>OY992876.1:391489247-391561747 GCA_963921405.1 Cepaea hortensis
GAATTTCGTATACATGTGGTTGCGTAATCTATTGTGCCCTGTTCTGAGGCGCAGAATAATGACTTGTTCTGGTCTGTCCATAACGTGGTAGTCATCTTGACCAGGTTTTGGTGGCTTTCTGACAGATTTGATCGCACATCAGGCTGTTCTTCTTTCGCTCCTTCATTAGCTAATCGATCAACTCTGTCGTTTCCGGGTACTCCACAGTGGGATGGTATCCACTTTATAAAGACCTTATGCTGACTGCTAAGTTCAGAAAGTAGTGTCCTTAGTACTGGCAATTTCCCAGACAAGCGCGCCTCGAGTACTGATTATGCATCTACCAATAGCACCACAGGTTGTGTACCATGGCTGGTATTTAGTAATTTCTCTGTTGCTGTCTTGATTGCCTCAATTCCAGCATCATAATTATGGCAGTACTTTCCTTTTGGTACTCTGGCCGTGTCCCTAGTATTATTTGAGCATTCTATGTAAACTCCCGCTCATCCATTTCGAACAGCATTTTCTGGTTACCTATCTGTGTAGACTCGGATCTAGAGGTCCTGTGGGTATTCTTCATCAAGGAAGCTTAGAGTGGCTGTTATGCGCTGTACACTGTTCTGTTCTTCCTTGTCAAATATTCCTCTCACTTTGTCTGGATTTGTAGTGAAAGTCTATGTTCATCTTTCCACTGAGTTCGCTCTGGAATAGTTGTCAGGGGGATACCAACTGTGGGCAGATCGGTAGTTTCTCTGCTGATTCGTTTGGCCTGGTAGATAAAACTACTTCTTTTCAACCACTCCATAGCAAAGTTTTCAAATCTGTACTTCATAGGGTGGCCTGGCAAGCTGAGGAACTTCTCTTTTTGTATTAGCGTTTCGTATCTCTTTGCTCTCTCAGTGCTTGTGTCCTCCCCATCTTCTCCATCTCCACTATAGGAGTTGATCTCATTTATCCTGTGGTGACTCTAAGTGCTTGATTTTGCACCTTGTCCTGCTCTTGTAATGTGGTTTTCGATGCTGAACACCACGCAGTTGACACATATTCCAGGTGTGGTCGTATGCTCCGTTGATAAACTTTGCTAAGTATGTCCCCACTGGCTCCCCATGTGGTTCCACTTAGCTTTCTCAGGATGGCTATTTTCCTTCTGGCTTTTGCTACTGCTTTATTGATGTGCTTTCTCCATGTCAGCCTGTCATCAAATATTACTAAAGATATGTTGGTTCTTTATCTTCTCTTAGGGATGTTCCATTTATCTGGAGGATCCTTGCCTTTTGTTTTGGAGAGAGGGTAAATAGAATGGTGCTGCACTTGTCAGTGTTTATGCTGACACACCATATATTTCCTAATGCAACAAATGTATCTACCACTCTTTGTAGCGATCTGGTGGCCACTGATGCATGTTCATTTGTGCTCCATAGAACCAGGTCATCGGCGTACATTGCCGCTTTAAGTTCATGTGGTAGATTAGCTACAAGATCATTGATGAAGATTAGAAAAAGTGTGGGGGACAAGACTTCCCCCTAGGGAACACCGTGACGCAATAGTACTTTCTTGCTCTTGAGTCCGTCTATCTGCACTCGGGCTCTTTGGTTGTGCAAGTATGCTTTCACCCATTTGTACATTCTTCCATTGACTTTACAGTTTCTCAGTTTCTTCATCATACCTTCTTTCTAGACTTTGTCAAAGGCTTTCTTCAGATCTATCCATGCCGCAATCACCAGCTTCTTCTCTTGGAATGCATCCTCAATTTCTTGAGAGATATGGGTTGTCTGATCTTCCGTAGAGTTGCACTGCCTAAAGCCAGCCTGCTATGGCACAAGAATGTTTTCATATTCAATGTACCACTGCAGTCTGTGATTGATTATGCGCTCCACTGTTTTGTAGAGACAGCTGGAGATGCTAACTGGTCTGTAGCTGGAGGCAATGGAATTATCTTTCCCTGATTTTAGGAGGAGTATCATGATTGCTTCTCTCCAGGCTTGTGGAACACTGCCTACGGTCCAGCGGTTAATGAAGATATGCAACACCTTTGTTTTGGCCTCTGTTCCTAGGACCCTGATCATTTCATTAGAGATACCGTCAGCTCCTGGTGACTTTCTCATTCTTTATGTCCAGTATGTTGCCATTTCTCTCTGATCTCTTTTTGTTTCTCTGGACTAATTTCGATATTGTTATCTTGTGTGAATGAGTCCGCAAAATAGTCAGCTGTTTGCTTTCCTATTAAGATGTTTCCGTCTTTACTTGTATGTAGTGCAATATTTGAGTTTCTCGCTGAGTCCTCACCGTTAAGTTGTTTTATTAGCTTCCACAACTTCCTTGTGTCTCTTTCAAAGTTCAGTGACTCTCTTTTTTCCTGCCAGCTATTCCGTCTAGCCTGCAGCTTGGCTCTTTGAAATTTAGCTTTTGCGTGCTGGTATTTATTGTGGTGCTTTTGGCAGGGGTTGGCTTCTGCTTGCCTTCTACACACTTCCGCATCATTATGAAACTGTTCCAGTTCACTAATCCGATAGAGTTTATAATGTTTACGGGCTCCTCTTGGTACTGTTTCTCATTCTGCAAGTAGTGTGCATTTCCTAATCTCTTCAACTACTTTATTTATGTCATTCTCAGTGTTCAGGTTTCTAACCAGTATGCCGGTGCGATGCTTGTACGTTGCCCAGCCTGCTTTCTTGTAGTTCCATCTCGAAAGGGCGCTGCTTTCACTTACAAGCTCATTTTCTACAGTTAGAAAGATTGGCCATCAATGCCACCAAGATGTTTCCCAACATTTCGTTTAATGTTCCACTCTAGGTCTGGTGAATGAAAAGCCAGGTCAGGTGTAGTTGTAGTGTGCTGTGATGTCGAGTAGAAGGTATGTGGGTCAGACGGCTTGTTAATCAAGATGCATCTATTCTCATCCTGCCAGTCTCTCTCCTCTCTGGTCCATGTGATCATAGCCCCAGCTCTGCTGTTGAAATCGCCAAACACAAATTTTTTTTTCTATTAATGGTAGTGTGTCCAGTGCCTGTGGGCAGTCACTTGAACAGTAGTAACTGATCAGATGTAGGTCTGTATTGTCTGTCTTAAGTTTATGTGTCTGATACTTAGCCCCTTCCATGTAAACTTCAGTTTCGGAAGCAGTGGTCTTACTTTTTACAAGAGTCAGTATCCCACACATCTTCACTTATCAGAAAACAGAAAACAGAACGTTGTGCCTTTTTAGTGCATGTCAAAAGTACGGTCGCCATCTTTAAACTGTCCTTATGACATCAACGTGTTCGTCTGTACCGGATGTTACGGGCTTAACACCCTTGACATCCTTAACAATATAGACAAGTTACAAGACAATGACATGGTTGTTGTAATTTCTATCACACTTCAAAAGCACCTCATGCCTTTTGTATTCATATTTTAATACCTGCATTTTTGCCTCGATCTTTGTCAACACTGTCTTCTAAATAGCGGTATGATTCCGTCTCTGTGAGTGAGGTTTCACGAAATGAGATCAGGGTATCATGTGTGTTTTTTTTAATTCACGTTATCTGTGATAGTCGTTAGTTACGGTTCCAACTTCACGGCAAAAGGTCACCCCATAATGCTCCGTTCCTGAGCCGGTGAATATCGCACAAATGTCCCTCACTGTCTCATGTGAAAAGGAGAACAGACAGCAGTCCCGACAAATCAACATTCCGCACAGGCATACATGCATAAGGCCACTGCCAGAATGCCAATACAACAGACCACCATGAAAATTACAGTTCATAGTCCATGGAAGTGGCAGTCAGTGGAAAAGCAGCAGTTGCACACGCATTACTTTTTTTTCGCATATTCTTTACATGACATCACTATCAACACCAGCATTGTACCGCTGTTGTTGATTTCTTGGCAATATTACGCTCAGTAGTTTGCCATTGCCGGTCTCTCTGGCCGAGAGGTTACACCACTTTCTCCGTAATCCCATTTATCTCGTAGCGGGAGAATACTGGAAGCGGTTCGACCCCCGCTGGTGACTTGCGGGATAACTGAGCCGGCCGCTCAGAAAGCAATGGCAAACTACTGAGCGTAATCTTGCCAAGAAATCAACAGACAGCTGAAAGATGCTGCTGTTGACAGCGATGTCCTGTAAAGGATATGCGAATTTTAAAACAAAACGTTTGCTGCATTATGCAAAACCAGTTAATTCAGCAATCGGCCAGCCGCCATTTTTTTTAAACACGCACAATACAAACAAGCGATAACAGATGGACAGATTATATGTGTACTACAGAGTAATGAAGATAATTAGAATGAAATTACTGAAAACCACAGATTCGCATTAAATAAAATGTGAATCCTATATTTTGTAACTTTTGTCTTCTTCTTCTTCTTTGTTTGCCTTCTATCTCCTATTGGGGTATAGACCCTCATTCAACTTACACAAGCACTCCTACCTTTAGCTATCACATTCAGTAATGTCCGTGTCCTTCCCATGCTTTGTATTTCTTTTTATATTTCGTAATAACCGAAAATGAAAGCATAGCAATTAAATGACAGTAATGATTAGATTTCATAGAAGCAGATGAAAGATGTAGATACTAGACCTATAAGGGGGAAAAGATCTTGATGATGGACCATAATACAATATAAAATTAGTCAATAATGTACATTATTTTCCGTTTATGAACAAACAAACATAAACAAGAGGAGTTCAATCTTAACAGCTGAAATCACTGTGGAAAATTAATAAAAATAATAACATGACACATTACATTGGCACCTTTGCCTGTACCCCAGGAACACAATGTTGTGAATAGCAACCCAAGCTCCAATCCAAATGTTGCTAAATATGATACTTTGTTTCCTACCTTGCCCGTAAAACAGTCTCCCTCTATGATGTCAAAGGGGACACCGTTAAACAATGGTGCTGTACCGTCGATGCCTGCTTCCAATGTAGGCACTTCCAGTGACACTCATAGCAATCCCTCTCTGGACGGTAATCTACAACCCTATGAGTGGAACCGTCAACTTCAGCAGCTAATGCGATACAATCCTGCAGCCCTGCACCAAGCATTCATGATATCACTCCAGCAAAGACATTTTCCTGCAAATCAAAAATTAGAGACAGGTATTGCTGTATACATTTCCAATTCTCTCAACTGGTCCCGTAGAAGTGATCTCGAGACAGTTGAGATAGAATGTGTTTGGTTAGAGGTGAAGCCAGCCAGCCAACAGCCGTTTCTCGTTGGATACCTATATAGGAATCCTTGTGCCGGGTACAGTTGGTATGACTGCTTCACTACAATGATGGATAGAGTGTTTACAGCAGGTAGAGAAGTTATGATACTAGGTGACTTCAACATAGATATTAGTAAATCCAATCAGACATGGGACGATATCATTCTTTCTTACAATTTCAAACAACTAATAAACCGTCCCACAAGGGTTACTGACACATCCTCAACTATAATTGATCACATATATGTTACTTGTCCAGATAATATTATTGAATGTTCTGTTCCTGTTTGTACAGTTAGTGACCACTACCCGGTATGTTGTACATGGTCAAGAATTGGGTTCAAACCTCTTAAACATAAACATGTAAGTATCAAATTTAGGAATTATAAAGCATTCAACCAAGATTTATTTTTGCAAGACTTAAGAAAAGCAGCCCTTGATCACGTTTACCAACTTCCTGACCCGGACGATGCATTAGCTTTCTGGACGAAGACAGTCTACAATGTGTTCGATAAACACGTGCCAATCAAAGAAGTTCGAGTCAAAAATCAACATAAATCCCCATGGGTCACTAGAGAAGTGCTGGAAATCATGAGAGAGCGAGATACAGCACACAAAAATAAAGACTTCATCAATTACCGCAGAATAAGGAATAAAGTTAAATATGAAATTCGTAGGATAAAAAAATATCATTTAAAAAATTTGATTGTAGATAATTCAAACAGTACAAATATATGGAAGGCTATTAACTTGCTAACCAATAAGAAACGCCCTACAGAATCAGCAATACCAAATTCTATAACATGCGATGAATTCAGTTGGTTCTTTCAATCAGAAATAGAGAATCTAAAGTCTTCAATACCAGACTCATCGTGTAATTTAAGTTCACTGGCATCATTCTGTGAGGAGAAGTGCACCAGAAATATTCCCGCTGAGATTCCTTTAATGTCTGTTGCAGACGTTCATAAATATCTCTTGAACCTCAAATCAACAAACTCACACGGCCTAGATGGTATCAGTAATAGAATTCTTCGTTGTGCTGCACCAGTCATTAGCGAGTCCTTAACGTTCATATATAACCAGTGCCTGGCCAAAAACTACTTTCCATCTGCATTTAAAATTGCTAAAGTGTTTCCGCTAATTAAAAATGGCTCAATCGATAATAGCGTTTTGGGTAATTATAGACCTATTTCCTTACTATCGTCGCTATCAAAACCACTAGAAAAACACATTCATAAAATAACGTTACACCATTTAATTAACAATGATCTAATAATAAACAGTCAATCTGGGTTTCGACCTAAATATTCTTGCCATAGTGCTCTAACAAAAATGACCGATAACTGGCTCTTAAACATCAACAACGGTAGAATTTGTGGAGCGGTGTTTGTAGACTTTAAAAAAGCTTTTGATATGGTAGATCACGATATTTTAATTAGAAAACTAAAGCAAATGAAGACAAGCACCAACATGGTGAACATAATTACGTCATTTCTATCCGACAGGCAACAAGTCGTGTCCTTCAATAACTGTCTATCAAGACCCACACAGCTTAATATTGGTGTGCCTCAGGGCTCTTTACTAGGTCCGCTGCTTTTTGCAGTTTATATTAATGATCTTCCTTTATATATCTATACAACTTGTGATCTATTTGCAGACGACTGTACTATATATACTAGTCAAGAAAACCGTAGTGAATTAGAGAATTCTTTACAAAAGGAACTTGATAATCTTACTAGATGGAGCAATGAAAACCGCATGCAAATTAACATCGACAAAACCAAATCCATGCTAATAACGACCAGACAAAAACTACAGACACTAGCCATAACTGGATCACCGCTCGAACTCCGCATGGGCACGTTACCTATAGTTAATGTGACTGAACATAAAACACTAGGGCTTTTAATAGACAGCCATTTGAACTGGAGCTCTCATGTTCACGCTCTTACCAAGAAAATAGCACAAAAAGTTTACCAACTTGCTAAAATTCAGCACTTCCTGGACGAAAGCACACGAAAAATATTCTATACATGCTATATCCAATCACATCTCGATTACTGTTCCACAGTTTGGGATGGTTGCCCTAAATCTAATTTAAAACGACTATGTTCTTTACAAAACCGCGCTATTCGTCTGGTTTCTGGCATAAAGCACGTTGAAAGTAATAATTTGTACAGTCGTCTAAGACTTCTACCACTACAAATGCGCTTCCTTTTCAACAAAGCCAAATTAGTGAATAAAATTATATTTCAAAATACCCCAGAGTATCTTCTGCCGCTGATTCAATCTAATGCAATGAACAGCAAGCGCCTAAATTTGTTACATGTCTCAAAACCTAGATTGGACCTATACAAAACATGTTTCGCCTATTCTGGTGCTCACTTATGGAGTGATCTGCCTCCAGATCTGAAAACTCCAATGAGTCCCTACACATTTAACCGAAAACTCTTTCAATACTTAATCCATACCGACTATATGCCACCATAATTCATTTACTGGTATAATTGTTCAGTATAATTGTTCATTATAATTGTTTAACTATAATTGTTCACTATATATGTGTGTACGTGTGGGAGCGCGAGAGAGAGAGAGAGAGAGAGAGAGAGAGAGAGAGAGAGAGAGAGAGAAAGTGGGTGTCAGAGAGAGGGAGAGAGTGAATGCGTGTGTGCGCACGTGCATGCGTATGTGTGGAGAGAGTGATTGAGCGAGAAATGGTGGGGGAATGTGTCAGTGCATGCATTCGTACGTGTATGTGTGAGAGTGAGTGAGGGAGTGTATGCGTGCGTGCATGCGTTCATGTGTATGTGTATGTGTGAGAGAGTGTGATTGAGAGAGTGAGTGTGTGTGTGAAGGATTGTGTGTTAGAGAGTGAGACAGTGGGAGAGTTGATGTGTTAGTGTGTGTGTGTGAGCGAGCGCATGCGTGTGAGTGTGTGTATATGAAAGAATACAGAGAGAGAGAGAGAGAGAGAGAGAGAGAGAGAGAGAGAGATGAGCAGATGCATGTCATGTAACACGCATGTTATGTAACACGCGAATCCATATGTTTGTGTATTCTCATCTGTCATATTATCAGTTAAATACCATTTGATTTTATCATGCATAATATAAACTCATGTTCATTACTGTAGTTTGAGTGAGAGAGTCAGTGAGTATGAATGAGAGACAGAACGAGTGAGCGTGAGAGTGAATGAGTGAGCGGGAGAGTGAATGAGTGAACGGGAGAGTGAATGAGTGAACGGGAGAGTGAATGAGTGAGCGGGAGAGTGAATGAGTGAGCGGGAGAGTGAATGAGTGAGCGGGAGAGTGAATGAGTGAGCGTGAGAGTGAATGAGCGGAAGAGTGAATGCGTGAGAGTGAATGAGTGAGCGGAAGAGTGAATGTGTGAGCGTGAGAGTGAATGTGTGTGTGTGTGTCTGTGAGAGAGAGAGAGAGAGAGAGAGAGAGAGAGAGAGAGAGAGAGAGAGAGAGAGAGAGAGAGAGAGAGAGAGAGCATCACTATGTTTACGTACACATTTTTCTCCATGTTTAACATTTTTATGAGACTGCTCATGACAAGTGTCAGTGTATGTGTGTGAGTAAAGTGTGGGAGTTTGTTCATACTAGTTTCAATACTAACGTGAGACATTTTGTATGTGTCTAGATGTGAGGAAGTGTGAGTGTATGTGGAGGATGTGTGTGAGTGTGGGGTGTGTGGGTGGGGGTATGCGTTTGGATGGGTTGGAGTGTGTGGGTTTTGGTGGATAGTGGTATTTGTGGGTGTTGAATGGATGTGTGGGGGTGAAAGTAGGGGTGTTGGAATGGGTGTGGGGGATGTGTGTATGGGTGGAGGATATGTGTATGGGACGGATGCAGTGGATGTGTGTTTATGTGGGTGGAGATGTGTGGATGGTTTGAGGAAGTATGTATGGGAGGCGGGGTTGTGTGGGTAGGGGATTGTGTTGGATGGATTGGGGATGCAAGGGCGGGTGGGCAGAAGTGTATGGTGTGTGGGTTTGAGATATGTGTGCGGTGTGTTGGTGGGGGATGTGTGTGGAGGATATGTGTATGGGACGGATGCAGTGGATGTGTGTTTATGTGGGTGGAGATGTGTGGATGGTTTGAGGAAGTATGTGTGGGAGGCGGGGTTGTGTGGGTAGGGGATTGTGTTGGATGGATTGGGGATGCAAGGGCGGGTGGGCAGAAGTGTATGGTGTGTGGGTTTGAGATATGTGTGCGGTGTGTTGGTGGGGGATGTGTGAATGATGTGTGGGTGGAGGGTATGTTTGTGGTGGTATGGGTGGAGGATAGTGTGTGGTGTGGGGGATGTGTGTGATGGGTGCGGGGAATGTGCGTATGGGTGGGGTATATGTGTGGGTGAGTAGGGGATTGCGGTGGTTGGGGGAAGTATGTGGTGGAGTGTGGGTGGGAGATGTGTGTGTGTGGATGGGGAATGTCTGGGTGGGGGTGTGTGAGTTGCTTAGGGATGTGTAGGTGGGTGAGGGAGTTGTATGTGTCGGGGTGGGATGTGTGAGTGGGTGGAGGATGTGTGTGGGGGTAGGGGTATTGTGATCGAGAGATGTTTGGTTGGGGTGTGTGGGTGGGGGTGTGTGGGTGCGTAGTGGAGGGTGTATGCGTGAGTGAGTGTGTGTTGGTGGACGGGTAGGGAATGCGTGTGTGGGTGGTGAGAGGTGTGTGGTGTGTTGGTTGGGGATATTGTGTGGGTGAAGTATGTGTGTGTGGGTGGGGGATTTTTGTGGTGTGTGAGTGGGGTTATGTGGGGTGGATGGGTAAGGTTATCTGTGTGGGTGTGGGTGGGAATATTGTGTGGTATCTGGGTGGGGGATATGTGTGTGGTGTGTAAGTGGGGATGTGTTGGTGAGGGATATGTGTGTGTGTGTGGTGCGTGGGTTGAGAATAGTGCGTGGTAGGGGGTGTATGTGATGTGCGAGTGGGGGATTGTGTGGTGGGGGATTAGGTTAAGGCATGTGTGGGTGGGTGGAAGTTTAATGTGTGGGTGGTGGGGTGTGTGTGAGTGGATTGGGGATGTATGGGTGGTTAGGGAGATGGGGGGGGGGGGGGGGTAGGGACATGTCAGTTGGTGGGGATGTGTGTGTATGGTTTCGGGATGTGGATGTGCGATGTGTGGGTTGGTGGGGGATTGTGTGCATGGGTGGGGAATATGTTGTCGATGGAGATGTGGCTGGGGGATGGGTGGTTTGAGGTGTGGGTGGGGAGAGGATGTGTGGGGTAGGATGTGTATGTGGATGGGCGTGGGATGTGTGGGTTGGTGGGGGAATGTTTGTGGGTGGCTAGTGTGTTTTGGTTGGGGGATCAGGGGAGGGCAGTGTGTGTGGGTGGGGGATGTGCTGGAGGGGGATGGGTCGGTTGGTGGGGTATGTATGTGTCCCTTGGTGTGCGTGTGTAACGGTAGGTGGGGTTGTGTATGTGTCCCTTGGTGCGCGTGTGTGTGGGTAGGTGGGGGTGTTGTGTGGGTGGGGTGATGTATGGATAGGTGGGAGATGGGCTTCATAACATGGTAATTAGCCTTGTTTATGTTTACAACATTCATTTCACAATGTTTATTTTTCTTCCTATGTAAATGTATAATGCTCTTGATGAATGAAAGACGAGTGATTGGAAGGGCCGAATGTAAGACGGGCCTGCGCGCCCAATTTGTGACCCTAATAAAGTTGATTTGATTTGATTTGATTTGATTTGATTTGATTTGACAAACGATAGTTTGTGCTTTAAAAAGGCATCATAACTTTTACCTATGGCGGTAGCGAATGTGACTGATAAGGCCAATTATTGCTGTAAATGTTCATTCACAGTGGGTGCATGTGAACACGTGGTCATTTCCAACATCATGCACCATCTTACGTCTCACACGCTCGGTGTGTGATTTATCTGCAATAATTTCCTCCTTTGTCTTTATTCCATTTCTGATGTTTGCCCTCTATGCAACACGTTCAGTGGCGACTTGCTACCACTGTGCATTATCAATGCCTGTATAAATCATGTCCCACTTACACACATCTTTGTATCGTAGTAGAGGCCGACCCTGAGATCTCTTACCCATCTGTAATTCACCAAAAAAGATGTCCTTTGGTATTCTACCATCATCCATCCTCCTAAGATGTCCTATCCATTTAAGTCTACGAGGACTGAGCATGGAATAAACCGTCACACAACCTGATCTTTCCAATACTTCAGTATTTGTGATTTTGTCTTGCCACTTAATACCAAGAATTCTTCGCAGACACCGCATATGAAAGCTGTTTAAACGTTTCTCTTGGTGTGAGTAAATTGTCTAGGTTTCACTGCCATAAAGAAGAGTACTAAGGACACAGGCTTGATAGACTAGGACTTTTGTTTAGGCAGTAAGCTTCCTATTCTCCCAGACTCTTTTTCTTAACCTGTTCATTGTTGTTGCTGCCTTACCCATCTGAATGTTGATTTCCTGATCTAGCGATAATTTGCTATTTACCACTGATCCTAGATATGTAAAATGGTCTACCATCTCTAGTTCGGCGTCGTCAATAAAGATTGACGGTACCCCATGTGCACCTTGTGACATAATCTGTGTCTTCTTTTTGCTAATTGATAAACCAATTTCAGAACAAGCATTGGAGAATGCAGATAGTAGACATTGCAATTCTTCCTCAGAGTGGGTCGTAACTGCAGCATCATCTGCAAAAAGCAACTCTCTAATCAGTACGCTCCTAATTTTGGTCTTGGCCTTCAATCTCTGAGCATTGTAGAGGCCGCCATCTGAGCGTGAGTGAATGTATATACCACCATCCTGATCACGAAGGGCATATTTCAATAGAAGTGAAAAGTATATTCCAAAGAGGGTGGGAGCTAGAACACAACCTTGCTTAACTCCACTCTTGATTTCAAACTCTTCAGAAGTTGCACCATCAAACTTGATTATACCCTTCATGCCTGTGTGGAATGATTCCACAATGGACAGAAGAGTTGGTGGGCAGCCAATGTTCTTTAGTGCCTTCAGTGGTTGATTCTGTTCACAGCATTTTTCTTGCATTTGTCGCAATGATTAATGGTAGACCGGTTCTGTCGAAAGCCACACTGTGATTCGGGGTAGCCTTGATCTCCTAGGACTTGACGTCTGCTCAGAACAATTCTGGCAAATACTTTTCCAACAATACACAGAAGTGAGATACCCCTATAGTTGTTGCAGTCGCTCCTATCGCCCTTGTTATTGTACAGTGTTATGATGCTTGAATCTTTGAAATCCTGTGGGACTTGTCCTTCTCGCCAGCATAGCTCTATTAGCTGGTGGATCTGCAGAGTGAGTGTGTCTTGCCCACTCCTGATAACTTCTATTGGTATCCCATCCTTACCTGGAGCCTTGCCAGATGCAAGTTCATTTATAGCACACTTAACTTCTGTTACGGTGGGAAGTGTGTCCAGGTGGTCAAGATTTGGTAGAGCCTCTATGGCGTTGAGGGCATCATCCGCTAGTTTGGTCTCACTTGAGTAAAGCTCCAAATAGTGCTCTACCCATCTGTCCATCTGCTGTTTCTTGTCAGTTATGGTTTCTCCAGTCAAGGTTTTCAATGGTGCACTTCTTTTGATCATTGGACCACAGGCTTTCTTTATTCCTTCATACATGCTTCTGATGTTTCCCTTATCACTTGCGATTTGAATGGACTCACATAACTTGATCAAATAATCATTTGCATACTGCCTGGCAGCCTTTTGCACATCCTTCCTAGCTTGCTTTAGCTCACTAAGAGTGTTACGCGTTGGTCTTTCCTTGTTTCTTAAGAGAGCTATCTTATTCTTATCAATCAAGGGCTGCAGAGTCTTGCTGTTTGCCGCAAACCAGTCCTGCCTCTTATGATCCACAGTGCCGTAAACCCCTACGGCAGTTTTATAAAGAATTCCCTTATGTTGACCCCACTTTTCATTTATTGTACAATTTTCTGGTGTATCAGTGAAAGCGTCTTCAAGTTGCTGTTGAAACTGAAAGCACTTTTCAGGATCGTAAGTGTTAATAATATTAATCCTGAGGCTAGATTTGTGTTTAGCTGTGTAGATTCTCTAATAAAAATAATACAAATTATATAATTACGATTATCATTCACTCAATAGCATGTCCGTTGCAGAACCTCGTTCAGATAGCAACCTTCCGGGAAACTTCTCGGTCATCAGCAAGATGTCCCACGTCCGATACACCCATCTGGAGATCACCTGCCACTTCCTGCACCCATCTTCTCTTAGACCTTCCTCTTCCTCTCTTCCCGGGCATATATCCCTCTATTATTGTTCTCTCCAAACTTTCATGACGTTTAAGTGATCATCATATTACAATTTCCATTGTGTTATGGTCTTTAGTAGCCAATCTTCTTCAGTATTCAGCTCTTGTCGTATGGATGCATTTGTTCTTTTCTGTATCCAAGATATTCTTAGAACCCGTCTATAACATTTGTATTCAAAGGCATGTATGCTAATTACGATTAAGAAATGTAATATTAAATATTTGACAAATGAACTTTTTTCCTGTAATATGTATCTGACGAGATGAAGCGAAATGTGCCAGGCACATAAATTGTGCACTTTTTTTTGGGGGGGGGGGGGGGGGGGGTCTTCATTATTCTAATTCGCAATGGGTAAACATTGTTGTAAGTTCTTGATTCTAAGTATGCTAAAACGCGCCACACACGTTTCGATCATAAGAAAAGTGTCATGCGTAAAATAAACGTTACTAATAGATTGATTGATTTTAGATTGGTTGATTGATTTAGGAACCGACATCACAGCATTCGGGGCATTCCCATAAGCGCTCCGTCCCCATCCTCAGAAGCCAGCGAAGAGTTCCAACCCCAATAGTACCAGTAGCAATCTGATTATATGTGCGTCTCGCCTTTCCTCTAAGCGTCGAGCATCGGCCAGATCCCCTCGTCACTCCACGCTGTCGCATTATACTAATAATGTTACTAATAATGTATTATTAATTAAAACACACAAATGAGCAGTTTACCACAGGCAGCATTTTCAAGGCGCTGATGAAGGATGGGTGAGGCGAGGGTGCGTTAGTGTAATAGTATGTTGTACTGATAGTGCTACGAGTGCGGTCGTCCGCTAAAGTGAGGAAAACACTGCGGGGTTCCAAGTTTACAAAATGTTATTGTCCTATCACATCTCACACCTGTAGCAGGTTCAAGCTTCCAGAGATTGTTGTGTGTTTTTAACTACGGGTACGCAACATCTGCGAATAGTAATTATTTGCAGTATGTTAGGTTATATTATTTAACAGCAGACCGCCTTGCGTTGGGTTTTATAAAATGGTGTGGTTGCCGGTCGTTCAGAAAGCTACGGCAAACTTCTGAAAGTAAACTGGCCAAGAGATCACAGACAGCGAAAAATTATGGGGTTTACTACGAAATCCTGTAAATTATATGCAACTAACTTTTTTATGATATGTTGTTGTGTTGTTGTTGTGATGTGCTATGTTATGTTATGTCAGGTTAAGTTAGGTTACGTTACATTACATTAGGTTAGGTTAGAGTATATAAGGTTATGTTAGGTTAGGTTAGATTATGTTAGGTTGCTTTACTTTACCTTACCACATCTTGCACCCACATCCTGCACCTTACCTTAGGTTAAGTTACCTTACCTTATCATAGGTTAAGTTACCTTACCTTACGTTAAATTAACTTAGGTTAGGTTACTATAGGTTGCTTAAGTTATGTTACTCTAGGTTACCTTACGTTAGGTTACTTTCGGTTATGTTACTTTATGTCACCTTAGGTTAGGTTTCCTTATGTTAAGTTACTTTATGTTACCTTAGGTTAGGTTACCTTAGGTTAGGTTTCCTTATGTTAGGTTCCCTTAAGTTACCTTAGGTTAGGTTACATTAGGTTAGGTTTCCTTAGGTTACCTAATGTTAGATTACCTTATGTTACCTTAGGTTAGGTCACCTTAGGTTGTTTAGGTTATGTTAATTTAGGTTACCTTAGGTTACGTTACCTTATGTTACCTTAGGTTAGGTTACCTTAGATTAACTTACGTGTAGTAGGCTTCAGTGTAGCGATGCCAAATCACGACAGATAGAATAAAGTACGGACAATATGTGATCGAGAAAGATATTAGAATACAGACTAAATATAAGAATAGACAGCAATAGTTTGCAGCACCGGGATTAAAATCCTGCATCCTTCAAATGATTTCATCGCCTTGCTGATGGAATGAGTATGCTTGGACACTCGACCAACTACTTGTAAAACAAACTCACAGCTGATCTGGCATTAAGATATAATGTGGTTAGAAATATCCTCAATAAACATATCGATCTATCCACGTGCCAAAGAGGAACAAATAATGGCCGTGTATTGAAGTGAATCATGACTGAAGCTGAATTTGTTTAATTAGATTATTTTACATGTCATTGCATGTTTGTCTTTTCCTGCCGCTATAATCATGTTGCCTGTCGATTTCGCACAATACTCTTTCTAATTACCACACTGGCTTCACGCGCGATAGATAATGTTAATCGATTAAAATACCGCAATATGGAAGGGCAAAGTGAAGATACCAAAAAAATGTAATTAAGATTTGCTTTCATATAAATAGTAGTTTGCAAACAACACTGTTTTGTGTGATTAATTACATTTTCGCCAGAATAAACCAGTTAAATAATTTCAAAAGTAATGTGTTTGTGATGTAGTCTTTTAATTATTTGTGTAATGTCTGTGTGTACTCTGTTAATATAATTGGTAGAATTTTCCTTGATACATGTAGTTTTTTCTAAATAATTAAGCATAACTGGACAATCCAAACGAGCAACATACCAGAATGTCCAGATTTAAAACAAGCTAGATAGATATAACAGATTGATATACGTTTTTAAACTAGATATTTGATTATTCTGACTATGTAGATCAGATTCGTTAATAATTATAACAGTTGCAGCTGAATTTACTCCTTCTTCTTCTTTCTTCGTTCCCTTGAAATTGATTGTCTATGTTTGCAATGTTGGTCTCAAGTATAAGCTTCACTGTCATTTTTAGTTCACTCAGTGGTCCAAAGAGTTTATCTTCAACTGTTGTTTCTCTAGGCCAGAAGGCTTGCCTAAATATGTTGTATAGTGAGCAGTCATAGAGTATGTGATCTGCTGCTTGCGGCGCCAATCCACATATGCACATGGATGATTAGCCAATCTTGAGTTTTGTATACATGTGGTTACTTACTAGATTATTTTCCTGTTCAGAGATGTAGAATAATGATTTGTTCTGGTCTGTCCGTAAGATGGTAACCATGTTTTGCCGGTGTTGGTGGTTGAAGTTGGTAATTAAGTAAGTTTCATTCCAGGAGCTTTTCATGATGAAACATTTCCGTCAGTAGTGTGTATACCTATTATTATTATTATTATTATTATTATTATTATTATTATTATTATTATTATTATTATTATTATTATTGTTGTTGTTTTTGTTTTTTGTTGTTGTTGTTTTTGTTGTTGTTGTTGTTGTTGTTATTGTTGTTGTTGTTGTTGTTGTTGTTGTTGTTGTTGTTGTTGTTGTTGTTGTTGTTGTTGTTGTTGTTGTTGTTGTTGTTGTTGTTGTTGATGTTGTTGTTGTTGTTGTTGTTGTTGTTGTTGTTGTTGTTGTTGTTGTTGTTGTTGTTGTTGTTGTTGTTGTTGTTGTTGTTGTTGTTGTTGTTGTTGTTGTTGTAAAGTCAGGTCTTAGTCAGATATGACTGAGTTGCGGTATAACAGTAGACAGTACTACCTGCTTTTTGTTAACGCGGAATGTTGGCAGCGCTCACTAATCCCGACACGCCACATTGTGTCTACGGCTTCAGGAGGGGGTGCGCAACTGGGAGGACATAAGCCTTACCCTAGTGCGATGATATGCAACATATAGACTATATGTCATTGCAGGGCAGACCAGGTTCTAAGCTTTGGTTGTCAACTAGTCGAGGATCGGAGTTTCGACAGGCTGACAGTCAAAGCATTGCTTTGTTGATCCGGCAGCTTCTGCAGCTTCCCTTATTTCAGATGTACATATAGGCATTGCCTTTCCTCTGGAGCAAACTAGGCAGGCCGAAAGAGAGATCACGTTCCACTGGCAACTCATAGTCTTTACAATTCAGTCCAGGCTTTGGGCTAAGGAGAGGTAAAACTCCATTTCACAAATTATCCTCTATCAAGACGACAAGGTGACTGTCATTACTATTAATTTTATTATTAATAGTGAAAATCACAACTTATATCGTTACATAGCAAAGACAAAGATAAAGGAGAAAGAAATATATGTTAATGAGGAAAAATTGGAGATGGTGGAGCATTTCGAATATCTTGGTTCATGAATCACCAACAATGGTGACAGAATGAAGGAAATAAAAAGACGGATATCTATTGCTCTTTAAAAACCAACAACAACCGAATAGATTGTGGAAAGTGACAGATCCATCCATCCATCATGTGCCATCCTGATATGCGTGGGCGGTCATGTTCTGCGATCTCACTCGATCACCAGAGTCGTAGATCAGCTCCTAGTTCCTTTCCCGACGATGCCATGTGGACATGCCATCCAGGTATTTACTTCTTGGGCTTCCCCTTGGTCTCCTCCCTACGATCTTGCCAGTTGTCACCAAGTTCTCCAAGTCATTTCTTCTCATAACATGTCCAAAACAGTTTGACTGTCTACGTCTAATGACTCTAATCAGTTTACGATCTTCATTTGTTTCTTGAAGGACTTGTTCATTGGTTTTCCTGTCTGTCCATGGTGTTCTTTGCAATTTCCTCAGAAACCACATTTCCACAGCCATCAGATGTTTCTCAGCTTGGCTGCTCATTGTCCACGCTTCACATCCATACAAAAGTATAGGTTTTATTTAGCACTTCAACACTCTTTTTTTCGTTTCAGTTGATATATTTTTATTGGTCAGTATGTTTTACATTTTGCAAAAGGCTACCTTCGCAATGGCAATTCTTGTTCTAATCTCTTCGAGGCATCTCCCATCAGATGTTATGACTGTTTCGAGATAACTGTATCGATTCAATTGCTTAAGAATACGCCCATTTACTCGTATATCAAATTGTGGTATTTACTTCTTCCCAGTGACGACCATAATATGTGTCTTCTTAATATTCATTTCTAACCCTAGTTGTTCACCGTGTGCAACAACCGCATCTACTAAATTTTGCAGGTCCTGTTCATTGTCTGCAATAAGACTGTATCATCTGCATATCTAATGTTATTGATGTATCGTCCCCCAATGTTGATTCCTTCCATATCTTCTATATTTCTGAAAATATTCTCATTGTACAGGGAAAATAGATCTGGAGACATTACACATCCCTGTCTCACACCTCTTTTAATAGGCTGATATTGACCTACATCGTTCTCAATTCTGATGGCAGCTTGTTGTTTCCAATATATGTTTTTTACAAGTCTAAGGTCTAATGTGACAGATAGAACTACACAAATTTTATTTTTAAGAGCATGCATCTTTCCAATTGCAAAACATGCCTGTGAGACCTGGACACTTACTACAAAAGCTGAAAGCGCATAAATATTCGTACCTTTGAATATAAATGTTATAAACGAGTTCTAGGAATATCTTGGATACATAAAAGAACAAATGCATCCATACTTCAAGAGCTGAATATTGAAGGAGGTTGGCTACTAAAGACGAAAAAACTAAGAAAATTGAAATATTTTGATTACTTGAAACGTCATGAAAGTTTGAAGAGAACAATCATGAAGGGGTGTATGCCAGGGAAGAGAAGAAGAAGGAGACCTAAGAGATGCTGGGTACAGGACATGGCAGATGATCTCCACATGGATGTATCGGACGCGGGACATCTTGCTCATGACCGAGTAGTTTTCCAGATTGTTGTTATGTGAGCGAAGTTCTACAAAGAGCATACTACTCAATGAATGAATGAAAACATCTTGCATACCACCATCTGCTGATAAGTAAATTTAAGTTGAAACTAAAAGGATATCCAATATCTTATAAGTATGTAATTCAATATAAAGTGGATTATCTCAGAAATCTCGACACTTAGGAACAACGTATGGTCTCGGCTTCTATAGTCTGTCCGGAAATTTATGCCGTCATTCAAGATCAATTATTTTGAAAACTATCTGTTGCATCGTTATGAAATTTTTCCAGCCGTCTTATATTTACCCCCACCCAAGGAATATGTCTTTGATAGGTCCAAAAACAACTTAAATCATTAAAAGCGGCATCATTCCTTTGATGTTTTGCTTAACAACTAGTGATTTCTTGTTAAAAAAGTTATGTTTACGGTAATGAGGACCTGCAAATCCAGATGACAAACAAAGGCGTATCTGGATTCGTATGGGAGTGGGTGCAATCAAAGAAGTAGCTTACAGTCGACAAAATCGGCTGCATTGCACCGGGTTTTTATCCCATATGGCTCAGTTTCTTTCCGCAGCGCGGAAAGCGTCGCACAAAGCACGAACTCCGTAGTTCCAGCGACGACCCTCGGCAGTCTCCGAATAAAATGAATGACGCGGCCCGGACAGACAGACAGAACGGTAGGTAGGTAGGTAGATAGGTAGGCAGAAAGATAGGTGGATGGATGGCTGGCTGGCTGGCTGAGTGGGTGGATCGGTCGGTTGGTGGGTCGGTCGGTCGGTGGGTGGGTGGGTGGGTCGGCAGACAGGCAGGCAGACAGACAGATAGATTAGATAGATAGATAGATAGATAGATAGATAGATAGATAGATAGATAGATAGATAGATAGATAGATAGATAGATAGATAGATAGATAGATAGATAGATAGATAGATATCGGTAGGTCGGTCGGTTAGTGGGTGGGTGGGCAGGCAGGCAGACAGACAGACAGACAGACAGATAGATTAGATAGATAGGACAGACAGATAGATTAGATAGATTGATATCGGTAGGTCGGTCGGTCTGTCAGTGGGTGGGTGGTCGGGCCGGCAGGCAGGCAGATAGATAGATAGATAGATAGATAGATAGATATCGGTAGGTCGGTCGGTTAGTGGGTGGGTGGGCCGGCAGGCAGGCAGACAGACAGACAGATAGATTAGATAGATAGGACAGACAGATAGATTAGATTAGATTAGATAGATAGATAGATAGATAGATAGATAGATAGATAGATAGATAGATAGATAGATAGATAGATATCGGTAGGTCGGTCTGTCGGTGGGTGGGTGGTCGGGCCGGCAGGCAGGCTGATAGATAGATAGATGGATGGATGGATGGATAGATAGATAGATAGATGGATGGATGGATGGATGGATGTATCCGGATGGATGGATGGATGGATATCGGTCGGTCGGTCGGTCGGTCGGTCGGTCGGTCGGTTGGTGGGTGGGTGGGCCGGCAGGCAGGCAGACAGACAGACAGATTAGATAGATAGATAGATAGATAGATATCTGTCGGTCGGTCGTTATGTGGGTGGGTGGGCCGGCAGGCAGGCAGACAGGCAGACAGACAGACAGACAGACAGATAGATAGATAGATAGATAGATAGATAGATAGATAGATAGATAGATAGATAGATAGATAGATATCGGTACGTCAGTCGGTTGGTCGGTGGGTGGGTGGGCCGGCAGGCAGACAGGCAGGCAGACAGACAGACAGATAGATAGATAGATTAGATAGATAGATAGATAGATAGATAGATAGATAGATAGATAGATAGATAGATAGATAGATAGATAGATATCAGTAGGTCGGTCGGTCTGTCGGTGGGTGGGTGGTCGGGCCGGCAGGCATGCAGGCAGATAGATAGATAGATAGATAGATAGATAGATGATAGATAGATAGATGATAGATAGATAGATGATAGATAGATAGATAGATGATAGATAGATGATAGATAGATAGATAGATAGATAGATAGATATTTGTCGGTCGGTCGGTCGGTCGGTATGTGGGTGGGTGGGTCGGCAGGCAGACAGACAGACAGACAGATAGAGTAGATAGATTAGATAGATTAGATAGATAGATAGATAGATAGATAGATAGATAGATAGATAGATATCGGTAGGTCGGTCGGTCTGTCGGTGGGTGGGTGGTCGGGCTGGCAGGCAGGCAGATAGATAGATAGATAGATAGATAGATAGATAGATAGATAGATAGATAGATAGATAGATAGATAGATAGATGATAGATAGATAGATGATAGATAGATAGATGATAGATAGATAGATAGATGATAGATAGATAGATGATAGATAGATGATAGATAGATAGATAGATAGATAGATAGATAGATAGATAGATAGATAGATAGATATTTGTCGGTCGGTCGGTATGTGGGTGGGTGGGTCGGCAGGCAGACAGACAGACAGACAGATAGAGTAGATAGATTAGATAGATAGATAGATAGATAGATAGATAGATAGATAGATAGATAGATAGATAGATAGATAGATAGATAGATAGATAGATAGATAGATAGATATCGGTAGGTCGGTCGGTCTGTCGGTGGGTGGGTGGTCGGGCTGGCAGGCAGGCAGATAGATAGATAGATAGATAGATAGATAGATAGATAGATAGATAGATAGATAGATAGATAGATAGATAGATAGATAGATAGATAGATAGATAGATAGATAGATAGATAGATAGATAGATAGATAGAATCGGTGGGTCGGTCGGTCGGTGGATGGGTCAGCCGACCGGCAGGCATTCAGACAGACAGACAGACAGGCAGGCAGGCAGACAGACAGACAGACAGACAGATAGATAGATAGATAGATTGATTGATTGATTGTTTGATTGATTGATTTCCACCAGAAACCGGGCCTTGTCAGCTAGTTTATTTATATAATCACGTTTCATGAAAAAACCCACATTTGGAGACACCTCTGAATCTTCGCGCTGTTTGTTTGAAAACGAAAGTCACGTGAAAATTTTGAATAATGTGGGTCGAGTCTTGGTGAAACTGTAAAACTGTTAAAATCATGGACGTAATCTTTAAGTCATTATTAATATACCGTATATAAGCTAACTTTAAAATCTGCTGTAAAATCTCCAGAACAAAAAATTTTTTGTTGGGTGGACATAATGATAACGTTATATACTAAATCTCATCATTTTATCTCAGCCCGTTACTGAGATATTGAATTTTATATTGAGGCAACCAAAAAAAAAAACACTATAGTAAGTACCACCCCCTGCATTAGTTAATTGGCCAGCTGAGTACCGAAGTCCCTGGCAATAAGTCTTAGAGCATTTGACACGAACTGTGCATCCATCCATTCATCATGTGCCATGCTGGTAAGCTTGGGCGGTCATGACTAGCCATTTCACTCGATCACCAGAGTCGTGGATCAGCTCAGTGTTCTTGTCTCGATAATGCCACGTGGTCAAGCCATCCACTTATTTACTTCTATGTCTTCCCCTTGTTCTCTTCCCCTTGATTTTGCCAGTTGTCACCAAATTCACCAGTTTGTTTCTTCTCATAATATGTCAAAAACATTGTGACTCTCTACGTCTAATTTCTCTAATCAATTTACGATTTTCATTTGTTTCTTGTAGTACTTGGTCATTGGTTTTTCTGTCTGTCCATGGTATTCTTTGCATTCATTGTGCATACAAGTCCTTGAAATGGCGTAACTAAAACATCAAGCATTGAAAGCGCTCGAAACCCTTAAATAACATAAGAATGCAAACATCAAAATGCAGATTTAAATAATAGCACACTCAGAACAACTAGAAAGAGCAAATATGCAGAAGCCTACTAAGGAATTAGAAGATAAATGATAATAATTAGAAGGCTTAGCACGAGTAGTGGAAGTATTAGGAACGAACTAACATGCAGAGACTTTTTACAGCACCGCAAGGACAACGGCAGAAAATGTAATCAATCAAGTCTTCTCATCGAAAACAGTAATACGAACATCTCAACAACGCTAAACATCAAATGAACAGATAGGCTGACTACTGTGAGTAGTTTATGAATTAACTAGTTCCTAAAGACCTCCAGAAATTGTAGAAGCTATCAAACTCCTGCAGGACGAGAAAGCTGCAGTTTAAGTGGTATCCCAGCAGAAGCTATTAAACCCCTCAAATGAATTGCGTACAAATTGTTTTAAAATAGATCAGAAGAGTAACGGCTGCAGGAGGATGTAACAATGGAAAATTTAAAACTGTTTGGTACGTTAACTCCTGCGAAACAGTGAGAGATAATACACACGGACACGGTGTAGATACCATACAACGTACTCCAAAATAGCCCACGTAAACCACAGAGGGGAAAATCAATTATATTAAAAGTAAATCTATCTGCATTCTCCTATGCTTGTTCTGAATTTGGTTTAACAATTAGCAAAAAGAAGATACAGATTATATCACAAGGTGCACATGGGGTACCATCAATCTTTATTGACGACGCCGAACTAGAGATGGTAGACCATTTTACATATCTAGGATCAGTGGTAAATAACAAATTATCCCTAGATCAGGAAATCAACATCCAGATTGGTAAGGCAGCAACAACAATGAACAGGTTAAGAAAAAGAGTCTGGGAGAATAGGAAGCTTACTGCCAAAACAAAAGTCCTTGTCTATCAAGCCTGTATCCTTAGTACTTTTCTTTATGGCAGTAAAACCTGGACAACTTACTCACACCAAGAGAAACGTTTAAATAGCTTTCATGTGCGGTGTCTGCGAAGAATTCTTGGTATTAAGTGGCAAGACAAAATCACAAATACTGTAGTATTTGAAAGATCAGGTTGTGTGACGGTTTATTCCATGCTCAGTCTTCGTAGATTTAGATGGATAGGACATCGTAGGAGGATGGATGATGGTAGAATCCCAAAGGACATCTTTTTTGGTGAATTACAGATGGGTAGGCGATCTCAGGGTCGGCCTCTACTACGATACAAAGATGTGTGTAAGCGGGACATGATTGAAAGAGGCATTGATAATGTACATTGGGAGCAAGTCGCCGCTGAACGTGTTGCATGGAGGGCAAACATCAGAAATGGAATAAAGACAAAGGAGAAAATTATTGCAGATAAGTCACACACCGAGCGTGTGAGATGTAAGATGGTCCATGATGTTGGAAATGACCACGTGTTCACATGCACCCACTGTGAACGGACATTTACAGCGCGAATTGGCCTTAACAGTCACATTCGCTACCGCCATAGGTAAAGGTTATTATGCCTTTTAAAGCACAAATAGACTTAGATGGATAGGACATCGTAGGAGGATGGATGATGGTAGAATACCAAAGGACATCTTTTTTGGTGAATTACAGATGGGTAAGAAATCTCAGGGTCGGCCTCTACTACGATAGATGTGTGTAAGCGGGACATGATTGATACAGGCATTGATAATGCACATTGGGAGCAAGTCGCCGCTGAACGTGTTGCATGGAGGGCAAACATCAGAAATGGAATAAAGACAAAGGAGAAAATTATTGCAGATAAGTCACACACCGAGCGTATGAGACGTAAGATGGTGCATGATGGTGGAATTGACCACGTGTTCACATGCACCCACTGTGAACGGACATTTACAGCGCGAATTGGCCTTAACAGTCACTTTCGCTACCGCCATAGGTAAAAGTTATTATGCCTTTTAAAGCACAAACTATCGTCTGTCAAGACGGCAAGGTGCCAATGTGTGTGTATGTGTGTAAAAATAAATTAAAACACGTTACACCACGACACAGCAAATCTACGTTTCCTCAGTAACAACACAAACAGAACTAAAGAAAAACGTGAAATTAGAAAATTTAATAACATTAAAACAAACAACACAAGTCTAGGTATGTCACGTTGCTAGACCATCACGCACACTTCGTTGCCACTGAACTTCCTAGAAACACAAGAGACAGAGGACTGTGGACAGACATGATTACCTACGCAAAACGGCCTGGACTACAAGAAGAATATCAATTTAGCACTCTGTTTTTCTGCAATTGGCAGCTCTGTGTTGTTTACTTTCTTTACCATCTTGCTAGAGGCTACTCTTGATATAGCGATTCTTGTTCTAACCTCTGCAAGGCGCCTTCCATCAGATGATATAACCGTTTCAAAATAGTTGTACCGATTCACCTATTTAAGAATATTCCCATTTTCTTGGATGGTACGAGATATTTCTTCTTATTCATGCATACGGTCATAATTTGTGTTTCTTACATTTTTAACTGTAACACTAGTTGCACACTGTGTACAATAATCGCATGCACTAAATGGTGCAGATCCTGTTCACAGTCAGAACTTTATCATCTGTATATCGTGTATCCCAGGTGGCCGAATAGAGGTACCATATATATATATATGGTCACCTCCTCTATCCTACGGGACTCTTTGGGCAAGGGGGAGCACCCGTTTAACCCCCTTTCTCCCCCACCCCACCCCACCAGATTAATTCCAAACCAAGGCAGCAGATGAAGAATTGAATATTTAGCTGAAGACAATTAATTAATTTAAATCTCAGTTTCGCTACGGTAGACAGAGAATCTCTTTATAGTGTTAATGGCTACGGTTGCCGAACAGTATGACCACAGCTAATAAGGAAAATAATAGCAGACTTCCGTTGCTAAAGATTTCTAGAAAATTATGATTCAACAACTCACAGAATTTCAGACAGCTGATGCACATGAATTCTCAAAACGAGCATCCTCGCCCTGTAGGGAAAGATATTCTACATTGGAAATAAAATCCTAAAGAAAAGATCGTCATATTGTAGCATGACTTCTGCAAAACGGCGTTCTCATCCCTTCCCGCGAGACAATTCTCATTTATTTGCAAGTTCTGCCTCGTGGTTTCTCAGTCACATTATGTCAGCAATGTCCTGCCTCATGGTTTTTCATTCTCAAGATGTCAGCAGTGTCCTGCCACGTGATTTCTCATTCTGAAGATGTCAACAGTGTCCTGCTTCATGGTTTCTCATTTTAGAGCTTTTACGGTGTCCTACCTCATGGTTTCTCATTCCAACGATGTCAGTGGTGTCCTGCATCTATTTTCGTTCATGTGAAACCCTGACTCCTCTACCAGGAGTCATTCTCTCCTTCACTGATATTGTCAAACCAATATGACGTTCAATAAGGCCAAAACTATTTCCGAGACTTGATACTGTTTATGATCCATCTTTCTTCGAAGTTCAGATCTTGTAGAATGTCTGTATTTTAAGTTCAAAAGCACTGATTCTCTCCTCTAGTGATTGCGGAATAACTTGTGATTGACATCAAAATTTTGCTACAGGAGCGATATACATTCTCAACAGAGTGATTATTATATGTGTGCTGATGTTGTGCCATAGACCGTCAATACTGTGCATCCTCTGCAGTATTATGACGAATGTTGAATCGCCATTGTTGTTGATTGTGAAGTCTAGATATTCAAAGTATGTGACATTTCGAAATGGTTCATTGTCGATTGTGATTTTTGATGGACGCATAGTTTTGCTCGTGGACATTTTGTTTCAAGTCCAGCAAAGGATTTTGGGCTTTTGAAAAAAACAAAGTTATATAAGGTTGTTGTGAGCTCAGGTGAAGATAGGACATTTACACCTGGCTACAGATATGAAAAGAAATGTGTCACGTGCAGGCGGGAGTTCTACACTTGCAGCATGGGATTCGGGATTTTTTGACGACTGCCTATGGAGTATATTATTTTACAAAATGTTATACTTAAGTGTAACCTGGAGCCTCGTTCGTGTGAGTGTCCTTGGACTCATTACCAACAGCTTGAATGTTGTTGGTTATCTCACGATGGGCCTTCATGACAGCGCCGTCATCTGTTTCTTTGCCTTGTCCGTCAGCGACCTTTGCTTCATGCTGAAGGTATGTAACTGTAATACAATCTATACTATCGGCCTGGTGTCTCAAGCTTTGTTGGCATATATTGATGGAGATTATTACTGGGCTACGTATTATATTAACATGTATAACTGGGCATCATCTCTGTTAGGGGGTTTAATGGGTGGTGTGCAAAGGGGAAAAGACTAGTATACAAGGCACGGCTGAGCATCCCGTTGGGATGTAACTAGGGACCCTCAAGCTGTGACGCGGGGGGTAGGAATGGTTAGTTACCATCTGTACCTCGGGTCAGCAACACCTATTGTAATAACATCTGTCCAGAAAGTCATTGTATGCTGTTTTATATTCTACGATGTATTCAATTGAATAAATATTTGAAATACAGCAAAGACTTGTCTCTGCTCTATAACCTCAGCACTGTTATAAGAGTAGAAATGGTGCCGTGATCAGGATTCGATTGTCTGGATTGACCGAAGTATTAACCAAGATTTGAATATCGCCCACATAAAAACTTCTTATTATAGACGTTCCTCAAATGCGAAAAATGAGAGACAACATCGGACATTATACAATATAATAGCAAAAATTGTAGAGGAACATGATAGGGATTGGGATCTTTACTTGGGATCTGCATTGGGCGCGATACGCACAAATCAAAATGAAGGGACAGGTTTTTCCCCATTTTACTTGCTACACGGAAGAGAACCAATACTCCAAATTGACAATCTGTTAAAACCTAGACGTAAATATATGGGGAAGGATTTTCAGGAAGTAATTTTACAAGAAATGCACAAAGCGCATGTAAGGTTAAGAAACAATATAATTAAAGCCAGAGAAAGACAGAAAAAGTACGCAGACAAAAATACACAACTACAGGAATTTAAAGTAGGTAATAGGGTTTACTATAAGAAACATAGAAGAAACTCCAAATTTGATGCTCATTGGATTCCAAGATATTACATTTTAGAAAAGTTAGGTCCAGTATCATATAGTATCAAGAACCAAATTACAGGACATGTGGCGCGGTCACATGTGGAGCATTTAAGACGAGATAATGAAGATAAGGGAGACGATAATAATAATAATTATACAGAAGGGCTATACTCAGATGGACAACTCGTCAGACGAGTCAAATATACGATACCCTCAGATTTTGGAAAAGAACTGGTACAAAAACAAACAATAACAACACCAATTTATGATGAAATTGGTGAACAAGCAGAAACAGTACTAAAATCTCTTAGGAGAGAAGAAAATAATACGTATGATGGTTATAATAGTGTTGAATCTATGGAGGAGGAGGTAACCGCTCCATTTAAAAATACCAGACAAGCAGTAAAAAGGAGGATAGAGAGACAGGGAGCTAGAGAAGTTAAAAGACAAAGAGAATTAGAGAAAATTCATCAAGCGACGAAGATATGCCACTACTCGAAAGATCGTTAAGAAACCATGTTAGACATATTAGATTAGATATAGAAAGAAAAAATTAGCGGCTGCTAGCAATAGATATACAGATGAAGAACAAGAAATGGACGAAAATTCAGAATCTAATGGAAATAGTAGCACGAAGGAAGATGTTTCTCTTCGGGAAAATGAGGACATTGATGTGGAGATGGCACTTATAGAGAAAAATTTAAAATTACTGAAGAAATGGAGATATGGTAAATAGATTGATAGAATGTTCTGCAGATAGCAGGATGAAAATTTTTTGGTTTAAAGAGGAAATTTGTAATTGATGAAAAACGGTAGCTGTGAATTACAGATGAATTATAGAAGCAGGTTAGCAAATAGCCTGGTTAATAGTTGTTGTGAATTGTCTTGATGAGTAGACATGATATTGTATATTTTTGTAATAAGATAGGTGAATTCTCGTGTGGTCTTGGAGATGTATTCTTTATTGCCATTTAATTTTGAAATTTGACTTGTTGAGTTTTCTTAGTAGGTAAATAATTGGTTATTAGTCCAAAAATGTGACTAATAATGGATAGGTTGTATTTAAATATGATTTTTTTTTTGTTTCATCATGTATGTCATATTATTTTGAATAATGTCTTCCTTTGACTTGGTTGATTGCCTTTATTTAAATTTGGGGATAAAAATTGTCTTTAAAATGTTGGGGGGAATGATATCCTGTTTTGACTTCGTTTCGGTTTGCTCATGAATTGTGATTTTATTTGAATTGCTTTGTTTATTGAATAGTATTTAGCCTTGTTTAAAAATAAGTTGTTATTGTTTTGCTTAGAGTAAAGAGTTGGTTTAGATCAATAAGACTAGCTCTTATTGAATAATTAATAGGATTTTTCGTACAGAAAATAGTAAACAAACGACTGTGGACTAGGAAGAGAGACATATTCCCCTTGTGAGTAATAAGTTTAAGTAAACATGAGTACCATGAACTTCGGTCTTGTACTTGCAGGAAGGCCGCTGCGTCAGTCAGCATTAATATTTGGAACATGAGGGGTTAGTTACAGGGTGGTTAAAAAGGGAGTACATGTAGTTTAGAAACACATGAATTAAATGTCATGATTGGATGACGGATTTTATAATAGATGCTAAACAAGTAAACGTTGGTAGAAATATATGGATCTGAGGGGTTGAAATAGGAGCTGCATTATGTCAGCATTAATTGAAAATACATGGATTGGATGCCATGTTATATTATGGGAGAAGAGTGGTTTAACTTATTGACACTTGTTGTGTGTTCAGGTTAAACAAACGTGAGTAATAGTAATGAAGGGACGCTGTGGTAACAGTATAAATCATAATTTTTAGAGCTTGCAAAGGTACTAATATGCTATAAACAGAGAGAAAAAGGGCAGTAGTTGCTGGCTGATTTATAATCCTAACAATAGAAGGGTGGTATTAGATCGACGTAACGTTTGACAGGAACATTTATTATTAACAAAAAATGAAGATAATTGAAGATTAGCGGATTATAAGATTTGGGTTTTTGAAAACTTTACGTTATAAAGTTTTGAGAGTGCATGGGAGGATAAATGGGATAATTGTGATTACTTCTTACTACTTTCTCTTTGGTGCGCACCAACCACTTTCCTGTCTATCCTGTGTTGTTGATGTTAGTGAGAGTATGATAAGTTGTAAAAATACATAAGAAATCTTCAATTTTTGTTAATCATAATTTAGATCGATATTTTTTTTTTAAAGCGCATTGCTCTGTGACGGGGATTGCAAGAGGAGCTTTTGTAAAATATACTTACGTTATAATAATGTATGTGGCTGGCTATAAGATGAATTGTTGGGATAGAGAGATAGAGAGATAGAGATAGAATTTGCTTGAGACAGGTTTAAATTGTTCAGTGTAAAATATGTAAGCGGATTGCTAATGGTATGAGGATGAAGTAATTTTGTGAGAGCGTTTAGTTAAGTGTTTTAGAAAGTCATAGACTTTGGAGTAAGACTTTTCGGGGAAAAGTCTTGTTGAGGGTAGAGAGGAATATAACAGAGCATCAACTCTGTTAGGGGGTTTAATGGGTGGTGTGCAAAGGGGAAAAGACTAGTATACAAGGCACGGCTGAGCATCCCGTTGGGATGTAACTAGGGACGCTCAAGCTGTGACGCGGGGGGTAGGAATGGTTAGTTACCATCTGTACCTCGGGTCAGCAACACCTATTGTAATAATATCTGTCCAGATAGTCATTGTATGCTGTTTTATATTCTACGATGTATTCAATTGAATAAATATTTGAAATACAGCGAAGACTTGTCTCTGCTCTATAACCTCAGCACTGTTATACATGGTGTCCGATACTTCGAGCATTCTTCGGACATTAATTGCTGTTATTCGAGCCTGTTGTATTGTGCTACTTTTTCGCTTAAAAAGTGTCTTTACAACCAGAAGAACGGCAGCAACAGTGTTAGTTATTTGTACATGCAATGTACTCTTTTATGTTAGCTTCGAATTTATGAAAGTAAAGCGTGTGTTTACTAACGACTTTACCAACACGACAGAAGTATACATGACCTATCGAGATGGTTGGGAAATGTTCCACTATTTTCGTAACATATTTAACAAGGCAACAGTGATTTGTGCTTGTAAAATAACGGTGGCTATATCACTGGTTCTTATTGTTTGTGGCATGTTATCAACATCCAGATATCATCAGTCTGTATATATGAACCACGATAACATAGCGCAACACTCACAGCTACGCGACAGACTGTAATATGACAAGGCGGAAGAAATATGCCATTCATAGTGATCACGATATCCAAGAAACACCCTATGCCATTCATAGTGATCACGATATCCAAGAAACACCATGTGATGTGAATCGGATGCAGTCAAGTAGTAAAACAGAAATGAGAGTTATACAGCAGGTAGCTCTGGTTTCTAGTTTGTACTTGATTTGTAACAGTTCCGTGGTGGTCTATTATATCTTAAGTCAAGTGAGTAATAGCCAAAATGATACTATAATTTTCTTTCAAGCGTTCTGTGCGTTGAGGGAAATTAATCGTTTCACTGGTCCGGTCACTTTTTTTTTTATTTACTACGTTTTTAACTCTAAATTCAGAGAAACGGTTTTCAAGATGTGCAGGATATGGACACGTAATAAGAGGGCGAGTCAATAAGTAAGTCACACAGTTCTGTTGGATGTCAGGTAAATGTAGTTGGTGTTTTCTACAGGTGTCATTAGGTGACAGCAACATCGAAATTTATTTTCCCGTTCATCAGGTGGCGCTAGGTGTCTCATGTGCATCCGCAGCACATACACAAAATGGCGACTGTACTTACGGAGTGTACAATCAAAGAGCAACGTGCTGTTGTGCGTTTTTTTTTTTTTTGGGGGGGGGGGGGAAAGGAAGGTGTGATGTTCTGGAACATCCGCCTTACAGCCCCGACTTAGCCCCTAGTGATTTCCAACTTTTTGGTCCACTGAAAACCCACCTTGATGGGAGACATTTCGCAAATGACGCCGAAGTTGAATGTGAAGTGAAAACGTGGTTTAGAAAACAGAGCACGCAGTTCTATGCAGCCGGTTTTGGAGGACTGATAAACCGATGGGATCAGTGCATCAATGTTGATGGAACGAACGATCGAACGAACGATCAATCTTTATTTTCAAAGGGTTAAGAATTGGGCACGCAGGCCCGTCTGACATTCTGCGCTTCTTCTCTAATTCCTCTCATACATTATTTCATTCAACATCACTTAGGAAGCTAATCTTAGACAACAAAAGAACAATAAGCATTAATACGCATGAAAAATAATCAATAATACAAGACTCACTGAGGCTATTTTTACCATGGGCATGATAAATACACAAGGAAGGTGTAACGTGCCATACATATGGGAATGTTTATTAACTAGTTGTCGTTTGAGATAATTTACCATTATTATTTATAGGGGGGGGGGGGGGGGGGGGGGGCATATAGTCTTTAATGAGGTAGTGTTCAAACAGGTTGCAACTGTATGTATAATGATGGGTGGTGTCTTTGATTTATTGTGGAAGATTGTTCCACAACTGAGTGGCAGAGTATGCTAAGCTTGTTTTATATAAGTCTATCCTAGGTTTAAGGACATGAAGTATATTTAGCCGTTCGCTATGTCTTGCGTTATATTTGAACAATGGCCAAAGGTAGCTTGGAGCATTTTGAAATAGGATTTTGTGCATTAGTTTAGCCTTATTAAAAGTAGTCGTTTGTAGAGTGGCAGTAACTGAAGCCGTTCATGTAGGTTAGAATTGTCTGTAAGCTTATCACCATTGATTAAACGTATTGTCCTTTTCTGGAGTGAATAAAGGCGTTTTGTTTTTGATTTCGAGCATCCATCCCAGATTGTGGAGCAATAATCAATATGTGTTTGTGTTGGAAATTGTGTTGAGAAACAAAGGGACAATGTATGTACAAAAATAAACTGGTTTCAAGTTGTTATATTTATTTATTTTTCTACAGCCATTTGTGACTTACTTATTGACTTCCCCTCGTGTATCATGTAGAAACCATTAAATCCTCATTGGTCAGCGGAGGAGTTGAAGTAAAAATATATATGGCGTAGTTTCAGTGTGTGAACAGTGAAAATAATTCATTGCGCCTGTGTGTGTGAGTGCGGGAGAGTGTGAGCGCGCCTGTAGACGATGATTTAATTTTTCCGATATGAGTTGAGTAAAGAATCGACATCACAGCACATAAGCACTCCCATACGTACAAAATCCACATCTTTAACAGCCAGCGAAGAATCACAATACTAATGGTAGAAGTTTCATTCTGATTATGTGTCCGTCTGGACTTTCCTCGAAGTACTGAGAGTGAGCCATATCCTCTGGTCCACAATACCGAGCCATTATCTCCAGGTAAAGGTTATTTGTCTGTTCCTGCACAGTATACACATGATATCAAAGGGCCATGACTACGTCTGCCCTATCATGACCAGTATCTCATCATCATCATGTGCCACACCGGAAAGCGTGAGCGGTCATGTTTTGCCATCTCACTCGATCACCAGAGTCGTGGATCCGCTCATTGTTCTTGTCTCGACCATACAACGTGGCCAAGCCATCCAGGTATTTAGTTCTCTGTCCACCCCTTGTTCTCTTCCCCTCGATCTTGCCAGTTGTCGCCAAGTTCTCCAATGTATTTCTTCTCATAACGTGACCAAAAACTGTGACTGTCTACGTCTAATTTCTCTAATCAGTTTACGGTTTTAATTTGTTTCTTGTAGGGCTTGGTCATTGGTTTTTCTGCCTGTCCGTGGTATTTGTTCCATTCTCCTCAGAAACCACATTTCCATCAGATGTTTTTCAGCTTGTGTGCTCATTATCCACGTTTCACGTCCATACAAAAGCATAGGTTGTATGTAGCACCTAAACACTTTTTTTTTCTTGTTGCAAATTTTATCATTTTATTGATCAGTATGGTTTTCATCTTGCAAAAGGCTACTTTTGCCATGGCGATTTTTGTCCTAATCTCTTTAGAGCACCTCCCATCAAATGTTATGACTGTTCCGAGACAGTTGTACTGATTCACTTATTTTAAGATATTTCCATTTACTTGTATATTACATTATTGTTTTTTTTTTTTTTTTTTTGGCTTTCTTTTTTAATGTTGCATTTCCCTTATAGGACATTGCAGTCAACACCAGCATTTTTCAGCTGCTGTTGATGTACTAGGCAAGTTTACGTTCAGTTGTTTGCCCTTGCTTTCCGAACGACCGGCTCATCTCATACCCCAGTAAGTTACCAGCGCGGCGCGAACCGCTGCCGATTCTCGCAGCTGCTGTTTTTCCCCACGTAGATACACGGGATTACAAACAATGTCGTTAACGCCTTGGCCAGTGAGACCGGATCTTCTTCTTAATGACGACCATAATCTGTCTTCTTACAATTTAATTCTAACCCAAGTTGTTCACTAGTATCTCACCAAGTGTGCAAACCCAGGCAATCTGTCCATCTGCTAGTTTCCCACACAACCAGCATGTCCTGGGCGGAAAGATCCAACAGATGCTCATTACCTTTGTGTGTTTAATTGAATCATGCCATTCTGCACGAAGTATGACTGTCTACGTCCTTCTCGGCATGCTCTGTGAGTCCATTACAATCATCAGATGTGTGTGCTTTTTATCCCCTATCTATGGGAACACAGAAGGGACTGCATCCACCACCATTCTCAGACTAGATGTTGTGATATCATATGCCAGGCTCTCCTACACTAAACGCCACCCAGTAACCTGCACTATGAACCCGAAAACACGTCTTTTGCTTGTAAGGTGTTGTTAACTCTATAGCGATTGGTCAAGTGAATTTTCATATATATTTATACATGTAAACAAAATTATCGACTGGTGCACAAAAAGTAAGGCGACTTTGTTATGGATTGAAAAGGCTAACGTCCCAGATCTTACAATAAATAGCAGATACACTGACAGAGAGAGAGAGAGAGAGAGAGAGAGAGAGAGAGAGAGAGAGAGAGAGAGAGAGAGAGAGAGAGAGAGTAGTCGGTGGTACTTGAGAATCGCCTTTGACAGAAGCCTAACCCTGAAGATGTTGTTAGTAGGTCTAAGAAGAGGCTCGGTGCACTAAAGACTTTGGCAGCTATGGACATGAAACAAAGAATATTGTTCTGTTCTATCAGTACATGATTGTCTCCGTATTTAAGTATGGATTGGGCCTGCTCACATCGTCAATTGGTCAGCAGGTGAAACTAAAGTGTATACAGAATGAAGCTATGCGGATGACAGTATACGTCCAAGTGAGACACGCCGGTTGTGTGTATGCGATACGTTATGACTTTACCAACGATTGCGGACAGACTCAAGGTGCAGTCATATCTCCGACAGGTCGCGGACTAGGAACATCTCCTGCATGAAACCCTGGACACAGATAAGGACCACAGACTGATAAGACAAAATCATAGATGGCTCAGGCAGAGGACATAAGGTGCAAAGCCTATATACGAGTGCGGATCAATAAGTAAGCCACACAGTTCTGTGGGGTGGCAGGTAAATGTAGTTGGTGTTTTCTACAGGTGTCATTAGGTGACACCAACATCAAACTTTATATTCTCGTTCGACAGGTGGCGCTAGGTGTCTCAAGCGCATGCGCAGGGCATAAACAAAATGGCGACTGTACTTACGGAGTGTACAACCGAAGAGCAATGTGATGTTGTGCGTTCTTTTTGGGCAAAAGGACTGTCTGCGAAGGACATTCATAAGGAAATTCTTCCTTTTTATGCTGACAAATGTTTATCCTGTAAGGCGGTGCATAAGTGGGTAGAAAAATTTTATCAAGGACGCTCTACAATTGTTGATGAAATCCGATCTGGTCGTCCTGTTGAGATTGCAACAGAAGCATATGTGCAGCGGGTGGAGGAGATGATTAGAGGTGACAGGCGAGTAACGATAGACTCTGTAGCATCTGCAATAGGGTGCTCACATGGTTCAGCATACTGCATAATGCGTGACTGATTAAAATTTAAGAAAGTGTGCTCAAGGTGGGTGCCCAGAAGATTGAAAGAGGAACACAAAATGAACCTATCTGGTCTGTCCTTGCATTATCTCTGTCAATACGAAGATAAAGGAGAAGACATGCTGAAGAGGATTGTTACTGGGGACGAAACATGGGTGCATCATTACCAGCCCGAATCAAAGCGTGCTTCAATGCAATGGAACCATCCTTCTTCGCCTTGTGTCCAAAAACTCAAGGTTACGCCATCAGCAGGGAAGGTTATGCTGACAGTGTTCTGGGATTGTCAAGGACTGCTTTTAACCAATTTCAAGAAGAAAGGTGACAATGTGAATTCTGAATCGTACTGTGAAGTTATATCGATGCTTCATAATGCAATTCGAAGAAAATGTCCAGGACTGCTGAATAGAGGAGTGTTGCTTCTTCATGACAATGTCAGACCACATACGGCTCGATTAACTAGGGAGAAAATTAACCAACTAAGGTGGGAAATTCTGGAACATCCACCTTATAGCCCATACATGGCCCCTAGCGATTTCCACCTTTTTAGTCCACTGAAAACCCACCTTAGCGGGAGACATTTAGCATATGGCGCCGAAGTTGAATGTGAAGTGAAAACGTGGTTTAGAAAACAGAGCATGCGGTGCTATGCAGCCGGTTTGGGAGGACTGATAAAACTATGGGATAAGTGCATCAATGTTGGTGGAAATTATGTTGAGAAATAAAGGGACAATGTATGTATTTATATAAACTGGTTTTAAGGTTTTATCATATTTAGTTATTTTTCTACAGCCATTTGTGACTTACTTATTGACTTACCCTCTCGTGTGTGTGCGTGCGTGCGCGCGCGTGTGTGTGCGCGCGCGTGTGTGTGTGTGTGTGTGTGTGTGTGTGTGTGTGTGGGTGTGTGGGTGTGTGGGTGTGTGGGTGTGTGGGTGTGTGGGTGTGTGGGTGTGTGGGTGTGTGTGTGTGTGTGTGTGTGTGTGTGTGTGTGTGTGTGTGTGTGCGTGCTGTGGTGCGTGTGTGCGTGTGTGCGTGCGTGCGTGCGTGCGTGCGTGCGTGCGTGCGTGCGTGCGTGCGTGCGTGCGTGCGTGCGTGCGTGCGTGCGTGCGTGCGTGCGTGCGTGTGTGTGTGTGTGTGTGTGTGTGTGTGTGTGTGTGTGTGTGTGTGTGTGTGTGTGTGTGTGTGTGTGTGTGTGTGTGTGTGTGTGTGTGTGTGTGTGTGTGTGTGTGTGTGTGTGTGTGTGTGTGTGTGTGTGTGTGTGTGTGTGTGTGTGTGTGTGTGTGTGTGTGTGTGTGTGTGTGTGTGTGTGTGTGTGTGTGTGTGTGTGTGTGTGTGTGTGTGTGTGTGTGTGTGTGTGTGTGTGTGTGTGTGTGTGTGTGTGTGTGTGTGTGTGTGTGTGTGTGTGTGTGTGTGTGTGTGTGTGTGTGTGTGTGTGTGTGTGTGTGTGTGTGTGTGTGTGTGTGTGTGTGGTGTGTGTGTGTGTGTGTGTGTGTGTGTGTGTGTGTGTGTGTGTGTGTGTGTGTGTGTGTGTGTGTGTGTGTGTGTGTGTGTGTGTGTGTGTGTGTGTGTGTGTGTGTGTGTGTGTGTGTGTGTGTGTGTGTGTGTGTGTGTGTGTGTGTGTGTGTGTGTGTGTGTGTGTGTGTGTGTGTGTGTGTGTGTGTGTGTGTGTGTGTGTGTGTGTGTTCGTTCGCATATCCTTTACAGGAAATTGCAGTCAACACCAGCATTTTCCAGCTGCTATTATTGTCTTGGGAAGTTTTATTTTCGGAAGTTTGTCATTCCTTTCTGAACGACCGGCTCACATACCTCCGTAAGCAACCAGAAGGAAAATTCTAAACCAAATGGATAGTTATTTAAATACCTAGGGGCACTTATAACATCAGATGGAAGATGTACAACAGAGATTAAGAGCAGAAAATGGCAAGCAAAAGCCTCATTTCAGAAAATGAAGAGTATATTATACAATAAGTCATTATCAGTGAATGTAAGGAAGAGAGTGCTGAAATGCTATACAGAACCAGTTTTGCTGTATGGCAGTGAATCTTGGAATGAGAATGAACAAATTTAGAAGAAATTAGAAGCAACAGAGATGTGGTTCCTGAGACGAATGTTGCAAATTTCTTGGACTGCCAGAATAACTAACAATGATTGCCTGACATAGGCAAATGAAACTAGAATAATATATACAACAAAAAGACAAACAGAAAGAGACAAACAGCTTTATTCGGTCATGTGACGAGAAGAGAGGCATAGAGCACATCGTGACAACTGGAAAGATGGAGGGGAGTAGAGGCAGAGGCTGACCAAGAGAAATGATGCTGGATGGATTGAGACGGTGGAATGGAGGAATATCATCAGCAGAGTTAATCCAGAACACCAAAGACCAAGATCTGTGGAGAGCCATGAACACCTACGCCAGTTGGCAGGACAATTGACATACACCACACACACAAGCGCACACACACACACACACACACACACACATATATATATATATATATATATATATATATATATATATATATATATATATATATATATATATATATATATATACTGTGCTGATCCTGATTCTTGGGTTTCTGATATCGTAGGGATCTAAATGGATCTAACGATAGCAAAGGTAATGATACAGGTCTGTAAACACAAACGAGGGTATTGTATGCACCTCTTTCATCAATAAAATCCAGTTACATTGTCTGTGTGTGAGTTGTGTGTTGTTTAGTTTTTATTCAATAACACATGTATGTTTATGATTCTTTCTTTGGATACTGGGTATGAGTATGGTAATAAGTCAATACTTAGAGGAAGCATGATTAAACCCACGTTTAATCCCAGTATTCCTCATGTGCAATGGTTAACCATGACCTAGATACATCCTAATATACACCCTCACAAATGAGTAGTTCCTCTATGGTCTTGAACATCCCGCTGGTTTCTGGACGTGGGGAGGACATCTCTACAGCACAGTCCCCATGGAGACAAGGTCGTCCAGTGTACACTTTATGGAAGAGAACAGAGAAGCGGAAACCAAAGAAGTGGCAGAGAGAAAGAAGAATGGCCGCGGTCAATGGAAGGTGGGGACGTGAAAGAGGGAAATAATGCCACTAAATAAATAAAACTTTGCTGAGTGTTAGGCACTGGGCTGGGGTGATAGGCAACCTATCTAGAAGGTGAGATGGTTTTCTGTAGTTTGCCGTGTTTTTTTTTTTTAATTAGAAAAGCATAAATAGATGACAGTGATCTAAATAAATGAAACCCCTGGGAGATCAGCATTCTTTAAGAACTCTATCAGGGATGGTGCACATCCTGTTAATTGCCTGCAGTCAATAGTGTATCTCTAACAGTGTTATAGGACAACAAGGCCGCTGTATATAGTTGATGGTGCGTGTCTATAAACAACAAAGTCCATTTTGACGATATATCCGAGTTTATTTGGCATCAATTTGTAAAGTACCGTACAGATGAAATCATACTCGGCCTGTGCTACTCGGCGGCTGATGGAACAACTGTTTACGTCAACGCGTGAGCAACCCTAGATACCCAAACTACTGGTGCTCACGCGTTCATAAACCTATTTCCCTATTTTGCACACAATCCCTTAACTCATTAATTCCCTAACAGAGATGGTGCTCTGTTACATTCCTCCCTATCCTCAACAAGACTTTTTCTTAAAAAGTCTTAATCCCTAGCCTACTTACCTAATGTACTTCTCTCAACCCGCTTACTCATCTTAAACTAACCCCTACTTACTCAGTGAGCTTTAGTTATTACTCTTTCTATTCCTAAGAGTCTACTTGTCTACTTATATCTTATAGCCAACCGCTATGTTTCTTCACAGACCTTCGTGAAGTCATACTTCTTCTTCGTTTATGTATACAAGATTTCATTTTTTCTAAAACAGTTCATAAGGAATCTATCTAGATATTTCATTTCATATATACATATGTTCATCAAAACCGTTGGTATATAAGCACAATTGGAAATTTGTCATGCGTTATGCAACCTCTCATATCCTCTCAACATTAACAAAACAACACAGGATAGACAGAAAAAATGGGGTGCGCACCCAGAAGATATAAAGAAGTAGTCAGAAAGCAATCACATTTATCCTCCCTTGCAATCACAAAAACTTTATAAATAAAGTTTTACAAACGCATTTTATAATCCATGAATATATACTTCTGTTTGTTAAAAAATTAAGTCAGTATCTTATAATCCATGAATATATATTTCTGTTTGTTACAAATTAAGTCAATCCAAAATTTCTTCCTTATATACTCAATGTTAATATTTGTGCTGCCACCCACAACCATTAATGACTCTATTTCCCATGGCTCATGTTCAATCATGATTAAACCAAAAAAATAATAATATTGACAATTGTGGCATAACGCTAACCACCATTATTCATTTACCAAAACATGCCGCAAGAAGAGGAAACAACATTAAAAGAAATTGACTTCACAACCGCAAACGGAGACTAGGACTTAAAACTTAACATCGAAACTGGAACTGCATAAGTGACAGATGACGTGGATTCTTAGAAAGATTTCATCAGACAAAGCTCGGAAACCCATTGGATAGGAGGAGACATGTGACCCGCTTTCGCGCCAACGCCGAATTTGCATATGTTAATATTTCATCAGAATCTGGTAAGCTTTTTCCTGCAACCAGCCTGATGAAGAGACGTGAGAAGCTGGTGTGACCAGATTTTCAAACATGGAATTGCTGGGTGTCTAGATCTGAGGTAAGCTTGTGATTCCCGAGATTAGACTAAGAACCCGATGTATCAAGTATCAAGTAATGGTAACCCGTGTTTGTAATGTCAATTGAAATGTATTATTATTAATTGAAACCTCTGAAATGTAAAAATGATCGACTGTAGATTCTAACGACGCAGAGCCGTTCCCGGGCAAAATGACACTCCAATACTCTCTTCGATGAAACTGCAATCTCTGATATTCTTAGAGATAATTATTAACTTTAAGAAGTGCATTATACTACTACATTCTATTCTAAACAACTGTGAGAAGTGATGATTCGAAAGCAATCTTGTGCATTTTGTCAGAAACATTGTTAAAGATGCTATCACTACCTACAGCTGAAATGACAGTTCGTGTACTAGAATAAGTGCCTTGTTCTAAAACAGACTTATCTATGCCTATTTACAATCTAGAAAGCTGAAAGATAAATCAATCTTTCCTTTCTCCTTCATCTATTGAATCAATAGGGTTTGACGGAATAAATATTTATATTTTTGTCAAATTTTAATTAGATAAGGGCACACATGAACTGCATTACATGAGAAAGTTGTGCTTCGCGGAACACCATCACGCGCAGTGAACTTAACTCATTACTCAACATAACTTAAAACACAACACCACTCAACACCACTCATCACCACAAAACCCAACACTCAACATCACAACAACAACAGATAATGGGAGAGAGTTATTAGACACAAGAAGAAGAAGAAGTTAATTGGGAAAACACAGAGAATTATTTATACACGCGATAAACACCATTAATTGGGAAAACACAGAGAATTATTTATACACGCGATAAACACCATTGAGTGGAAGAAATGTTATAAATGTATGTCATTTATTTACCTGCATCTTGACATATTCTCACTCGTGTCACTGTCTTACTGTACACGTTCACTGACCCCAGGTCAAATGAGAACTTACATACAGCAGGAACAAGTTGATACAATGCGTACACAGTGTGATAAACTCTGACCACCCCAAATTAACCCAACACTAGCTTAGAGAAAAAGAGGGGGTGGGGACTAGTTCCTACTTCAGGAATTTAGATTTCTTCTGACCTACTTCTAGAATATTGCATTGGTAGGAATGTATATATTTATGTGAATATTCATCAGTGATCTTGGTGGCTACATACCAACAACCACCCAACACATCAGCAAACTAACCACCTAAATCAGACCTGAGAGAGGGAAGCCGAGAGAAAGAGATGAACCACAAGTGAGATGGAGGATGACTTGGCCATGAGCAGAGTATGGGGAGGCCTTCAGTGGAGCTATACGGGCAGACCTGAAGTGGATCCATCAGTCAATGGACCCTGGCTTACCTAATCTTCCAGTCACCAGGTTACCTTTCTCATTGGTACACACCACACCCAATTTCAGGAAACTGATATTTAATTGTTGAATTACCATCACACTTAACATGTACAACAACAAAAATGTTTACTATGTTTTCACACTTGTTGACCTCTCATGTATTGATGCTTGTTTATTGATGGTCTGTGTGACTGGTCCAATATGCAACTTTTCTAATATCTTGTGTAAATCACAATGGAGATGTATGTACTGACCAGAAGGCTCAGGCCCAGTCAATAAATGATTAACATGAATTGACCTTCTGTTAATTTATCAGTTCAAACCTATCTGTGAGTCAACAACTTCTTTGTACATCATGTTGTCAGAATCTAATGTGATTGATTATGTGTTTGATTGTTTAACAATAAATCCACTCATAATGACTTATTAAAATGGGGGAGAGAAGACTCTAGATCTATCAACTGCTCAACATCCATGTTTTCTTCATCTAAATCAGGCTGAGAAAATTCTCCAGACTTTCCTCAGATTTGATAAACAAAAAGGGGGCTCCAGAGCTACAGAATCCTTGGAGAAGGGGCAGAATCCCAGTTAGTAATCATTATTCTCACCAGGGCCATAATCTATATCTCCTAGACATACTTAATAGAACGAGGCCTGCAGATAACTCAAGGTTCATATTCTGGGGTTATTGAAGAGAGAAGAGGATGGGGCTCTACTTCTTTTGTTAGAAATGGGGCATGCACTACAGTGATCTCCCACTCCCTTCAAAAATATATGACATATTGTCGGCTACGTCCTGGATGGTTCCCATATAGTAACCTTTAAACAATTACATAAAACATTAACCCAATTATCTTTAGATTTTGAACATTGTCATTTTCTTATATTGATTGACAGCCACATGATATGAATGACATTAACAGACAAATAAGAGTAGGTGACTCATCATTCCTCCTGAAGAAGGGGGCCATGTTCAAATAGGCTTATACTTCAGAAAGAGGTGCTCCAGGTGAAATATATAGTGTGTGTCTACTATACCAACACTACTTCTCTTCCATAGAAGGTGTTCTTTTCCTGTGGAGTCTGAACTTAACAGCATTTCATCAACCTCCGGAAAATCTTATCCGTTGGGAAAACTCTGTCTAATTTCAGATTATTTTCTTTACTAGGAATTAAATCTGGTTACTTCAGTGCCTGCTGCCTTTGGCTTTTCCAGCATTGACAGACAGACATAACATAGGGTGTTTTTAATATTGCACATGCTCTGTTGTATATTTGCAGATCAGGGACTGACAAGCTTACGCGGATCAGACTAACTGCAATTATATTTTTTAGGCAGAACAAAGCAATAAATTATAGACATGGCGGAAACTGCAAAGTTTAGAGCCCAAATAACAGAAACGGGTAGGGAATGCGGGTTAGATGGCCTTGAGCTAGCTAACTATGTTTCAGATGCACTCGACAAAAGAGAAAGACTGCAAGCGGAATTGGCTCTCAAGGAAAAACAGCTTCAGGCTGAATTGGCTGTGAGAGAAAAACAGTTTCAAGCAGAATTGGAGGAGAAAGAGAAACGATTTCAAGCAGAATTGGAGGAGAAAGAAAAACAGCTTCAAGCAGAATTGGGGGAGAAAGAGAAACGACTACAGGCTGAAATGGAAGATAAGGAGAGAGAGCGTCAACACCAACTGGAGTTGAGGAGAATGGAGATTGAAGTGGAGATCCGGAGAATAGAGAAAGGGAGTGGTCTTACACCCTCAACGTCATCATGATCGCCAGTGACAGAACCACCTCACCACGTCTCTCACCTTAATTCAGGAGCTATGTCATTTCCTCTGCAACCCTTTAATGAACAGACTGACCACATCGAAGGATTTTTATCACGCTTCGAGGCAATGGCTGTCAGCTGTGAGCTTGAAGAAAGTAGATGGGCGACGAAGTTAGCGCAGGCCTTAAGATCCACGGCGTATGATGTGTTCTCGCGCCTCACTAGAGAGGAACAACAGAACTACACAACACTTAAGACGGCACTCTTGAGCCGCTTCGAAGTGGACGCCGAATCTTATAAACTCAGGTTCAAAGCCGCAAGGAAGGAACCGGGTGAGAGTTACGCGCAACTAGTCGAAAGACTGAAGTCATACATACAAAGATGGACTTGCTTGGGAGGATTTGAGGAAAGTTTTGAAGGACTCCGTGAAATGATCATCATTGATCAGATCAAGGGGAAAATGCAGAACGAAATGAAAGCATTCTTAACCCAAAACGGGGCTGACCGCCTGGAAACTATAATCATCCTGGCAGAGAGATTTGAGAAATCTCAGAAGGAGATGGGAGGAAAGGGACGTTCGAACAACACCCCTTCTCAAAACAAAACTCCACAGCCAAAAGAGGGTGAAACCACTGTAGCCACCAAGAAAAATGGGAAATCCCAGAAAAACACTCAAAACACAGTCCAAACATCTCCGAAGGAGGACAAACCATTCTGTGCCCATTGCAAAATTAGAGGTCACACATTTCAGAATTGCAGGAAAAAGCCACCTCCACACACAGCGGCATGTTTGGCCAACCGAAAAGAGAAAAAAGTGAGCACTGGTGAAACGTCCAAACAGACACCTCATCAAGACACATCATCTCGTATTCCGGTTGTAGAATCCATCTTGCTAAATTGATTCAAAACGACCTGTCCATATGATACTGGATTATCGTATGACTGTGTTGTTTCATCATCCTTAGTTCACCCTGAACAGGTGACAGAGGAAATAGTGGAATTACAGGGACCACTGAAGAGTTCAACAAATATGTCTCTTCCAGTGGCAAAAGTGAACATAGCCTCGCGGTATGTCACCGGGACAATCAAGGCAGCAGTCTTGGACGATCCGATATATCCTGTAATCCTCGGCTGTAGATTTATCGTTCTAGGAGAACCTGTTCAACCTGTGGCGAAGGCGACCATGACCACTCGATCCCAGGCAACAAAAACTCCAGAAACAACTACGCCAATCCCTCGAACGGAGGAACTGAAGAGGGCACAAGAGGCCGACAGCACCTTGGAACCCTGCTTCAGAAAACTGCCAAAATCACATTTACCTCTACGTAAAGGTGATCTGTTCATGAAGTCAGCACTTCTTTACAGAAAAGCAGGACGAGCTGGACAAGAGTTTAATCAACTTGTTGTACCAACTCAATACAGGACTCAGATCTTAGAGATGGGTCATAGTCTACCATTCAGTGGGCACATGGGTATCAACGCTACTACACAGCGGATTACCACTCACTACTTTTGGCCAGGGATGAATTCAGACATACAACGGTTTGTAAAATCATGCCCACAGTGTCAGAAAGTATCACCAAAACACCGGACACCACAGTCAATGTTGGGTGAATCGCCAATCACTGGAATTCCATTTGAGAAAGTGGCCGTAGACATAATCGGACCTCTCTCAGCAACGAAGAGGCGAAACCGATTCATATTAACGCTTGTGGACACAACAACCATGTGGGCCGAAGCAGTTTCTATGCCCAGCTGTGACTCCAAACACGTCGCTGATGCATTATTAGGAATATTCACACGTCTAGGATTCCCACAAAGGATCTTGACGGACAACGGTTCACAGTTTCGTGGTAAGCTCATGGAAGAGACCTTCAGACTTTTTCATGCACGTCATATCTTCAGTTCACCATATCACCCTCAGTCAAATGGACTTGTGGAAAGGTGGAACGGGACATTGATTAGTATCCTGTGCAAAATTGCCCAGGAGAAGACAGAGGATTGAGACTTGTATTTACCCGCAGCTTTATTCGCTTACAGGGAAGTACCCCATCACTCAACAGGTTTTGCTCCAGCCACATTGTTGTTTGGACGACCGATCAAGGGACCACTGGAGGCGTTACTTCGAACGTGGACTGATAATACTACAGATGATACAGTCGTGATTGCATCTACATATGTTGCCGAGTTGAAAAATCGTTTACAACACAGTTGGAAACAAGCGAATGTCAATCTACGTCAAGCCAGACGAAGAATTGCTCGTAACTTCAACCGCAAGGCAAAGGATAGAGAGTTAGAGGTAGGAGAGAAGGTGATGTTGCTGCTTCCAACCAGTCAGAATAAGCTGCAAATAGGATGGAGAGGACCTTATGTAGTGACGGAGAAGATCTCACGTACCAACTACAGAATTTCAGTCAAAGGCAAGATGAAAGTATTTCACATAAACCTCTTGAAGAAATATCATGAAAGACCCTCAACCACCGAACCTGCACATCTGATGGCCATGAGTGTGGCTACTGAAGTCGAAGAAGGATCAACAATGGGAGTCGAGTGCCAACTGCAAGCCAACGAGATCTTTAAGGATGTGGAAATCAATCCCAACTTAACAAAGGATCAGCAAAAGCAGATTAGGGAACTTATGGCAAAATATGCAGAAGTACTTACTGATAAGCCAGGAAGAACTGATTTGGAGGAATTTGACATGAAGTTAAATGACACAGTGCCTGTGCGATTCAAGACTTACCCAGTTCCTTATGCAAAGCAAAAGACTTTAGAGGAAGAAATACAACAGCTGCTCACCGCAGGAATAATCTCACCATCTGAATCTCCTTACAGTGCTAGCGTCGTCTTATTGAGAAAGCCAAGTGGAGAACATAGATTGTGCATCGATTATCAACAGCTCAATGATATTACTGAATTCCAAGCAGAACCTCTTCCTGATCAGAATAAACTCTTCACAGCACTCAACCGAGCTATGTACTTTACTAGGATTGATCTCAGTAAGGGATATTACCAGATTCCTGTAAAACCGGAAGTTAGACCATGGTTAGCTTTCAGCACGCCTGGAGGACACTATGAGTTCAACGTTCTTCCATTTGGATTAAGTAATGCTGTCAGCGTCTTTACACGTATGATGAGAAAATTACTTGACCCACTACAGCATCCAGACATCAGTCACTTCATGGATGACATCCTGATCGCCACTGAAACATTTGAAGAGCATGTAGAAACCCTGCATCTTTTGTTCAGGCGCCTCAGAGAAACTGGATTGACGGCTAGACCAAAGAAGTGTCAGATAGGATTCCAAGAATTGGACTTTCTAGGTCATAAGATATCTCATGGACTGATAACTCCACAAGAGGGAAATGTGGACAAACTCCAGAGAGCACCTCGTCCAAAAACAAAGAAGGATGTAAGATCATTTGTATCCTTATGTGGATTCTATCAAAAATACATCAAGGACTTCAATACTCTGTCAGCACCTTTAACGGATCTTACCAAAAAGGGGAAACCAGAGAAAGTCACTTGGTCAGCTGACTGTGAGAGAGCTTTCACAGCACTAAAGCAGGCATTAACTGCTCATCCAGTCTTACATCTACCAGACCTCGACCAACCATTCGTGCTGCGCACCGATGCCAGTAACATAGGAATTGGGGCAACGATGTTGCAGAGAAAGGGAGATGTACCATCAGAGCTATTCCCTGTAGCCTATGCTAGCAGGAAATTGAATGCAGCAGAGAGAAATTACAGTACTATCGAGAGAGAATGTCTTGCGCTCGTATGGAGTGTACAGAAATTTCAGGCATACCTATATGGCAAACATTTCACAGTGCAATGTGACCATCAACCGCTCATGTTTCTCGCAGCATCTAAGACTCTGAATGCCCGACTTATGAGGTGGTCGCTGCTTCTTCAACCTTACTCGTTCCAGGTTGAGTATGTTCCTGGGAAAATGTATGTGGGAGCAGACTTCCTGAGTCGACACCCAGTGCCTGATGAACAAGGTCAATCAGATGCAGAAGAGAATACAAGGGAGGAAAAATGGGAACAGCTTGATAACTGAAAATGTTGGAAACATAGTTCCATACCATAGAACAATCTGGAGTGGGGCCATGTGGCATAACGCTAACCACCATTATTCATTTACCAAAACATGCCGCAAGAAGAGGAAACAACATTAAAAGAAATTGACTTCACAACCGCAAACGGAGACTAGGTCTTAAAACTTAACATCGAAACTGGAACTGCATAAGTGACAGATGACGTGGATTCTTAGAAAGATTTCATCAGACAAAGCTCGGAAACCCATTGGATAGGAGGAGACATGTGACCCGCTTTCGCGCCAACGCCGAATTTGCATATGTTAATATTTCATCAGAATCTGGTAAGCCCGCACTTTTTCCTGCAACCAGCCTGATGAAGAGACGTGAGAAGCTGGTGTGACCAAATTTTCAAACATGGAATTGCGGGGTGTCTAGATCTGAGGTAAGCTTGTGATTCCCGAGATTAGACTAAGAACCCGATGTATCAAGTATCAAGTAATGGTAACCCGTGTTTGTAATGTCAATTGAAATGTATTATTATTAATTAAAACCTCTGAAATGTAAAAATGCTCGACTGTAGATTCTAACGACGCAGAGCCGTTCCCGGGCAAAATGACACTCCAATACTCTCTTCGATGAAACTGCAATCTCTGATATTCTTAGAGATAATTATTAACTTTAAGAAGTGCATTATACTACTACATTCTATTCTAAACAACTGTGAGAAGTGATGATTCGAAAGCAATCTTGTGCATTTTGTCAGAAACATTGTTAAAGATGCTATCACTACCTACAGCTGAAATGACAGTTCGTGTACTAGAATAAGTGCCTTGTTCTAAAACAGACTTATCTATGCCTATTTACAATCTAGAAAGCTGAAAGATAAATCAATCTTTCCTTTCTCCTTCATCTATTGAATCAATAGGGTTTGACGGAATAAATATTTATATTTTTGTCAAATTTTAATTAGATAAGGGCACACATGAACTGCATTACATGAGAAAGTTGTGCTTCGCGGAACACCATCACGCGCAGTGAACTTAACTCATTACTCAACATAACTTAAAACACAACACCACTCAACACCACTCATCACCACACAACCCAACACTCAACATCACAACAACAACAGATAATGGGAGAGAGTTATTAGACACAAGAAGAAGAAGAAGTTAATTGGGAAAACACAGAGAATTATTTATACACGCGATAAACACCATTGAGTGGAAGAAATGTTATAAATGTATGTCATTTATTTACCTGCATCTTGACATATTCTCACTCTTGTCACTGTCTTACTGTACACGTTCACTGACCCCAGGTCAAATGAGAACTTACATACAGCAGGAACAAGTTGATACAATGCGTACACAGTGTGATAAACTCTGACCACCCCAAATTAACCCAACACTAGCTTAGAGAAAAGGAGGGGGAGGGGAACTAGTTCCTACTTCAGGAATTTAGATTTCTTCCGACCTACTTCTAGAATATTGTATTGGTAGGAATGTATATATTTATGTGAATATTCATCAGTGATCTTGGTGGCTACATACCAACAACCACCCAACACATCAGCAAACTAACCACCTAAATCAGACCTGAGAGAGGGAAGCCGAGAGAAAGAGATGAACCACAAGTGAGATGGAGGATGACTTGGCCATGAGCAGAGTATGGGGAGGCCTTCAGTGGAGCTATACGGGCAGACCTGAAGTGGATCCATCAGTCAATGGACCCTGGCTTACCTAATCTTCCAGTCACCAGGTTACCTTTCTCATTGGTACACACCACACCCAATTTCAGGAAACTGATATTTAATTGTTGAATTACCATCACACTTAACATGTACAACAACAAAAATGTTTACTATGTTTTCACACTTGTTGACCTCTCATGTATTGATGCTTGTTTATTGATGGTTTGTGTGACTGGTCCAATATGCAACTTTTCTAATATCTTGTGTAAATCACAATGGAGATGTATGTACTGACCAGAAGGCTCAGGCCCAGTCAATAAATGATTAACATGAATTGACCTTCTGTTAATTTATCAGTTCAAACCTATCTGTGAGTCAACAACTTCTTTGTACATCATGTTGTCAGAATCTAATGTGATTGATTATGTGTTTGATTGTTTAACAATAAATCTACTCATAATGACTTACTAAAATGGGGGAGAGAAGACTCTAGATCTATCAACTGCTCAACATCCATGTTTTCTTCATCTAAATCAGGCTGAGAAAATTCTCCAGACTTTCCTCAGATTTGATAAACAAAAAGGCGGCTCCAGAGCTACAGAATCCTTGGAGAAGGAGCAGAATCCCAGTTAGTAATCATTATTCTCACCAGGGCCATAATCTATATCTTCTAGACATACTTAATAGAACGAGGCCTGCAGATAACTCAAGGTTTATATTATGGGGTTATTGAAGAGAGAAGAGGATGGGGCTCTACTTCTTTTGTTAGAAATGGGGCATGCACTACAGTGATCTCCCACTCCCTTCAAAAATAAATAACAACAATGTTCATTTCTTATGAACATACTTACTAATACTATATCCAATTAACGCTGCTTATCACAGCTCCTATATTAACCCCCTCACATCCCATTATAACCATCCTTGTTCATGGGCGTATCTAACTTCGTACTAAACCGTATGTGCTGTTATCTACAGCCCCATTAATGTCCACCCCCAATTAACTAGCTCCTTATATTCCCATTGATGCTGACTGACGCAGCCTCTTTTTATACCACCTATAGACGTTAGTCACGTTAACTTCTTCTTCCTTAATATAACATGGCATCCAATCCATATATTTTCAATTAATGCTGACTTAATGCAGCTCTTATTTTAATCCCCTCAAAACCATATATTTCTACCGACTTTCATTATAAAACCCACCATAGCATTTAATTCATGTGTTTCTAAACTACATGTACTCCCTTTTTAGCTAGGCTATAACTAACCCTTCATAGTCAGCCTTCTTACTAGTACAAGGCCGAAGTTTATGGTACTCATGCTTACTAAAACTTATTACTCCCAAGGAGAATGTGTCTCTCTTCTAGTCCTCAGTCGTTTGTTAACTATTTTCTGAACGAAGGGTTCTCCAGAAGGCCCCGTCTTATTGCTTTCACTAATTCTATACTCAGAACAAAATAATAACAATTTTTTTTTAACCAAGTCTTAACGATCATCAAATTAATATGGTGAACTCAAATAAGTCAAAATAACTGAAAGCACAAGTTACAAGAGTTATTAAACCAAGCGTAATCCAAACAGAACTCTTTCCCCCCAAATATTGTCACATATATGGTTTTATCCCTAACATAATGTACATAGTCAAACTATCATCAATTTAAATCAATACAAACATTAACGGTCTCTTTTACGGACCGCTAAATTACCCTAAAATAAAGAAAACACAACAAGTCTTATTCTAAAATCAATTAATAACCATTTTACAGGACCAATTCAATCAAAAATAATATACTATACTATAAATAATGCAATGCATTATACTCTACGAAAACCTAACTTAACACATCTGTAATCTACAGCTACTGAATATAAGAAGACTGCTTTGTCTTCCAACATAGGTCACGCATTTTAAATCTTCTCCTGCAATCTGCAGTCTACTCCATCACCCTATTTACCATATCTCCACTTTTTCAATAACGCCAGATTTCTCTCTATCATTGCCATTTCTACATCAATGTCTTCTCTAACCTTAGGAGAACTCAACATATCTTCTTTCATACTACCATTTTCGTTTTCATCAGTTTCTGATTTTTCATCCATATATTGTTCTTCTGTGCTTACATTCTCGGCGGCCTCTAATTTTTTTCTTTCTATATCTAATCTGATTTGTCTATCTTGGCTTCTTAATGACCTTTCCAATAGTGGCATATCTTCATCACTTGATAAATTCTCTCTAAATCGCTTTTGCCTTTTAACTTCTCTATCTCTCTGTCTCTCTATCTTCCTTTTTACTGCTTGTCTGGTATTTTTAAATGGGGCAGTTACCTCCTCCTCCATAGAATCAACACTATTATAATCATCGTACTTATTATTTTCTTCCTTCATAAAAGTTTTAGGTATTGTTTCCGCTTGTTCGTAAGTATCATCGTAAACTGGTGTTGTTATTACTTGATTTTGTACCGGATCTTTACCAAAATCTTAGGGTATCGTATATTTAACTCTTCTGACGAGTTGTCCATCTGAGTATAAGCCGTCTGAATAATAATAATAATAATTATTATTATTATTATTATCGCTTCTCTTATCTTCATCTCGTCTTAAATGCTCCACATGTGAACGCGCTACATGTCCTGTTATTTGGTTCTTGATAGTATATGATACTGGACCTAATTTTTCTAAGATGTAATATCCTGGAAGCCAATGAGAATCAAATTTAGAGTTTCTTCTATGCTTCTTATAGTAAACTCTATCGCCTACCTTAAATTCTTGTAGTTGAGTATTTTTATCTGCGTACTTTTTCTGTCTTTCTCTAGCTTTAATTATATTACTTCTTAACCTTACATGTGCCTTGTGCATTTCCTGTAAAATCATTTCTTGAAAATTCACCCCCATATATTTCCGTTTAGGTTTTAACAGATTGTCAATTGGGAGTATTGGTTCTCTTCCGTATAGCAGGTAAAATGGTGAAAATCCTGTCCATTCGTTTTGGTGCGTTCGTATTGCCCCCAATGCTGGTCCCAAATAAAGGTCCCAGTCCCTATCATGTTCCTCTACATTGTTTGCTAATATATTGTATAACGTCCTATGTTGTCTCTCGTTTTTCGCATTCGAAGAAGGTCTATAATAAGAAGATTTTATATGGGCAATATTTAAATCTTGTAGTAATTTCTCAAACTTTTTGTTTACGAATTCCCTTCCATTATCTGTGATTACTGTCTGTGGGCAACTAAACCTTGGTATATATTCTTGTAGGAAAATATTAATAACAGAATCAGCGCTCTTATCTGGAATTGGATACACTTCTGGCCAGAGACTATAGCAATCCACAATATGAAGTAGATATACATTCCCCGATAACGTTTTTGGATGAGGACCTGAAATATCTAAACTCACCTTCTGCATTGGGAACTGAGGAATATCCGTATCTTGTAAGGGGCATTTAATTGTTTTCATATTTCTTAACCTACATTTCTCACATTCGTCAACGTACTTATAAATAATCTTAAACATATTTGGCCAATAATACTTTTTCTTGAGAACTTTGCACAATTTATCAGGGCCAAGATGTCCATTTTCATCATGATATGCTCTTAAAACCTTGTTTCTAACTGTTTCGGAATGTATTTCCTCAATTCTGCCTCTTCAGTTTTTTCATTCATATAGTATAACTGTCCATCTTGCTGCAATTCAATAAAATTCTTTTTGAACGTGTTTTCGGCTGTTTCTTTCAACTTGTGTTTGATTTCTAATACTTTCGGATCTAGTTCTTGTTCTTCCTTCATATCAAACTGTGGTAATTGTGGACCCTCCGCTATTTGTTCAAGATCTAGTTCTGTCTGTGAGCTTTCAAAATTTTCTCTATTCAACATGGCCGAATCTAATATATTCACCTGCCAGTTTCGGTCGTCTATCTCCGGCTCTCCCTCATTCTCATTATCTTCAGATATCTCAGAGAATAGAATTCTGGACAATAAATCTGCACAGGTATTTTCTTTACCGGAAATATATTCGACTTTTGCGTTGTATCCTTGTAAGTTCAGCGCCCATGTCTGTATTTTTCTGTTTTGTACTGGGGCTTCTAGTAAAGATTTTAATGGCATGTGATCAGTTTTAATGATGAAATTTGCGTTATGTAAAAAATAATCAAGTTTTTGAAGAGCATAGTGGATAGCATATGCCTCCTTCTCAACTGTCGACCACTTTTTCAGAGATTTGCTAAGTTTGTGTGACAGAAAGTAGATTGGTCTCTCATTTCTAACCCCTGGTATTCCTGAATTTTCACCTTCATATGGTTGCGTTAAACATGCCCCTATAGCTTTGTCCGAAGCATCTGTATATAATACCAATTGTTTGTTTAAGTCTGGATGTGCCAAAAGTGGAACTGTTGTTAAGCTGTTTTTTAAAAAATCAAATGCTTTCTGACAATTTTCAGTCCATTTAAACCTTGCGTATTTACAAGTCAGGTTTGTAATAGGTTCTGCTATTTCAGCGAAGTTTGGAACGAACCGACGATAATACCAAGCCATACCGATAAAAGCCGGAACTGCTCTTATATTGGTTGGAGCAGGTAATTCTCTAATGACTTTAACTTTATCCTGATCTGGTTTAATTCCCTCTCTATTAATAATGTACCCCAAATACTTAGTTTCTGTTTTTAGGAATTCGCATTTACTGAGTTTCAATTTAACATCGTGTAATTTTAGTCTATCAAAAACTAACTTTACGTGTTTCAGGTGGTCTTGCACGTCTCCTGCTGTGTAGATTAAAATGTCATCTATATATGCTAATGCGAACTTTTGCATGCCCTCTAATACTTGATTTATTAATAACATATAATGGGAGTCTTGATCCCAAAAGGCATTCGTAAAAATTCGTAAGAACTTGCGTGAGTACAGAAAGCACTTTTCTTCTGAGCATCCGGCGACATAGGGATACACCAAAATAATGACCTTGCGTCTAGCGTAGTAAAGAAGGTAGACCCATTAAGTAGCCCCAAAATATCGTCAATCACTGGCAATGGATAAGCTACGTTCTTGGTGATTTTGTTCAGGGCCCTGTAGTCACAACAGAAGCGGTGACTCCCGTCTCTCTTGGTCACTATAACAATCGGAGATGATCATTCTGACTTGGATCTTGTTATGATTCCCGCTTTTAGCATATCTTCTATTGCTTTTTCTACTATCTCTCTATATCTTAGAGGAGTTCTATATGGTTTCAAACTAATTGGTGGATGATTTCCTGTGTCTATTTCCATAGTAACTGTCTTAGTCTTACCTAACTCCAAGTCATTAATATCAAAAACATCCTGATTTTTTCTTACTAAGTCTTCTAATACTTCTTTATACTCTGGCGGAGCTTTTAATTGTGATAATAACTCTTGTTCTCTCTTCAAAGGTGACGTTGTTTTGTCTACTGAATGTACTTGAGATGGATATTTTCTGAATGCATGGATCAATTCATCATTCCGTCTTTTCCCACTTCCTCTATTTCTATTTCGGTTATTAATAGGGCCCTCTGGATATTTATTCATTGGCAATCCTTCTTTAACTGTTGCTGCTATGTTGTTAAGATCAGGTGCTATTTTTGCAATCACACACCCCCTATACAATTTAATCTCTTTCCCTGTGTTATTAAATATAATTACTGGAAAACTGAATTGTCTATTTAATGTTATTATTCCGTCGGTGACTTCTAATCCTGGTTCATCTATTATCTCTCTGTCTAACTCTGTTACTGTAACTGTTTGTCCTGTCGAAAAATAAGGTTTTTTTTTTATTTTTGCTTGTATTAGATTGACTGTCTGTGGTTTTAAAGTCATAGATGTTTTTACTCTGACCAAGGCCGATACGTGCATGTTTTCCTCCAAGTCCACATAGACGTCTTGAAATCTCAACTTATGTAGATCAAAATAAAGCCTTACACCATTTTTTATAAAAAAATCTCTACCTACGATCATATTCCTATTTAACTCTTTAACCACATGAAAAAGGTGTCTCACGTTTATTCCTCTCAACCTAAGGTTTATCATTGTTTGTCCAACCACTTCCAAATTTTGTCCAGTAACTGAGTGTAAGGTATCCTGATTTCTAACTATTCTAGAATTCGTTAATATGCGATATAGAAATTTTTCCTTGATCACACTAACTTTCGCTCCTGAATCAATCAATGTTCTGATTCTAAATTTTCCGATTTCTATAATGCATGAACTGGGATCAATCATATTTACTGAAAACTGTTTTATCTCTCTAAGTTGAGGCCATTTTCTACATTCTATATTTCTATTTGTCCTACTATATTTGCCATTTGGTTAATTAATATATTGACTCATTCTTGGGACCTTTTTATTCTCCCTCCTACCGCAGGTCCTATTCAGTAAGTGGGACGCCAGTTTTCCTGCATTCTTGGCCTTGTAGAATTCCTCTGTCTATCTTCATAATTTCTACTTGGTCCACTGTTTCCACCTCTATTCTGTGCACCAACCTGAGCACGTCTGTTACCACAAAATCTAAAAACGTGTCCCCTCTGACCACAGCTCCAACAAACCATATTTGTGCTATTTGCCGTCTCTCTTATAGGGTTTATCGTTTGTCTTTCTCTATCATGAGTATTTTGATTATTATTTCCCAGCATGGTCTGTATTTCTCCCCGTCTTCTCCACCCGTACCTCGCTTGTCCTATCTCCATAGGTTCTTCAATCCTCTCTTCTCTATTAGTTCCTATCTCTCATCCTACCCTTAGTATAAATCTTCTTCTCAAACTCTCTTCCTGTACAGCTATATCCACAGCCTGTGATAATCTCGCAGGATTTTCCCTCATAAGTTTGAATTTAAGTCCATCTGACTTTATCCCGTCAACAAAAATTCCAACCAGCATCCTCTCTACTTCCTCGCCTTGAACATTCTGCCCTATGAATGCTTCTTCAGCTAAATTAATCAGCCTGTCACTGAACAATTGAACACTTTCTCCATCATGTTGCCTAGATTGTCTTAATACTGAGAAAGCATATTGTTGATCTGTGATCTCCGCATACTTGTGGGCTAGATCGTCCTTAAATTGTTCCCACGTCTCATCAGTTCCTGCTTCCAATTTTCTTCGAATATGATCCGAGACAGGCAATGCACTAGTCCTATAAGCTAAATTTTTCTTATCCTCATCTGTGGCAGCCATTAGATAAGCATGTTTTTTCGATGGACACAACCCATTTCTTAAAATATTTCGCTTGTCCACTAAACTTATCGATGTCAACAGCTACGCTTTGCTGTTTCAATATTGTGTCTAACTTTGATATGGCCCTACCTACACCACCAAGCACCTGTCCTAAAGAAAGGTCCATATTAAAATCTGAAATACAAAATACACCAGTACGACACAATGTAGTATAATAATATATATTAACACAATATTATCCTAAACTAAGCAAGTTCTATAACTTTTCAGCAATTTAAACTATTAAGTTTGTACTTTGTTCCGTTGGTAATGTTGTCAATATCGTTATTTTAAACTAACCAGTTTCATAATTTAATTATTATACTTGCTTCAGTTCCTCCGTTACACACACTGTTGTTTGCTCGATCGTTTCTCAGCTTAACAAACTGACCAGATGCCTGTCCTACGTTCCTTCAACACTGGGTGAAAATGACGTTAAGGCTCACGAAGTACACAGTACAGCGTCCAAGAGATGGCCCAATCGATACAGTAATGAACTATTTGACTGCCGCCTCTCGGTAGGCATTTGATGGAAAGCTTTTCTTCATTGACAATTCGCCCCTAGTCGGGTTCTTGACTGCCGCCTTGGATGGCTGTCACATGACGTTCTTGATGATAATATCACGAAGGTCTTACGATGATATGTTCGTGATATAGTCGTGTGATGGTCGTTGTCTAGGTAACGATACTCCTGGAGTGTCAATTGAGCTATCTAACTGTCTTGCAATATAACTCACCCCCGCAGTGCACATTCACCAGTCATTAAACAAGATTCAGTTGGCATATATAATCCTTTATTACAGAAATAACACAGACCCACGGACAAACGGAACATGTTTATAAATCCAGAACACAATGTAATCCGTAGAATATAAATATCCTCCTCACAATTTTACCAGCACACATCAATGCCTTCTCAAGGCTTGCTGAAACTCAAATTCATAGACATTTAGTCCAGCTACTATCCACGGCTGGATCTCACACAATACGACCCACCCACTGGGTCGGAGCCTCTGCTCTCTATGTAACCCACTCTGGGTTTTAGGACTGCATTCACAGCTCGGAGAATCACACAACACAGTTCTCCGTCCACTACCGGACTACCGACTCGTTCGGTGTCGAAAACTCAACTCCCTGAAGTCTCCTGACTTCAACACACAAATCCACTCTCTCTCGCCCCATCCACCCTAGGGGTTTTTCTCTACCCTCACTATTTTATTTCTCAGGACTGGCTGTTTTTTTTTCATAGCCAGGTCAGTCACTTTACTGTCTCCCACTTTCACCCATTCTTTCTCATGCCCGGTCACTCAACTCATTGGCAATGACCCAGGCTTATGTCAATGGCCCTTGATAAAAACCCTCTTCACTAAAACGATTGAGTTGCAGTGGATTCAAAAATTGTTGAACATCATTCAATTGCAAGTTCCTTCGACCTTGGATGAGATTCGATAAAACGGCCGGTCCAAATTCATCGCCATTCTGGAAAAATTGACTGATTTTAGATAATGTTTGAACTTGAGCAGTCTCAAAAATTTGACTGAACTGAGGTAACAGCTGAACTTGAGTGACCTCAAAAATTTAACTGGCCTGAGGTAACGTTTGTACTTGAGTGACCTCAAAAATTTAACTGACCTGAGGTAACATTTGAACTTGAGTGACCTCAAAAATTTAACTGACCTGAGGTAACGTTTGTACTTGAGTGACCTCAAAAATTTAACTGACCTGAGGTAACATTTGAACTTGAATGGGGTTCAGCGTTATCGTGGCTTTGCTGTCCGATTAGACCTGATTATCCAGCTGCAAGTAGACAATTCTCACAGTAACGCCCCAGGTTTATAAAATCGTTGTATCCTCCAGCGGCGTCCAAGAATGACGACGTGAAGCAGCAGTAAGGGACTCCGATTGGCTTTTAGTTTAGCAAAAATCACTGTGCGTCAAGCATCAGGAAGCTGTGTAGGAACTATTCAGGCATGGCCACAGAACATCGGTCGCTTAGTCAGGCAGTACTGAGCAGCTTCTTGACCTTCACAGAGGACTATATTACGATAATTCAGCAGCCCGAGAAATCACAACAACTACCCCTAGCCGGGCTTTTAGTTGCTGTGTCTCTCAAAAATAATCAACAAGAACAGCCTCCATTTTTCAGGCGTGTTCAATAGAAGTCTTCGCTTGTGTCAAGATGATTCCCGCTGCGACCCATAAGTTGGAAATCCTGGGGTCTACGGCAACAAAATAGATTCCTCTAACAGTGTTATAGGACAACAAAGGCGCTGTATATAGTTGATGGTGCGTGTCTATAAACAACAAAGTCCATTTTGACGATATATCCGAGTTTATTTGGCATCATTTTGTAAAGTACCGTACAGATGAAATCATACTCGGCCTGTTCTACTCGGCGGCTGATGGAACAACTGTTTACGTCAACGCGTGAGCAACCCTAGATACCCAAACTACTGGTGCTCACGCTTTCACAAACCTATTTCCCTATTTTGCACACCATCCCTTAACTCATTAATTCCCTAACAGAGATGGTGCTCTGTTACATATCATCTGTATAACTTATACCCCGGGTGGCGGGATAGAGGTATCTCTATATATAATAAGTTCCCTTCTCTAGCCTACACGGCACTTTGGGCAGGGTGGAGAACCCGTTTAAACCCTCAACCAGAGAAACGACAAACCAAGGCAGCAGGTGATGAATTGAACTCGAAGCTGCAGACAATTAATTGATGATTAAAATCTCAATTTCGCGACGGCAGGCAGCGAATCTGTTTATAGAGACAATGGCTACGGTTGCTGCCTAGTTTGGCCACATCTACTCGTAATAAAGAAAGCATTGGCAGACTGAAGTGTTTAAAGATGCCTAGAAATTTATGATTCAGCAACACACAGAGTTCCAGACTGACGATGCCGATGGATGCTCCAAACGAGCGTCCTTGACATTTTGGACAAACCCGGAGATGACTTTGCAGTCACCTCCGTGAACATCCTTTGGATATTTATAACCAGTTGTCCAGACTGTAGCTCTGCACCTGAACAGTACAGACCTTTGTTGGATGCGAGGATGTTTTTATCACTGACTTTGCCAGTGTTGTTCCACCTTCACAATTGGTACTCACATTAAGAATAAATTAATATTGGACATGGATAACCTCCAACCACGTGGTTTGATTTATCAGCGTGATTATGTGCCATATATATTTTTAGAAATTTAGAAGGTATGAGAGGAATCACCATTGAGTTACATAGCATCATTTGGTCGGCAGTAAGAAGAAAGAAATACCACACTGTAGTATACAGGTAATTGTAAATATTCTTAAACAGGTGAATCGGTACAACTATCTCGGAACAGTCATAACATCTGACGGGAGGTGCTTTGAAGAGATTAGAACAAGGATCACTATGGCGAAGATAGCCTTAGACGGGATGAAAAACATACTGACCATTATTGCAACGAGAAAAAGAGCGTTGAAGTGTCACAAAGAGCCTGCACTTTTGTATGGAAGTTAAGAGCGGACAATGAGCAAACAAGCTGAAAAACATCTATTGGCAGTGGAATTGTGGTTTCTGCTGAAAATTAAAAGAATACCTGAACAGACAGAAAAACCAATGAGCAAACTATGCAAGAAACAAATTAAACCCGTAAACTGATTAGATGAATTAGATGTAGACAATCAACATTTTTGGACACGTTATGAGAAGAAAAAAATTGGAGAACTTGTGACAACTGACAAGATTGAGGAGAATAGAACAAGGGGAAGGTCACGTGGCAAAGTCGAGAAAATAAAACACGGAGCTGATCCACTACTCTGGTGATTGTATGAGATGGCGAAAACATGATCGCCCAAACTTATCGGCATGGAACATGATACTGACATGTGCCATAGCCATCTTGGTCTTCTTATGTGGTTTAGAATAGTTGGTTGTTGTATTGACCTGTGCTGATAATCTAATGATGGGCAACAGACGTTATAAATTTTCTGCGCTGTATATATCAATAACATACAATAGCGGATATGGATTCTAGTCCAGTCGTGATCTCAATACACATATTGTCACACAGTCAGTGTGCGCTATCTCCAATGACATTCCGTTTGTCAGCATCTCGAACAATCTATTTTCTACTCTGTCTAAATACATACACCGCGATTTATATGGTTCCCTGTGAAGTGGGGTGAATTTTAGATCATGCTTTCCGTGCTAGTTTAATAATAGTGAGCATCTATGGTGAAATTTAGAAGATATGAGAGGAATCACCTTTGGGCGAAGTAACACAAATAACATTAAATTTGTATATAATACAGTACTGATTGCAGCAATGGGCAGACTCTGCGACATTTAGTAGATGCGGTTGCTGCACACAGTGAACAATTAGGGTTAGAATTAAATTGAAAGAAGACACAGATTATGGTCGTCACTAAGAAGAAGGAAACACCACAATGTTATATACAAGTAAATGGGAATATTCTTAAACAAGTGAATCGGTACAATTATCTCGAAACATTCCTAACATCTGATGGGAGATGCCTTGAATAGATAAGAACAAGAATCGCCATGGCGAAGGTAGCCTTTTGCAAGATGCAAAACATACTGACCAATAAAAAGATGTTATTTGCAACGAGAAGAAAAGTGTTAAAGTGCTACATAGAACCTGTACGTTTGTATGTATGTGAAGCGTGGACAATGAGCAATACAAGCTGAAAACCGTCTTTCTGTGTGGTTTATGATGGAAATGCAAAGAACACAATGGACAGACAGAAAAACCAATGACCAAGTCCTACAAAAGCAAATGAAACCATATACTGATTCAAGAAATTAGACGTAGACAGTCGCAATATTTAGACACGTTATGAGAAGAAATAAATTGAAGAACTTGGTGACAACTGGCAAGATTAAGGGTGAAAAGGTGGAGAAGTAAATACCTGGATGGATTGCTCACGTGGTATGCTTAAAACTAGAACACAGACCTGATCTACGACTCTGGTGATCGTGTGACATGGCGAAACATGACCGCCGACGCTTATCGGCATGGCGCATGATGATGGTCTATGATGAACGAAGAACGAAATACAGAGGAAGCTTTCGTCTACGAAAATTATTAAACATTCGCTTCTGGACAATGTGAACACAATCCACACTTCTAGGAAGGCAAGACCGGGTGCTTTTAATGTCACGCGATTTATGATTACGACATGTATCTCTCAACTAATCTCGTGTAGGCACGCCTTCATGCAGACATATTTTAGCTAGCTTATTATCATCTCAACATTATAGCTCTAATGTCGGAGTGGGTTCGGCTGATGGCGAGGGACACTAGTAATAAGGAAAGCTAATCATCACGCAAAAATCAGTCCAGTGTACTAGAAGGAGCAGTACGTGTATGGACTACCCTTCAGTTAAAAGCGAGCAAGGGCAAAAATAAATATCGCATACTTATTATTTAATTCGTATTTTGTAAAATAAACGGTGACAATGATGACAAGTTGCGTTTCTTAAAGACTCAAACATTCACAAGAAAAAAATTACTCCCCGCATCTTCTTTGGCTCCTGCTTCTAAAAACAAATTCTTCTTGCATATCTGCACAGGGTGGATATGTTGTCTTATATATATATATATATATATATATATATATATATATATATATATATATATATATATATCATTGGCACCTTGCCGTCTTGACAGACGATAGTTTGTGCTTTAAAAAGGCATAATAACTTTTAACTATGGCGGTAGCGAGTGTGACTGATAAGGCCAATTTGCGCTGTAAATGTCCGTTCACAGTGGGTGCATGTGAACACGTGGTCATTTCCACCATCATGCACCATCTTACGTCTCAAACGCTTGGTGTGTGACTTTTCTGCAATAGTTTTCTCCTTTGACTTTATTCCATTTCTGATATTTGCCCTCCATGCAACACGTTCAGCGGCGACTTGCTCCCAATGTGCATTATCAATGCCTGTATCAATCATGTCCCGCTTACACACATCTTTGTATCGTAGTAGAGGCCGACCCTGAGATCTCTTACCCATCTGTAATTCACCAAAAAAGATATCCTTTGGTATTCTACCATCATCCATCCTCCTAAGATGTCCTATCCATCTAAGTCTACGAAGACTGAGCATGGAATAAACTGTCACACAACCTGATCTTTCCAATACTTCAGTATTTGTGATTTTGTCTTGCCATTTAATACCAAGAATTCTTCGCAGACACCGCATATGAAAGCTGTTTAAATTGTTCTCTTGGTGTGAGTAAGTTGTCCAGGTTTCACTGCCATAGAGAAGAGTACTAAGGACACAGGCTTGATAGACAAGGACTTTTGTTTTGGCAGTAAGCTTCCTGTTCTCCCAGACTCTTTTTCTTAACCTGTTCATTGTTGTTGCTGCCTTACCAATCCGGATGTTGATTTCCTGATCTAGGGATAATTTGCTATTTACCACCGATCCTACATATGTAAAATGGTCTACTATCTCTAGTTCGGCGTCGTCAATAAAGATTGATGGTACCCCATGTGCACCTTGTGACATAATCTGTGTCTTCTTTTTGCTAATTGTTAAACCAAATTCAGAACAAGCATTGGAGAATGCAGATAGTAGACATTGCAATTCTTCCTCAGAGTGGGTCGTAACTGCAGCATCATCTGCAAAAAGCAACTCTCTGATCAGTACCCTCCTAATTTTGGTCTTAGCCTTCAATCTCTGAGCATTGTAGAGGCCGCCATCTGAGCGTGAGTGAATGTATATACCACCATCCTGATCACGAAATGCATATTTCAGTAGAAGTGAAAAGTATATTCCAAAGAGGGTGGGAGCTAGTACACAACCTTGCTTAACTCCACTCTTGATTTCAAATTCTTCAGAAGTTGCACCATCAAACTTGATTATACCCTTCATGCCTGTGTGGAACGATTCCACAATGGACAGAAGAGTTGGTGGGCAGCCAATCTTCTTTAGTGCCTTGAACAGACCCTCACGACTGACCAAATCAAATGCCTTTGTGAGGTCGATGAAGGCAATAAACAGTGGTTGATTCTGTTCACGGCATTTTTCTTGCATTTGTCGCAATGAGAATATCATATCAGTGGTAGACCGGTTCTGTCGAAAGCCACACTGTGATTCGGGGTAGACTTGATCTCCTAGGACTTGAAGTCTGCGCAGAACAATTCTGGCAAATACTTTTCCAACAATACACAGAAGTGAGATACCCCTCACCCCATATATATATATATATATATATATATATATATATATATATATATATATATATATATATATATATATATATATATATATATATATATATATATATATAAAGAGGCAAAAGAAACATGGCTTGAGGGAAATTGCAAGGAAATTGAAAACCAACACAACACCTGGAATACCAAATTAATGCACAAAAGAATTAATGACATCACTAACAAAACAACACACATACACACGCACGCACGCACGCACGCACGCACGCACACACACACACACACACACACACACACACATATCAACGGGGTGCCTAAAAACCAAAGATGGCAAAATCATAATAGAAAAAGATAAGATTTTACATGCGTGGTCTGATTATGTCAAAGACGTGTATGATGATACAAAAGAAGAACAATATAATCATCGGAATAATAATGAAGGACCATCCATTTTGAAGATGGAAGTTCAGAACGCTCTTAACCATATGAAAACTGGCAAGACCCCGGGTACAGATAACATCACAATAGAAATGATCAATGCCTTAGAAGAATATGGACTGCTGAACACAATATACGATACTGGAGATATACCTCCTGAATTGTGTAATTCTATATGTATTGCAATCCCGAAGAAATCAGGAGCCTTGGAATCAGTTAGCCAGTGTACTGACGTCTAGTCCGTTCAGGGCAGTGTCCCGTGAACTTACGTCCCTTCCTATCACTCAGTCTTGTCCTACCGGTGTCCTGTCTATGACACATTTGTGTCCCCACCTGAGTCCTGTCTCCACTCTATCTACTGTCCTGTAGATGTCCTGTCCTTTGACCACTTTGTGTCCTGTAATCTATCGACTATACTATAAATGTCCTTACATATGTCCTGTATGTTGTTATCTAGGTAATCCTGCCTCTATTCTATCCCCTGTCCTCTCTATGTCCTATACCCACACTCCCAACACCCTGACAGCGATCAACATCGAACAATTAATATAATGAGCCACATCACGAAGATTTTGCTGAGAATTATCATGCAAAGAGTTAGGAAGAAAATACAACCCGACATAAGAGAAGAACAATGCGGGTTTGAAGAAGGCAAGGGAACAGTAAATGCTGTGTATATACTGAGAACAGTAATTGAACGTTCTATTGAAGTAAACAAAGATCTATATCTTTGCTTTATTGACTACACAAAGGCTTTCGATAAAGTGAGACATGTTGACATGATAAGGATGCTTGAAGATCTACAAATTGATGGAAAAGACCTTAGACTTGTAAAACAAACATATATTGGAAACAACAAGCTGCCGTCAGAATTGATAACGATGTAGGTCAATATCAGCCTATTAAGCGAGGTGGGAGACAGGGATGTGTAATGTCTCAGATCTGTTCTCCTTGTACAGTGAAAATATTTTCAGAAATATAGAAGACTAGCTGACCCGGCCCGGCTTCGCCCAGACCCTGGTCGGGAGCATCTCATTTAATTCATATAAGTAGTCATATAAGTTCTCGTTCCCGTTATCGACTATCTGTCTGTCTGTCTGTCTGTCTGTCTGTCTGTCTGTCTGTCTGTCTGTCTGTCTGTATGTCTGTGTCTGTCTGTCTGTTTGTCTATCTATCTATCTCTGTCTGTCTGTCTGTCTGTCTGTCTAATAGACCCATCCCTCTGTCTTTCCCTCCGTCTATCCCTCCCTTCCTCCCTCCCTGTCTGTTTGTCTATCTATCTATATATCTATCTATCTATCTATCTATCTATCTATCTATCTATCTATCTATCTATCTATCTATCTATCTATCTATCTATCTGTCTGTCTGTCTGTCTGTCTGTCTGTCTGTCTGTCTGTCTAATAGACCCATCCCTCTGTCTCTCCCTCCGTCTATCCCTCCCTCCCTCCCTGTCTGTTTGTCTATCTATCTATCTATCTATCTATCTATCTATCTATCTATCTATCTATCTATCTATCTGTCTGTCTGTCTGTCTGTCTGTCTGTCTGTCTGCCTGTTTGTCTATCTATCTATCTCTGTCTGTCTACCTGTCCGTCTATTATATATATCTTTCTATATGTCTGCCTGCCTGTCTACCTGCCTGCCTACCTACCTACCCCTCTCTCTGTCTATATATCTGTCTGTCTGTCTGTGTCTGTCTGTCTGTCTGTTTGTCTATCTATCTATCTATCTATCTATCTGTCTGTCTGTCTGTCTGTCTGTTTGTCTATCTATCTATCTCTGTCTGTTTGTCTATCTATCTATCTCTGTCTGTCTGTATGTCTGTCTGTCTGTCTAATAGACCCATCCCTCTGTCTCTCCCTCCGTCCCTGTCTGTTTGTCTATCTATCTATCTATCTATCTATCTATCTATATCAGGCTGCTTGAAATGTGTAAGGCGTCTTAGCTTGATAGCGCTGAGAAGTGCTGTCAAGCGAATCGTGTCGATATGATGGCGGAAAACACTTAAGATGCGATGATATTGTTCAACATCTTTTTAGACAACTTCTTAAGTATAGAAAGATGAGTTACAATGTTATGCATTATGCATTATTTTTATGTAAACTTTGAAAATGCCTTAAAGATTGTATGATTATTTATTATAACTCATATGCCGGTACATAACTATAGACAAAGAGTTTATAAATCTTTGAAAACGATACAACAATATGACTATAAGTTATACAACAATGTTATTAAAAGTTATGCCCCTTGAAATAACTTTTTCTAGAGTTAAGTCCCTTAGCTATATATACATTTTAATGGAAAATGAAAAATGAAATAATACTGAGTAAGCAGGCGATTTCACACTAAAAAAATATCACAGTTGGCAGCTCTGGAATGAAAGGAAGACTTATAGAAGATTTCATCTCAATCGGATGGACCGTTCGCGAACAAATAAAGGACATACATACATATATACATACACTCTGTTTTATAGATATAGATATGGAAGGAATCAACATTGGGGGACGATACATCAATAACATTAGATATGCAGATGATACAGTCTTGATTGCAGACAAAGAACAGGACCTGCAAGATTTAGTACATGCGGTTGTAGCACACAATGAACAACTAAGATTAGAACTGAATATTAAGAAGACACAGATTATGGTCGTCACTGGGAAGAAGGAAATACCACAATGTGATATACAAATAAATGGGCATATTCTTAAGCAAGTGAATCGATACAGTTATCTCGCACAGTCATAACATCCGATGGGAGATGCCTTGAAGAGATTAGAACAAGAATTGCCATTGCGAATGTAGCCTTTTGCAAAATGAAAAACATACTGACCAATAAAAAGATAGCAATTGAATAGAGAAAAAGAGTGTTGAGTTGCTACATAGAACCTAAACTTTTGTATGGATGTGAAGCGTGGACAATAAGCAGTCAGGCAGAAAACCAGCTGATGGCTGTGGAAATGTGGTTTCTGAGGAAATTGCAAAGAATACCATGGACAGACAGAAAAACAAATGAACAAGTCCTTCAAGAAACAAATGAAGATTGTAAACTGATTATAGTCATCAGACGTAGACAGTCAAAATTGTTTGGGCATGTTCTGAGAAGAAATGACTTGAAGAACTTGATGACGACTGGCAAGATCGAAGGGAAGAGACCAAGGGGGAGACCGAGAAGTAAATACCTGGATGGCTTGGCTACTTGGCATGGTCGAGACAGGAACACGGAGCTGATCCACGACTCTGGTGATCGAGTGAGATGGCAGAACATGACCGTCCACGCTTACCGGCATGGCACATGATGGATGGGTGGATATATATATATATATATATATATATATATATATATATATATATATATATATATATATATATATATATATATAATGTCGGTCTCTGTTGCTAAGAGCCTGCGAACGCGGTTTGTGAGCCCATATACCTGGGTTCGAAACACAACGGTGCTGGTTTTTTTCGAAAAAGGTATAGTAGCCGGTCGTTCAGGAAGCAATGGCAAACTCAATCAATCAATTATGTGCAATGCCGGAAAGCGTGGGCGGTCATGACTCGCCATTTCAGTCGATCACCAGTGTCGTGGATCAGCTCAGTGTTCCTGTCTCGTCCATGCCATGTGGCCAAGCCATCCAGGTATTTTCCTCTCGGTCTTCCTCTTGGTCTGTTCCCTTCGATCTTGCCAGTTGTCACTAAGTTCTCCAATCCATTTCTTCTCATAACATGTCCAAAAAATGTTGACTGTCTACGTCTAATTTCTCTAATCAGTTTATGATGTTCATTTGTCTCCTGTAGTACTTGATCATTGGTCTTTCTGTCTGTCCATGGTATTCTTTGCATTTTCCTCAGAAACCACATTTCTGCAGCCATCAGATGCTTTTCAGCTTGACTGCTCATTGTCCAAGTTTCACATCCATACAAAAGAACAGGCTCTATGTATCCCCTCAACACTCTTTTTCTCGTTTCATTTGACATCTTTTTATTGGTCAGAATGTTTTTCATCTTGCTAAAGGCTACTTTCGCCATGGCGATTCTTGTTCTAATCTCTTCAAGGCATCTCCCATCAGATGTTATGACTGTTCCAAGATAATTGTACCGATTCACTTGTTGAAAAATATGTCCATTTACTTGTATATTACATTGTGGCACTTCTTTCTTCCGAGTGACGACCATAACCTGAGTCTTTTTACAATTTAATTCTAACCCCAGTTACTCACTGTGTACAACAACCGCATCTACTAATTGTTGCAGGTCCTGCGCATTGTCTGCAATTAATACTGTATCATCTGCAAATCTAATGTTATTGATGTTTCGTCCTCCAATGCTGATTCCATTTAAATCCTCTACATTTCTGAAAATATTTTCACTGTATAGGGAAAAATGATCTGGAGACATCACACATCCCTGCCTAATACCTCTCTTAATTGGCTGATACTGTCCCACTTCATTATCAATCCTTATTGCAGCTTGTTGTTTCCAATATATGTTTTTTATAAGTCTAATGTCTTTCCCATCAATTTGTAGATCTGCAAGCATATCCACCATGCTGACATGTCTAACTCTATCAAAAGCCTTTGCATAGTCAATAAAGCAAAGACGTATATCCTTGTTTACTTCTATAGCACGTTCAATAACTGTTCGCAGCATATACACAGCATTTACTGTACCCTTTCCTTCTACAAACCCACATTGTTCTTCCCCTATCTCAGGTTGTATCTTCTTCCTCACTCTTTGCATGATAATTCTTAGCAAAATCTTTGTGATGTGACTCATTATACTAATTGTTCTATGTTGATCACATTCCAAGGTTCCTGATTTCTTTGGGATTGCAATAAATACAGAGTTACATAATTCAGGAGGTATATCTCCAGTATCATATAATGTGTTCAGCAGTCTGGTGACTTGCTCTAGTCCAAATTCTTCTAAAGCTTTAATCATTTCTGTTGTGATGTTATCTGCACCGGGAGCCTTGCCAGCTTTCATATGCTTAAGAACATTTCGAACCTCCATCTCCAAAATTGGCGGTCCTTCATTATTAAATCTAATATCATACTGTTCGTCTCTGTTATCATTATAAAGGTGTTTCACATAATCTGTCCATACATGTAGAATCTGGTCTTTTTCTATTATGATTTTGCCATCTTCAGGTTTTAGACACCCTGTTGATGTACTTGTTCTTTTATTAGTAAGTTCCTGAATTCTTTTGTGCACTAATTTGGTATTTTGATTGTTGTGTTGGTTTTCAATTTCTAAGCACTTTTCCTCAAGCCATGCTTCTTTTGCCTCCTTACATAATATTCTGACTTGTCTGTGAATTTCTTCATATTTGACAGAATTATTTTTGTTGAGTCTTCTTGTTTCCGTGAGGTGTAAAATTTCTTCAGTCATCCATTTCTTACGACTCACCTTCTTTAATTTTGAAATAGTTGTTTCTGCAGCCACATTGATTGAATTCTTCAACGTTTCCCATTGATCATCCACATCTTGTAATAGGATCTCTAGATCAGACAAAATTTCAAATCTGTTCTGTACTTCTATGTTGAATTTGTTTTGTATTTCCTTGTCATTACTCAATGTACACAAATCATATTTAGTGTTTCCTGTTATATACTTGACTTTCTTCAACTTTACCCTCAATGTTCCTGTGAGTAATCTGTGGTCACTATAACAATCAGCACTGGGAACTGTTTTTGCTAGTGTTAATGCGTTTCTAAATCTTCTGCTAATCAGAATGTAGTCAATCTGGTTTCTAATCCTGCTATCAGGACTCCTCCATGTCCATAATCTTCTAGGGTGTTGCTTGAACGAGGTGTTTCCTACAATCATTTCCTGTTCTTTTGCCCACTCTACGAGTCTGTATCCTCTTTCATTTCTCTCTCCTAAACCATAGTTTCCTACTGTGTATCTATCCCCTTGATTTCCTACTTTTGCATTGAAGTCCCCTATTATGATGTTTATTTCTGAATTTTTACATTTCTTTAAGGCAGACTCTATGTCATTATAAAATTCTTCTACACTATCTTCACTGGATTCTCCTGTTGGGGCATATACTTGAATAATATTTATGCTAAAAGGTCTGCCACTTAATTTAACTAGTAGAACTCTGTCCGGCACGGCCCAATATCCTTGAACAGATTTTGATGTTTTCCGGTCCAAAATAATTGCCACTCCCCTATGACGATCTTCACCTCCAGAATAAATAATCTTGAAATCTTCTTCTATCTTGATGCCTGCTCCTGTCCATCTCGTTTCGCACATACCTAAAATATTAATTTTTCCCCTTTCAATTTCTTGTTTTATGTTCTCCAATTTTTCGTCGTCGTTTAACGCCGCGCAGAGGCTCTCACCTCTGCACCTAGACCAAAAAACCTTCGACCGGTACTTTCTCTTACCTACCATCCGCATAATATTTCAGTCAAGAATATCCTCTTTCGACATCTATCTATCCTTCAAGCTGTGACACTACTACCAGCGCGATATTTTCAGAGAAACCACTAGTGGCCTACAGACGTGACCGCAACCTCAGAGATGTACTCGTCCACAGTAGAGTACAGGGATTTCCACCTCCACCATCACAATTAGGAACTAAGGCTTGCCTGAGATCTCGGTGCAAGACCTGCCCATATGTGATCCACACTCCAGTAGTGCGATTCCCCAAAGGCAATTTACGCATCACAGAAGAATTTTCCTGCACCAGTCGCAACGTCATTTACGCCATAATATGCAAAAGGTGTGATATGAAGTACATTGGGTAGACGGTCCTCATGCTAGCCGACAGATTCCGCCAACATCTGATGGACATCAACACCAACGAGCGCAAGCCGTCTCCACCCACTTCAATAGCGCCAACCATCAAGGTGCTTCTGATGTCCAGGTCACTGTCATCCAGTCCTGCTCCTCTGGTCCGCAACATCGCAAGAATACAGAAAACCGGCTCATATTCACTATGGGGTGCCTAACACCACACGGCCTCAACACCCAACATAGTTTCATCTAATCGTAGTCATTTCCCCTCCCCACTCTGTTGCTTCCACACCCTCCTGATATCACCCTTTTCTGGCCTCCAACTTATCCTCTACCCTGTCCCCTATGCCATGTGTGGCGTGTCGTAGGCTCTTTTCCAATCTCTCTCGCTCTCTCTGTCTCTCTCAATCTCTCTCTCTCATTCTCCCTCAACAATCATGCTTCTATGTGCCTACCTATGCCATGTGTGGCGTGTCGTAGGCTCTTTTCCAAACTCTCTCTCTCTCTCTCTGTCTCTCTCTCAATCTCTCTCTCTCTCTCATTCTCCCTCAACAATCGTGCTTCTCTGTGCCTACCTATGCCATGGGTGGAGTGTCGTAGGCTGTTTTCCAATCTCTCTCTCAATCTCTCTCTCTCTCTCTCTCTCTCTCTCTCAATCTCTCTCTCATTCTCTCTCAACAATCGTGCTTCTATGTGCCTACCGATGCCATGTGTGACGGGTCGTAGGCTCTTTTCCAATCTTCTCTCTCCTTCTCTCTTTCTCGGTCTCATTCTTTCTCTCTCTCTCTCTCTCTCTCTCTCTCTCTCTCTCTCATTCTCTCTCAACAATCGGGCTCCTCTGTGCCTCCCTATACCATGTGTGGCGTGTCGTAGGCTCTTTTCCAATCTCTCTCTCCCCCTGTCTCTCTCTTTCTCTCTCTCAATATCTCTCTCATTCAATCTCAACGATCGTGCTTCTCTGCGCCTACCTATGCCATGTGTGGCGTGTCGCCCCTATGCCATGTGTGGCGTGTCGTAGGCTCTTTTCCAATCTCTCTCTGTCTCTCTCTCAATCTGTCTCTCTCATTCTCCCTCAACAATCGTGCTTCTCTGTGCCTACCTATGCCATGGGTGGAGTGTCGTAGGCTTTTTTCCAATCTCTCTCAATCTCTCTCTCTCTCTCTCTCTCAATCTCTCTCTCTCACATTCTCTCTCAACAATCGTGCTCCTCTGTGCCTACCTATGCCATGTGTGGCGTGCCGTAGGCTCTTTTCCAATCTCTCTCTCCCCCTCTCTCTCTCTTTCTCTCTCTCAATCTCTCTCTCTCTCATTCAATCTCAACGATCGTGCTTCTCTGCGCCTACCTATGCTATGTGTGGCGTGTCGTAAGCTCTTTTCCAATCTCTCTCACTCTCTCTCTCTCTCTCTCTCAATCTCTCTCTCTCATTCTCTCTCAACAATCGGGCTTCTCTGTGCCTACATATGTCA
>OY992876.1:391563637-391813637 GCA_963921405.1 Cepaea hortensis
GGACACTAATTGCTGTCATTCTAGCCTGTTGTATTGTGCTACCTTTTCGCGTAAAAAGTGTCTTTACAACCAGAAGAACGGCAGCAACAGTGTTATTTATTTGTACATGCAATGTACTCTTTCATGTTAGCTTCGAATTTATAAGAGTTAAGGGTGTATTTACTTACGCTTTTACCAACACAACAGAAGTATCTGAGACCTACCTGGATGGTTGGGAGATTTTCGACTATTTTCGTAACATATTTAACAAGGCAACAGTAATTTGTGCTTGTGAAATATTGGTCGCTGTATCACTGGCTCTTATTGTTTCTGGCATATTATCAACATCCAGATATTATCAGTCTTTATATATGAAATAAGACAACACAGAGCAACATTCACAGCTACGTGTCAGGCCTCGTAATATGACAAGGCGAAATAAAAAGGCAATACTACGTAATGATCACGATATCCAAGAAACACCATATACTGTGAATTGGAGGCAGTCACGTAGAATAAAAGAAAAGAGAGTCATACAACAGGTAGCTCTGGTTTCTAGTTTATACTTGATTTGTAACAGTTTGGAAGTTGCTTACTACATCTTATATCAGACGATGAATATCCAAAGCTTTAATTTAATTTTCCTGCGTTTCTTCTGGGTTTTAGGTTCAATGAATCGTTTTACTGGTTCAGCCAATGTAGCGATCACCTTCTTCATCTACTACACGTTTAACTACAAGTTCAGGCAAACAGTTTACAATATGTTCAGGATCAACCCAAGATTCAATTAATACACCTGTGGTATCTACTAAATGACATCATTGGAAGTGTTGGAGTAAAAACTAATATGGCTCATTTTCAGTTGGATAAGCCTGAACAGTGAGAATTATCTTTGAAAGTGTGTTCCTGTAGAAGATACACATTTTACGTTCAGTAGTTTGCCATTGCTTTCTGAACGACCGGCTCCTATACCTTTTTCGAAAAAACCAGCACCGCTGTGTTTCGAACCCAGGTATATGGGCTCACAAACCGCGTTCGCAAGCTCTTAGCCACAGAGACCGACATTATACATATATATCCACCCATCCATCATGCACCATGCCGGTAAGCGTGGGCGGTCATGTTCTGCCGTCTCTCTCGATCACCAGAGTCGTGGATCAGCTCCGTGTTCCTGTCTCGACCATGCCACGTAGCCAAGCCATCCAGGTATTTACTTCTAGGTCTTCCCCTTGGTCTCTTCCCTTCGATCTTGCCAGTCGTCACCAAGTTCTCCAAGTAATTTCTTCTCATAACATACCCAAAAAATTTTGACTGTCTACGTCTGATGACTATAATCAGTTTAAGATCTTCATTTGTTTCTTGAAAGACTTGTTCATTTGTTTTTCTGTCTGTCCATGGTATTCTTTGCAATTTCCTCAGAAACCACATTTCCACAGCCATCAGCTGGTTTTCTGCCTGACTGCTTATTGTCCACGCTTCACATCCATACAAAAGTATAGGTTCTATGTAGCACCTCAACACTCTTTTTCTCGTTTCAATTGCTATCTTTTTATTGGTCAGTATGTTTTTCATCTTGCAAAAGACTATATTCGCAATGGCAATTCTTGTTCTAATCTCTTCAAGGCATCTCCCATCGGATGTTATGACTGTGCGAGATAACTGTATCGATTCACTTGTTATATACAAGTAATTGTACCGAGTCACTTGTTTATGAATATTCCCAATTACTTGTATATAACATTGTGGTATTTCCTTCTTCCTAGTGACGACCATAATCTGTGTCTTCTTTCAATTTAATTCTAACCCTAGTTGTTCACTGTGTGCCCATTGCTGCAATCAGTACTGTATTATATACAAATTTAATGTTATTGATGTTACTTCGCCAAAGGTGATTCCTCTCATATCTTCTAAATTTCACCATAGATGCTCACTATTATTAAACTAGCACGGAAAGCATGATCTGAAATTCACCCCACGTCACAGGGAACCATATAAATCGCGATGTATGTATTTAGACAGATTAGAAAATAGATTGTTCGAGATGCTGACAAACGGAATGTCATTGGAGATAGCGCACACTGACTGTGTGACAATATGTGTATTGAGATCACGACTGGACTAGAATCCATATCCGCTATTGTATGTTATTGATATATACAGCGCAGAAAATGTATAACGTCTGTTGCCCATCATTAGATTGTCAGCACAGGTCAATACAACAACCAACTATTCTAAACCACATAAGAAGACCAAGATGGCTATGGCACATGTCACTATCATGTTCCATGCCGATAAGTTTGGGCGATCATGTTTTCGCCATCTCATACAATCACCAGAGTAGTGGATCAGCTCCGTGTTTTGTTTTCTCGACTTTGCCATGTGACCTTCCCCTTGTTCTATTCTCCTCAATCTTGTCAGTTGTCACAAGTTCTCCAAATGTTTTCTTCTCATAACGTGTCCAAAAATGTTGATTGTCTACATCTAATTTATCTAATCAGTTTACGGGTTTAATTTGTTTCTTGCAGAATTTACTCATTGGTTTTTCTGTCTGTTCAGGTATTCTTTTCATTTTCAGCAGAAACCACAATTCCACTGCCAATAGATGTTTTTCAGCTTGTCTGCTCATTGTCCGCTCTTCACTTCCATACAAAAGTGCAGGCTCTTTGTGGCACTTCAACGCTCTTGTTCTCGTTGCAATATTGGTCAGTATGTTTTTCATCCCGTCTAAGGCTATCTTCGCCATAGTGATCCTTGTTCTTCTTCTTCTTTTCGTTCATCCGGAGTGTTTTTTCAGATGTGATTGCGGTGTGTCTGTTATGCGCCCTTGGGCCGAAACCCGTAGGCCAACACATCGACTTTAGCGTGCTTTTTTGACCAGGTAGCATTCCTGGGAGACTCTCACTTTTGTGGTGCCATCTACAAACATACTGGCCAAGTTAGAACGGTCGAAGACAACGGTCATCCCTCAAAGGAAGGCAGGGACAGTCCGTAGCATTTTCCGCCATCCAAGGTTGCTTCCATAGTTGCAGGGCCGACACATAACGCCCTGGTTCTGGGCTAGCCGAGGGAATCGTCACGTCCTGCTCATGGCTGCTTTAAATCCTCACTTCAATATATTGGTCATTTTGTTTGCCCCGGGCCATTCCCGCACAGACCAGACAGGTTTGCAGACGGTATCCACTCAGCGAGTTTTCGGACACGTGCTTGTCGTTGCGCCCGTCAGAGCTGTTCCAGGCACGACAGACATTCGGAAAACTACCTAGTCAGAGCTGTTCCGAACAAGAGCGGCATTCGGAAACTAGGTAGTCAGAGCTGTTCCTAGCACGAGAGACATTCGGACGAGACGTTTCACTCGGACGTAAATGCGTAGTGTCAATTTTTAGTTTGCCACCCGTAGGACGACACTTCCGGCGGGCATTTTTTAATGAGGTTAGCCTTCCTCGGGTTTCGAGACTCTTGTTTCGGCTTCCACACAGCAAGCTTTCGCTTCGGGCTGCCACGTAATGGATTCGCAAGACAGGCGTTCCATTTCGTGTCAACGAGACAATTTTCCACCTTTGACTACACTCACTCCATGAGTGTGGTTACAGACTATCGGACGTCTGCGAGACGTGCGACCGAGGTGTTTTTCCACCTTTTTTACTCACTCACGAGGTAGGCTACATGTGCTGCCGGCTCAGCACCTTACCTCCGTGCGTCTGTGGGCGAGTAACGGTCAGGCCCTTTCATCCGGGGATACCTCATATCCCCCAGCTAAGAGCCATCGAACGAATCTGCGCTGAGCATGTAGCGTTGTCAGCACATCATCACAATTTTGATGTAGGTTTGTGTCGGCCAGGCTCTCACTTCCGAGAGTTTATGGCTTAGAGACGTTCAGCCATACACCTCGGATGGGAACCTTAGAGGTTATGCCCGGACTGAGATTTAGGGATCGTTTGCCTGATTTGGACTGCTTACCTGCAGAGCAGCAGGTTGTGTCTCTCTTAGTCTGGTCCCTATCCCACGAGCCGTCCGATATGTAGTTTTCACCCATCGGCAAGCACATGGGGTCGATGGGACACGCAAGCTCCCCCACCACGGCAAGGTGGAGACACATCGGGGGAGATCCTTGTTCTAATCTCTTCAAAGCACCTCCCGTCAGATGTTATGACTGTTCCGAGATAGTTATACCGATTCACCTGTTTAAGAATATTTACAATTACCAGTATATTACAGTGTGGTATTGATGCTATGTCCCTCAATGCACCAAGCACCAAATGATGCTATGTCCCTCAATGGTGATTCCTCTCATACCTTCTAAATTTCTAAAAATATATATGGCACATAATCATGCTGATAAATCAAACCACGTGGTTGGAGGCTATCCATGTCCAATATTAGTTTATTCTTAATGTGAGTACCAACTGTGAAGGTGGAACAACACTGGCAAAGTCAGTGATAAAAACATCCTCGCATCCAACAAAGGTCTGTACTGTTCAGGTGCAGAGCTAATCTGGACAATTGGTTATGAATATCCAAAGGATGTTCACGGAGGTGACTGCAAAGTCATCTCCGGGTTTGTCCAAAATGTCAAGGACGCTCGTTTGGAGCATCCATCGGCATCGTAAGTCTGGAACTCTGTGTGTTGCTGAATCATAAATCTCTAGGCATCTTTAAACACTGCAGTCTGCCATTGCTTTCTTTATTACGAGTAGATGTGGCCAGACTAGGCAGCAACCGTAGCCATTATCTCTATAAACAGATTCTCTGTCTGCCGTCGCGAAATTGAGATTTTAATCATCAGTTAATTTACTGCAGCTTCGAGTTTAATTCATCGCTTGCTGCCTTGGTTTGGCGTTTCTCTGGTTGCAGGATAAACGGGTTCTCCACCCTGCCCAAAGTGCCGTGTAGGCTATAGAAGGGAACTTATTATATATAGAGATACCTCTATCCCGCCACCCAGGGTATAAGTTATACAGATGATACACTATTGACTGTAGGCAATTAACAGGATGTGCACCATCTCTGATAGAGTTCTTCAAGAATACTGATCTCCCAGGCGTTTCATTTATTTAGATCACTGTCATCTCTTTATGCTTTTCTAATTTTAAAAAAAAACAACAACGGCAAACTACAGAAAACCATCTCACCTTCTAGATAGGTTGCCTATCACCCCAGCCCAGTGCCTAACACTCAGCAAAGTTTTATTTTGATTATGTGGTTGTTTCGGGATTTGAAATTTAAATATTGAGCACAACCCACTACTGGCAACGTCGATCGCATTCTGGTATGAACCTAAGGCCTATCCACGTCAATATGGAAGCACTATACTCGAGTTTCGCCCTCGTTTGAGCTCGTCAGTAGTGCATATCCCTGACCGGATCCGGAAACAGTCCCGGATCACGCGTGTGAAGCGGGTGTGTAACCACGCGGCACACACTGGACACACCAAATTATCACAACAGAACATCATAACGCTACCCATCGTAGGCTATGCTCAAGATTGCCCAATCGCCGCGACCGACGTCCGTCAATCGATGAGACCCGAACGATCAGGACTTCTCACTGGCAAGGAACACCAGGCCTCCTAAATCCAGTGAGCAATAATAAATTGATTATGTGGTTGTTTCGGGATTTGAAATTTAAATATTGAGCACAACCCACTACTGGCAACGTCGATCGCATTCTGGTATGAACCTAAGGCCTATCCACGTCAATATGGAAGCACTATACTCGAGTTTCGCACTCGTTTGAGCTCGTCAGTAGTGCATATCCCTGACCGGATCCGGAAACAGTCCCGGATCACGCGTGTGAAGCGGGTGTGTAACCACGCGGCACACACTGGACACACCAAATTATCACAACAGAACATCACAACGCTACCCATCGTAGGCTATGCTCAAGATTGCCCAATCGCCGCGACCGACGTCCGTCAATCGATGGGACCCGAACGATCAGGACTTCTCACTGGCAAGGAACACCAGGCCTCCTAAATCCAGTGAGCAATAATAAATTGATTATGTGGTTGTTTCGGGATTTGAAATTTAAATATTGAGCACAACCCACTACTGGCAACGTCGATCGCATTCTGGTATGAACCTAAGGCCTATCCACGTCAATATGGAAGCACTATACTCGAGTTTCGCCCTCGTTTGAGCTCGTCAGTAGTGCATATCCCTGACCGGATCCGGAAACAGTCCCGGATCACGCGTGTGAAACGGGTGTGTACCTTGTTTCCATGGGGATTGTGCTGTAGAGATGTCCTTCTCCCCACGCCCAGAAACCAGCGGGATGTTCAAGACCATAGAGGAACTACTAATTTGTGAGGGTGTATATTAGGATGTATCTAGGTCATGGTTAACCATTGCACATGAGGAATACTGGGATTAGACGTGGGTTTAATCATGCTTCCTCTAAGTATTGACTTATTACCATACTCATACTCAGTATCCAAAGAAAGAATCATAAACATACATGTGCTTTTGAATTAAAAAAACAACAACGCACAACTAACATACAATGTAACTGGATTTTATTGATGAAAGAGGTGCATTCAATACCCTCGTTTGTGTTTACAGACCTGTATCATTACATTTGCTATCGTTAGATCCATTTAGATCCATACGATATCAGAAACCCAAGAATCGGGATCAGCACAATGTGTGTGTGTGTGTGTGTGTGTGTGTGTGTGTGTGTGTGTATATATATATATATATATATATATATATATATATATATATGTGTGTGTGTGTGTGTGTGTGTTTGTGTGTGTGTGCTTGTGTGTGTATGTGTGTGTGTGTGGTGTATGTCAAGTGTCTGCCAACTGGCGTAGGTGTTCATGGCTCTCCACAGATCTTGGTCTTTGATATTCTGGATTAACTCTGCTGATGATATTCCTCCATGCCACCGTCTCAATCCATCCAGCATCATTTCTCTTGGTCTGCATCTGCCTCTCTTCCCCTCCATCTTTCAAGTTGTCACGATGTGCTCTATGCCCCTCTTCTCGTCACATGACCGAAGAAAGCTGTTTGTCTCTTTCTTATTGTTGTATATATTATTCTAGTTTCATTTGCCTATGTCAGGCAATCATTGATAGTTACTATGGCAGTCCAAGAAATTTGCAACATTTGTCTCAGGAACCACATCTCTGTTGCTTCTAACTTCTTCTAAATTTGTTCATTCACATCCCAAGATTCACTGCCATACAGCAAAACTGGTTCTATATAGCATTTCAGCACTCTCTTTCTTACATTCACTGATAATGACTTATTGTATAATATACTCTTCGTTTTCTGAAATGAGGCTTTTGCTTGCCCTTTTCTGCTTTTAATCTCTGTTGTACATCTTCCATCTGATGTTATAAATGCCCCTAGGTATTTAAAACTATCCACTTGGTTAAAAATTTTCCTTCTTATACATGTATGTGCCGATCTTCCTGGCGAATAGGTTAAGGACGTTGTTCGTAATCCCATATACTCTCGTACGAAACACAGCTGCGCGAGATTCGGCAGCGGATCGCGTCGCGCTGGTTGCTTACGGAGGTATGTGAGCCGGTCGTTCAGAAAGCAATGACAAACTTCCGAAAGTAAAACTTGTCAAGACAACAATAGCAGCTGGAAAATGCTGGTGTTGACTGCAATTTCCTGTAAAGGATATGCGAACACACACACACACACACACAACACACACACACACATACGCGCGTAAATATACTCTCTCACACACACACACACACACACACACACACACACACGAGGGTTAAGTCAATAAGTAATTCACAAATGGCTGTAGACAAATAACTAAACATGATAAAAACTTAAAACCAGTTTATTTAAATACATACATTGTCCCTTTATTTCTCAACATAATTTCCACCAACATTGATGCACTTATCCATAGTTTTATCAGTCCTCCCAAACCGGCTGCATAGAACTGCATGCTCTGTTTTCTAAACCACGTTTTCACTTCACATTCAACTTCGGCGCCAAGGTGTCTCCCGCTAAGGTGGGCTTTCAGTGGACTAAAAAGGTGGAAATCGCTAGGAGCCAAGTATGGGCTATAAGGTGGATGTTCCAGAACTTCCCACCTTAGTTGGTTAATTTTCTCCCGAGTTAATCGAGCCGTATGTGGTCTAGCATTGTCATGAAGACGCAACACTCCTCTATTCAGCAGTCCTGGACATTTTCTTCGAATTGCATTATGAAGCATCGATATAACTTCACAGTACGATTCAGAATTCACATTGTCACCTTTCTTCTTGAAATTGGTTAAAAGCAGTCCTTGACAATCCCAGAACACTGTCAGCATAACCTTCCCTGCTGATGGCGTAACCTTGAGCTTTTGGACACAAGGCGAAGAAGGATGTTTCCATTGCATTGAAGCACGGTTTGATTCGGGCTGGTAGTGATGCACCCATGATTCGTCCCCAGTAACAATCCCCTTCAGCATGTCTTCTCCTTCATCTTCGTATTGACAGAGATAATGCAAGGACAGACCAGATAGGTTCATTTTGTGTTCCTCTTTCAATCTTCTGGGTACCCACCTTGAGCACACTTTCTTAAATTTTAATCAGTCATGCATTATGCTGTATGCGGAACCATGTGAGAACCCTATTGCAGATGCTACAGAGTCTATCGTTACTCGCCTGTCACCTCTAATCATCTCCTCCACCCGCTGCACATATGCTTCTGTTGCAATCTCAACAGGACGACCAGATCGGATTTCATCAACAATTTTAAAGCATCCTTGATAAAGTTTTTCTACCCAGCTATGCACCGCCTTGCGGGATAATCATTTGTCAGCATAAAAAGGAAGCATTTCCTTATGAATGTCCTTCGCAGGCAGTCCTTTTGCCCACAAAGAACGCACAACAGCACGTTGTTCTTCGGTTGTACACTCCGTAAGTTCAGTCGCCATTTTGTTTATGCGCTGCGCGTGCGCATAAGACACCTAGCGCCATCTGACGAACGGGAATATAAAGTTTGATGTTGCTGTCACCTAATGACACCTGTAGAAAACACCAACTACATTTACCTGACATACAACAGAACTGTGCGACTTACTTATTGACTCGCCCTCGTATTACGTGTCCATTTCCTGCACATTTTGAAAACCGTTTCTCTGAATTTAGAGTTAAAAACGTAGTAGATGAAGAAAGTGACCGCCGCATTGGCCGGACCAGTGAAACGATTAATTCCACCCAACGCCCAGAACGCTTGGAAGAAAATTAAAGTAACATTTTGGCTATTAATCATTAGACTTAAGATATAATAGACCACCTCGGAACTGTTACAAATCAAGTACAAACTAGAAACCAGAGCTACCTGTTGTATACATCTCATTTCTGTTAAACTACTTGACTGCGTCCGATTCACAGCACAGGGTGTTTCTTGGATATCGTGATCACTATGAATGGCATATTTCTTCCGCCTTGTCATATTGCAAAGTCTGTCACGTAGCTGTGAGTGTTGCGCTATGTTTTCGTGGTTCATATATAAAGACTGGTGATATCTGGATGTTGATAACATGCCACAAACAATAAGAACCAGTGATATAGCCACCAATATTTCACAAGCACAAATCACTGTTGCCTTGTTAAATGTGTTACGAAAATAGTGGAACATTTCCCAACCATCTCGATAGGTCATGTATACTTCTGTCGTGTTGGTAAAGTCGTTAGTAAACACACGCTTTACTTTCATACATTCGTAGCTAACATAAAAGAGTACATTGCATGTACAAATAACTAACACTGTTGCTGCCGTTCTTCTGGTTGTAAAGACACTTTTTTGTGAATTCTACAGTATGTACCTGACTAGATGCAGCGAAATATGCCAGACAATAAATCTAGCAATCTATTGTTTGTGTCTTCGTTATTTAAGTTCAGTAGTTTGCCTTTGCCGGTCTCTCTGGCCGAGGGGTTACACGACTTTCTCCGTAATCCCGTTTATCCACGCAGAGTAACGCAGCGCGCGAGAATTGGAAGCGGTTCTACCCGCATTGGTGACTTGCGAGATAAGTCAGCCGGCCGCTCAGAAAGCAATATCAAACTACTGAGCGTAATCTTGCCAAGAAATCAACAATCAGCTGAAAGATGCTGATGTTGACAGCGATCTTCTGTAAAGGATATGCGAATTTAAAACAAGAAAAAACGTTGGCCTTTGCATTTGGAACGAGCAATCAACGTTTAAGTCCAGCTGGCCGGTGCAGGGGTTAATTCTGCTATCCCGCTGTCAGCGCAAGATACGTTAATAGCTAGAGTGCTCGTAATCTGTACAGCAAATATAGACCCTGAAGCTTGCTGATTGAATAGCTGTCCCGAATCTCAACATTCTCTGCATTAAATACGGTCATGAATTCTTCTAATCTTTAGTCACTTCTCAACGATTTATCCATCTCAGGACAGGCGTCTTGAAAAACAACACCCCACGACAACCACAAGACAACCAGACGACTACCACAACACAACCACACCACAATCACACGACAGCCACTTATTAACCACACCACAACCACACCATTACCACATCACATCCTCATCACAATCACACTATAACCGCATCACAACCAGACAATATCACACCCACACCACAACCATAAAACAACCACACCACGGCGACATCACTACCAAACCACAACCACACCACAACTACACTACAAACACACCACAACCACACCACCACTACACCACAACTACACCACAATCACACCACAACCACACCACAACTACACTACAACCAAACCACAACCACACCACAACCACATCACAACCACACCACAACCACATCACAACCACATCACAACCACATCATAAACCACACGTTAACCACACCACAACCACACCACAACCACAACACAGCCACACTACACCTAAAGACCAACCACACCACAATCACAAAACAATCACAACACAACAACTCCATAACTACACCACAACTATACCATAACCACACGACAACCACATCACAACCACTCGATAACAATATCACAACCGCACCAAAACCACAACCACAACGACATCGCAACCACACCATAATCACTCGACAATCACATCAAAACCGCATCACAACCACACGACAACCACAGGATAACCACACGACAACCACACGACAACCCCAAGAAAATCTCACGCCAACCACTTCGCGGTCCCTGTTCATTCAGTAGAAAAACAGTCCCTCATCATTACCACAATGTACTTCAGACGTCACTCGCTAAAACATAACCAATAGATCACTCGCCCAACATAACCAACAGAGCACTCGCTAAAACATAACCAACAGAGCACTCGCTAAAGCATAACTAACAGATCACTCGTAAAACCTAATCAACAGAGCACTCGCTAAAACATAACCAACAGAGCACTCGCTAAATCATAACAGATCACTCGCTAAACCATAACCAACAGATCACTCGCTAAAACATAACCAACCGTTCACTAGCTAAAACTACACCAACAGATCACTCGCTATAACATAACCAACAGATCACTCGCTAAACCATAACCAACAGAGAACTCGCTAAAACATAACCAACAGAGCACTCGCTAAAACATAACCAACAGAGCACTCGCTAAAGAATAACTAACAGATCACTCGTAAAACCTAACCAACAGAGCACTCTCTAAAACATAACCAACAGAGCACTCTCTCAAATATAACCAACAGATCACTCGCTAAAACATAACCAACAGAGAACTCGCTAAAACATAACCAACAGATCATACCCCAAACAGATCACTCACCCAACATAACCAACAGATCACTCGCAAAAACATAACCAACAGATCACTCTAAAACATAATCAACAAATCACTCGGTAAACCAAAACCAATAGATCACTCGCTAAATCATAAACAACTGATCACTCGTTGAAATATAACGAGACAAAAGAACATAAATCGTACAGTGTGTGGCTATGAATGGTGCATTTTAAGATGCACTCCTTGATTCTTTGATGGGAATGAAGTGCTTGCCCTTTGCAGAACTTGGAGATCAATACCAAGTTGATTTTCTGGGCATTTTTTTTTTTCAGTAGTCGTTCTTTGAGGAAATGGTCGAAAAAATTATTAGATCGGTTGAAGTCATTAACTACATTTGGAAATATCAAACTGTACAATGCGAGATGTGTTTTGTTCGTAAGTACTGCGGTGTTTTAATCTGGAGACACGCTGCCTTGTGGCTGAGATGAATCTAATACGTGCTTCGTTCTACAACGGATAACAACTGATTTACCCACAAGAGGAGATCTGGACACATGTCTTAAGTATGATTTTTAAGCGTGTCTCTTTAATTGAGAATGGAAGGAAAGAGATATTAGAAGAGAGAGAGAGAGAGAGAGAGAGAGAGAGAGAGAGAGAGAGAGAGAGAGAGAGAGAGAGAGAGAGAGAGAGAGAGTAATTTTGCGATATAAACTTTGTATGGCAAGTATGGCCCCGTTATGCCAGTGCTCGTGACCAATCTATCAAACAATCCTCGAGCTTCATTTAGGTAAATCGTTCTATCAAATATATTTTTCAGCTACGAGACAATTAAATAGCCGTTATCTTTTCAGAATTGTATTCAGTCTGTCTAGAAACAGAACTCTTACAAGCGATAGATTCACCAACGCGAAACGTAATGTGTCCTGTGAACACTTGCTCTTTTCGAAACTGTAATGGAATGCAATTATTTTATTAGAAAAGATATTATGAAGGCGAACGTTTTCTAGGGTAATCGGAAAGAGCCTGCCTGGGGACATGAGACAAATAATGAGAAATACAAAAACAGAGACGTAATGTGGCGCGAGGAAGTCATCATGAAGTTAGCCCATAATTTCCTGTCCCATAATGGGCTTACTTACTTCTATGTCTCTCGACATTTGAACAGGGTGATTCGACTATCAGCTAAACTTCGTAGCATGACCCCATTGTTCCTCTAAACATGTGATTCTAAATCATTTTATGAGATTATCAAATAAAAGGAAGCTTTTGTCATTCACGTACGTTGAAATTTTATTGATAGAAGACACATTTCTAATACCATGCAGGGAACTTTTCACGAATTGCGCGTCTGGGACCATTCACATACACACACAAAATGAGACTTACTGTATTTCGTTTTAATGTAATTGCGTTGAAGAATGCTCATAAGTGCTGATCTGATAAAGTCTCATTACTTGTCTTCTTGTTCTCTTGCACGATTCAACTGTCACTTAGTAAGGAAATCGTTCAATGAAACATTATAAATCATAGATTGTTAAAGACAAGTGAAGATTTTACAACACTGGCTCTATGTAGCAAGAAATTAATACACGTGATTCTAATAAAATACAGGGAACTACCCGAAGATAATTTTCAAAATTTAAAATGCGAAGTTTGCCTTTGAACGAAAACGTCACAATTGGGAATGTTAATATTTCGTCATACTCATTCATTGGCTTGTCATCTGCAGAATTTTCTCCCATAACAACTTCCCTCCTTCTGTTATGTGTATTTTATAGACTCATATACATCTATTATATAACGTATGTCAATGGGTCCTTGGCAGTTACCATAACGTAGCCGTTGTCTCTCTGAAGAGACCTTCTAGCTACCGTCGCGAGCTTGAGACCATAACGTAGCCGTTGTCTCTCTGAAGAGACCTTCTAGCTACCGTTGCAAGCTTGAGACCATAACGTTGCTACTCTCTGAAGAGACGTCTTAGCAATCATCGCGAGCTTGAGACAATAACTAACATCTACCTACAGGTTTCTCTCAAGCTTCCAGTGTTTCTCATTGTGTAGCCAGCTAGGAACACCATCTTGTCGAAGTGTCTCTTCTCCGTTGTGCTGCGCCAGTGATCTGTATATCACTAACCTACGTATATAATCAGTGTCTCACCAAAGGCCACTTTCCATCAGCTCTCAAAATCGCTAAAGTGTACCCTCTTCTTAAATCTGGTTCAATGGACAATTGTCTCCCGAACAATTACAGACCCATTTCCTTACCATCATCACTATCTAAGCCACTAGAAAAACACATCCATAAAGTAACATTACAGTATTTAGTTCGCAACAAGCTTATTGTTGACAGCCAATCAAGATTTCGACCAAAATATTCTTGCCATACAGCCCTAACAAACATGATAGAAAATTGGCACCAGAATATAAACAACAACAGTCTATGTGGAACTGTGTTTATTGATTTCAAGAAAGCATTTGATATGATAGACCATGTTATTTTAATTAAAAAACTTGAGACAATGAAAATTGGCCCTAATGTAGTCACTCTAATATCATCTTTTCTATCAAACAGAAAGCAAGTAGTATCACATAATAAATCTCTGTCTCAAACCACTACCTTCAATATTGGAGTACCGCAAGGCTCTATTCTTGGCCCTCTATTATTTGCCATATATATTAACGATCTACTTTTGCATCTTTCGTCGTCCTGCGATCTATTTGCAGACGACTGTACAGTGTACACAAACGCTGAAAACTGTATTTTACTTTAGTCGTCTTTACAACAAGAATTAAATAATGTAGTTAGGTGGAGCTATTCAAACCGTATGCAAATTAACATCACTAAAACAAAATCAATGTTATTAACAACCAGACAAAGACTTCAAACTCTAAGCTCACACACATCACTTCAACTTCACATCGATAACATGACAGTAGAAAGTATAATTGAGCACAAAACATTAGGCCTAATCATTGATAGAAACCTAACCTCTAATTCCCACGTCCAAGCGCTCATTAAACAAACAGCGAAAAAAGTCTACCAACTCGCCAAAATTAAAAACTTCCTTGATGGGGACACAAGGAAACTATTCTATACTTCTCATATACAGTCACACTTTGACTACTGCTCTACAATCTGGGACGGTTGTTCTAATTCAAACACCAAGCGACTTTACTCACTCCAGAAACGGGCCATGAGTCTAATCTATAGCAAACATTTAACTGAGAATCCTAGCCTGTATAAACGCCTTCAGTTACTACCACTCCGCAAACGCCTGCTTTTCAATAAAGCTAAACTAATTCACAAAATCCTGCATCGGAATGCCCCAAATTACCTTTGGCCATTGTTTAAATATAATGCTAGACACAGTAAAAGTTTAAATATATTACACATTCCGAAGCCTAGGATTGACTTATACAAAACAAGCTTAACGTACTCTGCAGCTCAGCTCTGGAACAATCTTCCACAAGAAGTCAAAGACATCACCAATCCCTATTCATATAATCGCAAATTATTCGAACACTATCTCAATACGGATTTAACTTCCCATTAATAATAGAGATAATAATCATAACAAAACCCTAGTATAACAGCCAGTCCCCTTTTGGTAGGCCAGTATATTCCACATGGCTAATAACAAGTGTCAGATCATTATCTAATATTACTGTGTCGTGTAGTTTTGGTGTTCGCATTTTGCCCATGCCTTTATAATGCATATCTTTTATATTGGTGCTGTTCTCTGTTAGCCTTGAATGATGTGTGAATGAAATAATGTATGAAAGAGAGTGATAAAAGGGCAGAATGTTAGACGGGCCTGCGTGCCCAATTCTTAACCCTTTGAAAATAAAGTTTGTTCGTTCGTTCGTTCGTTCGTTCTCTCGTAGGCTGGCTGAGATCAAGCGGCGCCTTACTTCTCCTTTGATGTGGGATACTAACCAACCGTCCCTCCCACTCACATTAGACTAATAGGTACTTGGTTGATCGTTGAATCGGCTCTTGACGAAGGGGTTACGGACGCAATTCGTTATCCCGCATCTCGGGTTCGAAACACAGCGGCCGGCGATTTAGCAGCAGACCGTATTGCGTTGGTTTTCATGAACAGTTATGAGTGCTGGTCGTTCAGAAAGTAATGGTAAACTACTGAATATAAATTTGCCAAGAAATCAACATTATCATGTGCCATGCCGGTAAGCTTGGGCGGTAATGTTTTGCCATCTCACTCGATCACCAGAGTCGGGGATCAGCTCCGTGTTCTTGTCTCGAACATACGAAGTGGTCAAGCCATCCAGGTATTTACTTCTCTTCCCAACCCCTGTTTTCATTCCATCTATACTGTCAATTGTCACCAAGTTCTCCAATTTATTTCTGCTCATTATGCGACCAAAATATCTTGACTGTCTACATCTAATTTCTTTAATCAATTTACGATCTTCATTTGTTTCTTGTAGAACTTGGTCATTGGTTTTTCTGTCTGTCCATGGTATCTTTGCAGTTTCCTCAGAAACCACATTTCCACAGCTATCAGATGTTTCTCAGCTTGTCTGCTCATTGTCCACGCTTCATGTCCATACAAAAGCACAGGTTCTATGTAGCACCTCAACACTCTTTTTCTCGTTGCAAATGACATCTTTTTATTGGAATTTATCGGACTTGCAAAAGGCTGCCTTCGCCTTGGGAATCTTGTTCTAATCTCTTAAAGGAATCTCCCATCAGATGTTATGATAATTGTACCGATTCACTTGTTTAAGAATATTCCCATTTACTTGTATATAACATTGTAGTATTTCCTTCTTCTTAGTGACGGCCACAATCTGTGTCTTCTTACAATTTAATTCTAACCCAAGTTGTTCACTGTGTGCAAACAATCGCATCTGCTAAATGTTGCGGATCCTTCATTGTCGGCAGTCAATACTGTATCATCCGCAAATCTAATGTTATTGCTGTTGATGTTATGTCGAAGAAATCACAGTCAACAAACGGGGGGCTTGATTACGACGTCCTGTGAAGGAAATGCAACTAAATTTATCCTTGGAATATTTGTGAGTGGAAACACTTATATTTATGAATATAATATCTTCCTTAGCGCATGTGTTATCCGGTCAGACAGGCTACCTCACCCTTGTGATAACTCCAGCTGCTAAATCCAACCAATCATTCACTGTGTTGACAACTCTAGCTATAAAACCAATCATGAGCAAATCTACAAATGGCTTGGCGTGAACCGGTTGGGTGAATATACTCCATTGGTAGAAAGACAGTAGTAGTAGTATAGTAGTAGTATAAGCAGAAGACGTAAGAGGAGGAAGCAGAACAACAACACCGAGAACATATTCCTTCTGTCATATCTAACTGAAGATTGATGCTCCATACACCTTAGTGGCCTCCAGCGATATATCTTGGAGTTTCTGTCATCGGCGTCTGCTTGATGAAGTAGTCTATTTTCACTGAGTTTACTATGATTCATTCCAATACACCTCCCTAATCTTCCCTAGACATCTCTCTATTCTTCTTCTTCAGTTGCCCTCAATTCCTCACCGAGGCCTAGGCATCTCCCTATTCTTCTTCTTCTGTTGCCCTCAATTCCCCACTGAGGCTTAGGCATTTCCCTATTCTTCTTTGCTGTTGCCCTCAATTTCCCCCTGAGGCTTAGGTATCTATGAAATATTCTTCACCTGTTGTCCTCAATTCCCCAATGAGGCTTAGGTATCTCCCTAATCGTCTTCTTCTGTTGCCCTTAATTCCCCACTGGGACTTAGCTATCTCCGAAATCTTCTTCTTCTGTTGCTCTCAATTCCCCTCTGAGGCTTATGCATCTTCCTAATCTTCTTCTTCTGTTGCCCTCAATTCCCCACTTAGGCTTAGTTATCTCCACAATCTTCTTCTTCTATTGCCCTCAATTCACCACTGAGGCTTAGGCATCTTCCTAATCTTCTTCTTCTGTTGCCCTCATTTCCCCACTGGGGCTTAGGTATCTCCCTAATATTCCTCTTCTGTTGCTCTAAATTCCTCACTGAGGCTTAGGTATCTCCGAAATCTTCTTCTTCTGTTGCCATCAATTCCCCACTGAGGCTTAGGCATCTTCCTAATCTTCGTCTTCTGTTGCCATCAATTCCCCGCTGAGGCTTAGGGCCTCAACCAGCTCACTCCAAGCTCTCCTATATTTAGCTGAGCCAAGCAGCTCTGTCATTGTCCTTCCTGTATTGCACTCTTATCTTTCTACTTCTCTTTTCCGTGAGCTTTTAGGTCTTCATATATCTATTCTGCTCTATGGTCTCCACACAAAGGCTTTTTCTAGTTATACTATTTTTGGGTTTTCTCTATGTACGGGCTCTCTATCGTGTTTTCTTCACTTCTTGGTTCATTGGTATTTGTCTAGTTCTCTCCATCAGCTCCACTTTAGTGATATTGGCTTTCCATTTTATTTCTTCTGTTTTGTTCAGGCTCTAATTGCTGAATGTATGCAGTTTATTTGTAACATCTCGCATTTAAAGAGTAACATGATGAGATGAGATTATATATATATATATATATATATATATATATATATATATATATATATATATATATATATATATATATATATATATATCATTCATTCAGTCATTCATTCATTCAGTAGCACGTCCTTTGCATAACCTCGCTCCCATAACAACCTTCCGGAAAACCCCTCGATCATAAGCAAGATGTCCCGCGTCCGATACACCCATCTGGAGATCACCCGCCACATTCTGCACCCATCTTCTCTTTGGCCTTCCTCTTCCTCTCTTCCCAGGTATATACCCCTCCATTAGTGTTCTCTCCAAACTTTCGTGGCGTTTCAAGTGACCAAAATATTTCAATTTTCTTTGTTTTATCGTCTTTAATAGCCAACCTTCTTCAATATTCAGCTCTTGAAGTATTGATGCATTTGTTCTTTTCTTTACCCAAGATAGGCTACTCTTAGAACTAGTCTATAACATTTATATTCAAAGGCATTTATGCGCTGTTCAGATTGTTTAGTAAGTGTCCTGGTATCACAGGCGTATGTTGCAATGGGAAAGATGCATGCTCTTAAAAATCTAATTTTTGTAATATATATATATGTGTGTGTGTGTGTGTGTGTGTGCGTGTGTGTGTGTGTGTGTGTGTGTCTCTGTCTGTCTGTCTGTTTGTGTGTGTGTGTGTTTGTGTGTGTGTGAGAATGTGTGTGTGTGGGGGGGGGGGGGGGGGGGGGAAGGGGTGGGGGGATGGAGAGGAGAATATCTTCAGCTTATTGCTTACAGAACCTTTGATTTTCTGAAGCACATACCGCTAAATATGTCCGCCAACACAACTGTGCTGTTGTCACTGACAACCGAAGCGACACCCACTTTACTTATGGGCTGGGAACTGTCTAAACAACTCTTTCTAGCATTTAGCTATGTGCTTATTCCCTGTGTCGGCGTGTTGGGAATAATAGGCAATGTGACCAGCATTGTCATACTGACTCGACAGGGATTCAAGAAATGTTCCAACATACTTCTCTTTTCTTTGGCTACTTCCGACATTTTAATTGGAATCAACAACATTTTCTCTTATGTATACTTCGACAATTTAGGATTCCGTTACTCTGAAACTGTTAATTACTTCTGTTATATATTATTTTTGGTGTTTACGGGTGCTCATATTATTGGACTCTATACTGTAATTTTCATCCCTGTACTAATCACAAGTGAACGTATATTGGTGATACTATTTCCATTCAAAGCATATCTGATCTTAACTCCACGGCGTACAGTAATTGTGCTTTCTTGTCTTTATGCCGCATCTGGAATGTATTTTATATACAAGTACGTATTATGCGAACAGTTTCAGAAGTTTGCCATACCAGGCCTAACTCTAGGCTTAATTCTTAAAACTGATATGCATAAAGATCTTCTTGAGCGCGGTCTGTACGAGCTGATAGAACTTGTGGTGAATTACTTCACGGGAATAATACCTGTCGGTCTTGTCTCCGTGGGCTGTGTTGTTATTGGACTCAAGATCATACAGATCAACAACAGACGCCAACAGCTGACCTCCAGTCAAGTCGCCATTAAACAAGGTACAACGAAGACAACTAAAACTCTTCTGAGCATTTGTATACTTTTCATTTTGTGCTTTGGATTTGAGTTTATTGCTGCATACATTGTATTCATTGAACCACTTAAAGACCAACGAACTGTTACATTGGTGATATTCAGTGCTCAAGAGCTGGTACTTTGTGCAAACTGCGTTGGAGATTTTCTTATTTACTTCAACGCTAACAACATATTCAGTAGGATTTACAACTGCCAGTCCTTTGGGCGGCGAGCTGTATCATGAAAAGCTGGTATGGGAAGGCTCTCTGGGATCTAGGGGAAATTGCAGCAAAACCAGCAGAGAATGCACACCTGGAGAAGCTGATCCTGCAGGGAGTGATCAGAAGGTCTAGAGAGCACTCAACGCGTGGGGGAAAGCACAGACGGACGTGCAGTCAGGCCGACAATGGTATGGTTTGGAATTTCAATGCTCAGTGGGAACTCTTTTGTGGCTACTGATGACGGAAACTGAAGACGTATGGGAATGTCCCATAAGCAGTTATGATGATTCTTGATTTCATATGCAGGCAGTCAAATATCATAGGTAAGGGGAAAGTAACATAAACATGGTAGTGATAGCTAAATCAATTCTATCAGTGTCATAATTTGAATTAGTGCTCAGGCTGGTGTTGTAGTGAGTGCGGGTTCAAATCCCAGGCGCTCCCAATCAAAGTGAAAAAACTCGAGACAAATATCTCTTTTAGACTGATTAAAATGCAGGAAAAGGCTTTCGATTGAGTAGACAGATACAAATTATGGACCATCCTTGAAGACTATGGGATACAAGGGCAATTTCTAGAAAACATCATAGCCATGTACCATTCGAGCCGAAGTGCAGTAAGAACACAAGAAGGTATATCAGATATGTTCACAGTCAATACAGGAATGAGGCAGGGGTGTGTGCTCTCTCCTCTGCTATTTAATGTCTACATGGACAGAATATCCAAAGAAGCAAGCCTTGACAGAACAGATTCAGAAAATTTAGAACTCTTTGCTCCAGATGAAACAACTGATCCTCAGGAAATAAACGCACTTCTATTTTCAGACGATCAGTACCTGTTTTACAGCGATGAGGGCAGACTACAACATCATATTAATAATCTGAGTTCAACCTGCATCAGATACAATATGAGTATAAATACAGCCAAAACCGAAGCAATGCAAGTTAGCAGATCGCCGGGACCATTAAGTATACAGATAAATAGCACAACTCTGAAACAAGTTAAAGAATTCAAATATCTTGGAAATATGATCACAGAAGATGGCAGATTGGTCAGAGAAATCGAAATCAGATGTCAAAAAGCTAGTGCACTTACATATCAATTATCACCCTTACTTAAACATCCAAATATACCCATGTCCGCAAAACGACAGATAATAAACAGCATATTCACACCAACCCCATGCTACCATTTTCAAACCTGGACTTTATCCAAATCACACCTTCGTAAAATCAACACCTGCGAGATGAGATGCCTGCGGAGAGCTGCCAACATAACAATCCGAGACCGAGTAAGAAATGCTGTTATCAGACAGACTGTGGGATCAACACCTTGTGCCACATTTATTGAAAAGCAGAAGATCAAGTGGTTTGGCCATGTCGTTACACTGCAACACCAACAACTACCATCACTGGCCTTACATCTAAGATCATCTGCGACAAGACCAAGAGGACGCCCAAGAAGACAATGAATTGATGACATCAAAGACATTGCACAATCACACGGAATGACACTATCCAGTGTCGCCCACTGGGCGCTGGAACGCAAATTATTCCTCCCCACGACGCTTGACGGCAGAAGTGGAAGAAGATGATGATGATGAAAGACAAAGACCCTCGATAGACTAGTGCACTGCTGGAAATGGCTTGTAGAAAAGTAAAAGTAGCTGATCTTGGTACCCGCAAGGGGCCCAGAATTACGTATATGCAAGAACAACTTGGCTGAGTAGATTATCCCCCTAACACTCTCCCATTCCTGGTTAGTATAATCACTTTCCCTCCACTATTGCAGGTTAACATTAACAATTGCATATACTTGGAACATACCAAGATAAAACAACGAGTTAAAACATCTGTGTTTATTCGCTTTCCAAATCTTTCTAGTAGCAATAAATCAATCAGAATATTATGATGATTTGATGGTTTATGGTATGATGATAGTGAACCGGCCATTTCGTGACACAAGACATTAATATATACTAGGTAGTGGTGAGAAAGCATATATATATATATATATATATATATATATATATATATATATATATATATATATATATATATATATATATGTGTGTGTGTGTGTGTGTGTATGAGTGTGCGTGTGTGCGTGTGTGTGTGTGTGTGCGAGAGTGCGTGCGTGTGTGTGAGTGCGTGTGAGTGTGCGTGTGTGTGAGTGTGCGTGTGTGCGAGACTGCGTGCGGGTGTGTGTGAGTGTGCGTGCGTGTGAGTGTGCGTGCGTACGTGTGTGTGTGTGTGTGTGTGTGTGTGTGTGTGTGTGTGTGTGTGTGTGTGTGTGTGTGTGTGTGTGAGAGAGATCTTACCGAAACTTGTCCAAAACGCGATCTACTTGTGAATTCAAAGGCTAGACTACTAATACAGGCTGACTGTATCGTCCTATTGCCGTATCTACGTGTTTGGTTGCCTATATGCCTTGCTAGTGAACTCTGATGGCAATATGAGCAAGCTGGGGCACGAGTAACTAACTAAAGAGTTCGACGCCTGCTCGTAGCTCGTAAAATTGAGGTTATGTTTGGCCACCTATTGCCCCCTGCTCTCAGGTCTACAAAACGTTATGGGTGTGTCACATCATAGATCCGTAGCAGGAAAATGTTCCTGGACCATTTTTCTTAAGCGAATAGTGCTGCATGGGATGATCAGTGGACATGGCAGACACTCGATACTCCGAGGAAAGGCCAGACAGACACATAATCACGGTAATTGTAAACTGTTTAATGTAGGAATATACGTGTTGTATATTTTAACTGAAGGATTTATTTCATTGCTGTTATTTATGGTGTGTGAATTATGCAGTAAGCATATGATGAAATGCCGCAAAATATGCTACGCGATAAATAGTGCAATCTATTGTTTGTGTCTTCTTTAGTCAAATTCACTACGGGAAAACATTGATTTGAAGATATATGTATTTCAGCAAGGTAAAAACATCTAATATATAAATTGAAAATAAGAGTAATTAAGTGTTATAGATACTCTACTTTATTGTATGGTGTATGGATGATGAATAAATATAAATATATGTATTTCAGCAATGTACAAATATCGAATATATGAACTTAAACTAATAATAGATTATTGTTATATAAACACTACTTTATTTTATGGTACAGCAACATGAATGATAAATAAATATAAATATATGTATTTGAGCAAGGTACAACCATCTAATATATTAAATGAAACAAAGAGTAATTTAGTGTTATATATACTTTACTTTATTGTATGTTGTAGCAGCATAGGTGATGAATAAATATAAATATATGTATTTCAGCAAGGTACATATTATGGTACATGTCCCTTACAGGACGTTGTGATCGACCCCAACACCAGGTCGATTTGCCACAAAATATTAGCATCAGTAGTTTGCCATTATGGACAGACAGAAAAACTAATGACCAAGTCCTACAAGAAACAAATGAAAATCGTAAATTGATTAGAGAAATTAGACGTAGACTAACATTTTTGGATATGTTATGAGAAGAAATAAATTGGATAACTTGGTGACAACTGGCAAGATCGAGGGGAAGAGAACAAGTGGAGGAAAGATAAATAAATAACTGGATGGCTTGACCAAGTGGCATGGTCGAGACAAGAACTGCTCTACGACTCTGGTAATCGCGTGAAATGGCGAATCATAATCGCCCACGCTTATCGGCATGGCACATGATGGATGGAGTCTGCCATTGTTCACTGAACGAAAAATCACCTTTGATGTTCATTAATATTGCAGACATTCATCAACTGGCCAGCGGAACGTTAAAATCGTGTGCGTGTGTGTGTGTGTGTGTGTGTGTGTGTGTGTGTGTGTGTGTGTGTGTGCGTGTGGTTGTGTGTGTGTATGTGTCAGTGAGCTGAAGAAAGCTAGGAAGGATGTGCAAAAGGCTGCCAGGCAGTGTGCAAATGACTATTGGACGAAATTATGTGAGTCCATTCAAAATGCAAGTGATAAGGGAAACATCAGAAGCATGTATGAAGGGATAAAAAAAAGCCTGTGGTCCAATGACCAAAGGAGATGCACCTCTGTAGTGTCTGTCACCAGGATTACCATCATCAGCATCACCCAGCCCACCAACTAAATCATTATCATCAGCATCATCATCAACAACAGCAGCATCGTCATCATCTGAAGGTGCCTTATCGGGTGACTCACCACAGGTCTATGTCGGCGGAGTGAACGTCCGTGAACGTGTTCAGACATGTCTTTCGGGAAAACACGTGACTAAAACCGGCTAAAGATGGCGTCACACTCGCTCACATGTGTAAGGTTACAACCACGTGGCTAAAACCGAGCAAAGATGGCGCTGTAGCCGGTGACGTGTCTTATGGGATACATCCGAAACACGTGACTAAGGACTCAGCCAGTCAAAGATGGAGTCGCACCCGGTCGCATGACCAGACAATATTCTGCTGAGTCATTCTACGTCAGCAAATAGCGTGTATAAGACGACCACCATTCACCGTCTAGAAGTACCGGTCTCAGTGAACACCAACCAGATCACAATGTTACAAGTAGCTAACAATAAGGTGGCTTTTGATAAATCTTTCACATTTTTGTTGTGTTTCTCCAAGTAGGCATACGGTTAACCTAACAATACTAGTATAATACAGGCTATATGGTGCTAGACGCCTATAGCTGAAGAGACAAGTCATTTCTTCTTATAGTATTGTAGATTGGGTCGACAGCGTATCACTATTCAATCTATCGCGAGACAACGTCGACGCGGTCGAGGACAAGTTGTGGATCGCTCTTCTAAGCAGCTGTCTGGGTGACATGCTACCAAACCCTAAAATAGTCATCCCAGCTCTGTCGTTAGACATGTTGTTCTGCAAGAAACCTACTTCTTGTAGTCAGACAGCCATAGACCCGCATGAGATAGCATTTGATGTGCTTGATGATTTTTCTTCAGATGAAAATATTGACCTTCTGTCTAACACTCACGGACCAGACTCTAAGATTATCGAGAAAATTAACGCTTTGTGGAATGTAAACTATCCTACCGCTGGTTTCCGAAGTTGCTCCTCTGTCACAGCAGATGAAATACAACACCCATCGAGAAAGGTACGTATAAATAGTAACGTTCACGATCATAGTCTCCAAGAAAAAGGTGTGCTAGCTCCGATGTCTAATGATACATTCTATTATCTGGTACTCTTTATTTCGCTATGAACTACTAGATTGCTGAATTCTTATAAAGTTCAATGTGATTTTTTCTCCTACACAGGTTAATTTCGCAACAGACCCTCACTTCTTGACAGTTCATAGCGTTGGCACCGAAGAACGCAATGACAACTGGCATCATGTAATCAGAGAACGGGAGAATTTTGAACGCCGTATACTAGAGATGCAGCACATTCTGACCCCAGTCCTGGGGACCAGTCACAGAGTCAAAGTCCTAGAGCAGAGAAAAAAAAATGTCAAGACCAGCATTGAAAGAGGCTGAGATAGTCTAATCCCCTAGGGTAACTGGTAATTACAATTTTAAAAAAAAAATAATATCAATCCACACTAGCGGGCGAGTATTAAAACACCTTCATAAAAACATAATGATTGTAATATACTTACAGTTCTGTCTTTAATAGCTGATCAGGTCTGAAGACGAAGAAAACTACAAGGGGTGTGAGGAGACTGTATATGTATAGCACTGTTTTTCTGACTTCACAGACTGTAGCTCACAGAGACTACAACGCAAGTAACACGGCGCCCTCTATGCTATCTATTTCATCATGACTAGAAGTCATGTACCGAGCATGACCCGCATTCCCCAACCCAGCTCAAACATACAACAGGTCAACGAGCGGGTAGTAGAACGACTAGTCGCGCCATACGAACAGCCGCATCAGCGTAATCTGATCCGCTTGACCTAAGAAACTGGCTAAAACCGGTTTTACTCGTGGCTCAAAAACTAGTATATAAACCCGAGGGTGGTAACAGTCAAGCATTGTGATCCGAAGATGACTACAGACCTCAAGACTGTGCCTGCTAACTGGGTCTACATGACTCGTAGTGGTGAGACTATTAGACCAGTGGGCGGTGGTGATAAGGCCGTGTATATCTCATCCTACAGAGGAACGACGACGTTACACATCCGAAGATTTTACGGTGAAGCCGACCAGAAATTCCCGACTAAGACGGGTATGACACTTACTCGACAAGAATATGAACAGATGAGCGCCATGCATCTCGAGATCCTAGCTGACTTTGACAGACTCAACCAAGTTAACCAAGCCAAGAAATCAATCAAGGTACTAACATGGACAAGCAAGTTCGTAACCAAAATATTCAAGGCAGTGGTCATGTCAAACAACGCACTACCAGAAGCCATCAAGTCCAAAACACTCAAGTCAATGCTCAAGTTAAACAAGGAACTAACCGAAACCACCAAGTAGACGCATACTATACCGCCAGTTTTCAACCCAGCTACAGTCAGATGTGCGATGACCCCAGCAACCAGATGTGTGATGAACCCAATAGCCAGCTGTTTGATGTGCAAAAAGACACCAACCGAAGCACTCAAGTCCAACACACTCAAGACAGTACTCAAGTCAAACAGGGTACTAAACGAACCCACCAAGTAGATACATACTAAACCACCAGTTATCAACCCAGCTACAGTCAGATGTGTGATGACCCCAGCAACCAGCTATGTGAAGAGCCCAATAGCCAGATGTTTGATGTGCCCGACAGTCAGATGATTGATGGCCCTGTTGTCTACAATACTTAGATGTCAGCCCACCAATCAGGAGACCAGCCTTATGACTACAGACCAAGTGACATATACATACCAGGCTACCAGCGGGAAAAACCAACCTACTCAGACAATGGTGTGAAGAAACCCAGAAACAACATACAATGTGTATAGCTCTGTATGTGAAAATAAAATGCTGTGATGATACTATGTATACCAGCTCATAGCACATCATCCGTTTCGTGTAATGACATTATGAATTTTGTTTTTTATTATTCTTGTAAAATGTACTGAAACACTGTAACATGCACTGAAATACTGTAAAATAAACAGGTATGTAGATTATAATTACGGTTTGGTTGTTGAATATTTAGTGTTTACGGTGTATATAGTTGTCATGCGGTAAGAGAATGAAGGGCAACAATCTCAATCAAGTAATAAAATTTGTTAGCCAAATGGGAAAAATGTTTGGCTACATTTCAACCAGACTTTAAAAAACTCACCCAAACTCATGAAAAGTAGGAAACTTTGTTAACCAAATGTGAAAAGTTTTGGTCACATTTCATCCAAACTTATAAATAACGCAGTCAAACTTATGAAAAGTAGGAACATTTGTTAATCAAAAGGTGAAAATTTTGGCCAAATTTCATCCAAACTTATGAAAAGTAGGACAATTTGGTAACCAAAGGTGAAAAGTTTGGTCAAAGTTCAACCACAAGCATCAACAAGTAGGAAAATTTGTTACAGTTACAGTTACAGCTACAGTCTGTGAATTCAGAATAACAGTGCTATACATATACAGTCTCCTCACCCCCCTTGTAGTTTATAGCTTCGTCTTGAGACCTGATCAGCTATTAATGACAGGACTGTAAGTATATTACAATCATTTTGTTTTTATGAAGGTGTTTTACTACTCGCCCGCTAGTGTGGATTGATATTTTTTTTTTTATTGTAATTACCAGTTACCCTAGGAGATTAGACTATCTCAGCCTCTTTCAATGCTGGTCTTGACATTTTTTTTTCTCTGCTCTAGGACTTTGACTCTGTGACTGGTCCCCAGGACTGGGGTCAGAATTTGCTGCATCTCTAGTATACGGCGTTCAAAATTCTCCCGTTCTCTGATTACATGATGCCAGTTGTCATTGCGTTCTTCGGTGCCAACGCTATGAACTGTCAAGAAGTGAGGGTCTGATGCGAAATTAACCTGTGTGGGAGAAAAAATCAAATTGAACCTTATAAGAATTCAGCATCTAGTAGTTCAAAGCGAAATAAAGAGTACCAGATAATAGAATGTATCATTAGACATCGGAGCTAGCACACCTTTTTCTTGGAGACTATGATCGTGAACGTTACTATTTATACGTACCTTTCTCGATGGGTGTTGTATTTCATCTGCTGTGACAGAGGAGCAACTTCGGAAACCAGCGGTAGGATAGTTTACATTCCACAAAGCGTTAATTTTCTCGATAATCTTAGAGTCTGGTCCGTGAGTGTTAGACAGAAGGTCAATATTTTCATCTGAAGAAAAATCATCAAGCACATCAAATGCTATCTCATGCGGGTCTATGGCTATCTGACTACAAGAAGTAGGTTTCTTGCAGAACAACATGTCTAACGACAGAGCTGGGATGACTATTTTAGGGTTTGGTAGCATGTCACCCAGACAGCTGCTTAGAAGAGCGATCCACAACTTGTCCTCGACCGCGTCGACGTTGTCTCGCGATAGATTGAATAGTGATACGCTGTCGACCCAACCTACAATACTATAAGAAGAAATGACTTGTCTCTTCAGCTATAGGCGTCTAGCACCATATAGCCTGTATTATACTAGTATTGTTAGGTTAACCGTATGCCTACTTGGAGAAACACAACAAAAATGTGAAAGATTTATCAAAAGCCACCTTATTGTTAGCTACTTGTAACATTGTGATCTGGTTGGTGTTCACTGAGACCGGTACTTCTAGACGGTGAATGGTGGTCGTCTTATACACGCTATTTGCTGACGTAGAATGACTCAGCAGAATATTGTCTGGTCATGCGACCGGGTGCGACTCCATCTTTGACTGGTTGAGTCTTTAGTCACGTGTTTCGGATGTATCCCATAAGACACGTCACCGGCTACAGCACCATCTTTGCTCGGTTTTAGCCACGTTATTGTACCCTTACACATGTGAGCGAGTGTGACGCCATCTTTAGCCGGTTTTAGTCACGTGTTTTCCCGAAAGACATGTCTGAACACGTTCACGGACGTTCACTCCGCCGACATAGCCCTGTGGTGAGTCACCCGATCGGGCACCTTCAGCTGATGACGATGCTGCTGTTGATGATGATGATGATGATGATAATGATTTAGTTGGTGGAGCTGGGTGATGCTGATGATGGTAATCCTGGTGACAGACACTACAGACGATCATGGGTACCGGATGGTCAGAAAGACATCGGCAAGCTTGCCCAAGAAGCGTGAATGCTGGGCTGACTGCGACGTCCTGTAAATGCAATCCATTACAACTTGACTGTAGTATGTAATAGATAGACACACCTATAGTACGAGGGATAGCTTTGGTTGTGAGATGACACCCAATATTGAAGTTTCCTACGAGCGCGCACATGCGCGCGCACGCAAGCACAAAACTCAAGCACGCATTTCACCCCCATCGCCTCTTGATCCACCCATCTTTTTACTACCAGAAAACCTCTTCTACACCCACTCCACAACCACTCCCCAAATATTGAAGTTTTCCTACGAGCGCGCATATGCGCGCGCACGCACGCAAACACTCACGCACGAATGCGAATACACACGCAGATGTCCTGATGGTATACAGACATCAGTCAATGTTGGGGCTGTCTGCAACGTCCTGTAAATGCATTGTATAAACAATGTTGTGACTGACTGCGACGTCCTGTAATAGATAGACTAGCTGTTTATACACCGTCTTCATACGCTCCTAACCTGGTTGGCGTTCATTCAAAATGAGAATCGCAAATTTGCCCAAGGCCGGTTGACAATCCATAGAATGATGAGGTTGACTGCGACGTCCTGTAATTGGTAGCACACCCACGCACGCACACGTAATCTTCATCGGTAGCCAAAGAAGAGTTCCCACACTCTCATGGTACAGTGTCGGCCTGACTGCACGTCCGTCTGTGTTTCCCCCTACACCACATGTGTCAAACTCAAGGCCCGCGGGCCACATCAGGCCTTGCGTACAATCATATCAAGCCCGAGAGGTCTCAACCGATGTACAAATATATTCGGCGCGATATTTTAGGCAAAATTATTTTTAATGGCCACGATATGAAGTGCAAATCGAATTCTCTAATTAGCAGCCTTGCCGAATGATAGGCTACCTGAGAGCGTTCTCGCTTCGATCAGAATAAGCGAAAACAAAATTGTGTAGTGAGTGGATGTTCGTCGTTATAGTGACCTAGTAACGTTCAGTTAGTTGCTTGTTTTGGATTAGCGCATAAGAAATGAAAGTAGTGTAAGTGTCCGGATATTACATCACCTTTTGCCACTACGGCTAACCTGATATCAATCAAGCGTCTGTCGGTAGATGCACAATCGTTTTATTTAAATCAAAGCTAGCCTTTAAAATTACCAAGAGAAAAGTTGATTCTGAAAACAGAGCCTTTCAAAGCTGCTGGGAGGCTGAATATATGTTTACTGATATTGGTGATAAACCTGTGTGTCTAATTTGTGGAGATAATGTGGCTGTGATCATAGACTATAATCTGAGACGGCACTACGAGACTAAACATCAAGACAAGTAAAACAGCCTGAATGTAGAGCATAAGCTACAGAATATAGAAGAATGGAAGAGGCATCCAACATCACAGCAGATGTTTTTCACCAAAGGAAAATCACAAACTGAAGCTGCTGTGAAAGCAAGTTTTATTGTAGTGGGGGAGATCGTAAAATCAGACCGACCATTTACAGAAGGAGAGATTCCGAAGCGCTGAATGATGAAAGTGTGTGACGTCTTGTGTTCAGAAAAAGATCGGATGTTTGCAAAGGTAAGCCTTAGCAGACATACGGTTGCTGATCGGGTTTGTGAGATGGCCACTGATGTGAAAACATAACTGATCGAGAAAACCAAAGACTTTGTTGCATTCTCCCTTGCTTTCGATGAAAGTAATGACACGACTGACACTGCACAGCTCGCCATCTTCATCCGTGAAGTGGACTCCAGTTTGAATGTTACAAAAGAAATATTGGACATGAAATCCATGTATGAGACAACGACAGGAAAATAAATTTTTGACAACGTATGTCAAAGTTTAACCAAAATGAACCTGCCTTGGGACAAACTCATTGGGCTGACAACAGATGGAGCACCGGCGATGTGGCGAAAAAAAAGTGGACTATTTGGAAGAGTGCGGTTAAAGATGCAGGAGAACTGTACTGGTGAATTGATAGCATATCACTGCATCGTAAACTAAGGATCATTGTGTGGTGAAGTCCTCAACATGGAAGATGTAATGAGCACTGTAACACAACCCGTCAACTTTATCAGAGCCAAAGGTTTAAATCATCTCCAATTTCAGTCTTATTTTGCAGGAAACAGAGTCGGCGTTCGGCGACATGCCTTATCATAAAGAGGTGAGGTGGCTAAGTCGGGAAAAAGTTCTCAGTAGATTTTTCCAGCTGATCGAGAAAAATATGTCAATACATGGACTGTAAAGGAAAATATTCCACAGTTTTTCGGGATAAAAGGTTGAAATGGGAGTTGACGTTTCTGACTGATATAACCACTCATCTCTGTGACATGTCTCATGCCCGTCTTCATACGAATAGAGCACGCACCATATACAAGGGCAAATATAGATAGACTATAGTGTTCTAATTGGAAGGACAGATGGTAATCAGTTTCTTAAGTTTCCAAACTTAAGCCAAACAACGAAGGAATGCGGTGTGATTCAGCGTGAACAAAGGCTTTCGCCGTTCCCACAAAGTAATCTGGTACCTGTCACCTGTCAACTGGAAAGACCTACATCGGAAAAGATAGTAAAAAGCGCGTGTTGCGATTTCATTAGCATCCACTTGCATAGGTCAGAGAGCACGATTGATGTTACATTACAGGTAAAAACTCTGTGCTCGCAACAAAGAAAAAAGAAAGATAAACGTGAATTTTGGATGGTAATTTGGAAGGTAATGGATGGATGTAGGTGGAATGAATCATTGTCACGTCGAGGGAAATTCTTATGGAGAGGATTGGTGGAGACAAAGATTGTGGTGTGAGAGGAGATAAATAAAATTACAGCGGCAACTTCGGCGCCAGTTTGTTACCATGTGAGCCAGAAAGCAGACGCGTTTCATTTGTGTGGATATAACATTGTCCTGTGGAGGAAGGTAATCAATAATTAATATGCCTCTGTAAATGGATAAAGTTAACAGAAAGATGTCTTCTGTAGAGAGCACTTGTTCTTTGTCATAAGGAATATATATCAATCTAGAGACAGGCTCAGAAGATAGAGAAGATTTTCTTGATTTAGAGAAGAATTCTTAATGAATCTTTTGATGCGTTAGTCATGTATTTGATGAGTGATGCACTTCTCATTCACTATTTCTCAGAGTCTTCAGGGACGATCTATACTTTATAACAAAACTACCATGATCCTTTCTCAGAGATAGTCATTACATTCTATGTCTGGAAAATTATGTTCTAAAGTGTATTGCGTGTTCTGACTCTATATGATTTTGTGTTACAATAATTCATGTTTTATTTGTGAATGATACTTTTCTAAAACCTACCTTGTAAGATTTTAGATGTGTATTAATGTATATGAGAATTATGGGAATATGGGAATATGGGAAAATGATGAAGGGTTAGGTGGGTATTTTCCCGGAAGAAGGAAAGCATTAACAAGGCAGTGGGCTCATATCGTTCTACGGACAAGAGAAGGACTAGCCTGCAGAACGCCTGATGGAAGAGGACCTGTCGTGCCAGTAGGTGAGGTGGACACCTCCAACTGAGATATAAACAACATCAGGCACACAAGATGGCCAGTCTGGACTACCCTGAGCTAAGAAAATGATCCCTTCTCCCTTCGCTTATATTTTTCCCCTAACCCAGCTCTTAGGTGAGATAGATATATGGTGTTTGGTCCTATTTCTCAAGGGTGGTGGTTATGTGAATGCATAAACTGGACAGAGACCTGAATGCTGATGGTGGTCATTCCGGAGGAACAGCGTCATTTTACCTCAACTGCTTCTCCTATGCCACAACCCTACAACCCAGGAATGAACAGCTAAGTACCTGTCAGTGTCAGCAACTCACTTGCGACAGGCGTACAAGGATTCCCTTCTTTTACACTACACGAAGTAACAACTCGTATCGTTTGCAAAAGGATACATATTTATTCGGAGCTGATCAACAATAGCTCCATGAGCGGTATACCATAACGGTATTAAACATAGAATGTGATGACGATAAGATGGAATGAGGAGATGATACAATCATTATAATTATTGAAGCTAAGCTAGACTATATAACTATAATACTGTCCTTTAATAACACCACAAAGTATCCCTAGCGGATACACGTCTGTTCTCTAAGCCGTCTGATGTCCGTCTGTCCTCGCTGAGCGTGGTGTGTTCAGCCACCAGCAATTCGCTCAGCGTGCGCTTGTTGGTTTACGTGCTGGGCCCTGGGGTGTGCTGACCAGAGTTACTCGGTCCTCCTTCATGCACCCGGTTTCCCAGACTCTTGGGTAACTCCGCTCATCTGTACTGGATGCCCTTGTTGACACAAGGGTATCCCGTTATCGCTATTTATAGCGATAGTGTCTCTCCTGTCTGGTCTCCTATCCTATGACGTCACTTGTCTTATTCCTAAGCTCTATTTCAGCTATTCTTAGCTTAGAGCTATCTATCAAGGCTTTGACAGTCAGTATAGTCTGTGTTGTCCAGGACTATATAAACCGAGATACCCCCTGTAACATCATCCCACGTAGGATCTACAACAAGAGTAGTTACATCGGTAGACTCATATCTTCAAGAACATTGCTCGAGTGCCATTAGGAGTGCACCAAGAACAATTAGAATAGTAGTAAGGTGTGACATTCTGGACAATACATTATTGTTCTGATGAACTCAGAGACACATGTGGTTTAGTGCCATTTATAACTCAAAAACCGTGTACCTTAATATTAGTGTAGAGTTTGGAACTGTAATTCCTTATTGGGCTAATGATTGGTTTATTTCATTGATGGTGTTATGCTGAATCGTGTATCTGATACCATATGTCACTCTAACATACATACACAGGAACCCACCACCATATTATTTCATTACAGTATTATAATGTGTATCAAGGTGTTGGTCGTTTTCCTTGTTGAGTTAGAGTGTTAATTAGACCTAATACATTTGTTACAACTTAAGAGTGGAGCCAAGTGTGGCCGGATAAATATAAGTATCTCAGATTTTCCCGGGGAAAATTTCCCTTATCAGAGTACTGTGAACTTCCGGGGCTCCACTGGCCCTCTGTGAAGAAACTTCAACTATTGATCACCCTCCACCCCTAGGGAGTTTTTAACGAGCCATTTTCAAGTTTCTCTAAACAGTTGGCTATTAGAATTTGGGGATCCCATCCTCATTTCTTTTTAACTTACCACAATCTCAACGACTTGAACCTGCAGCTCCAGTAACGAGATCACTTTTTCACTGACACTCATGATGCAGTGAAGGCATTTCAAGTGAAGCTGCGCTTATGGGAGACACAAATGAACCAATGCAACCTGTCTCACTTTTCTTGTTGCCAAACAATGTTAAACCAAGTCAACGCTATGGTGTTTCCCAATGCACACTTTGCTGAAAAACTTAACTTACTTCGCGCCGAGTTCGCACGGCGCTTTAGTGACTTTGAAGCACAGAAAAGTAATTTCTAGCTGTTTTGAAATCCATTTGCCATAGATGTGGAAACTGCACCTGTAAATTTGCAGGTGGAGTTAATAGAGCTGCAGTGTAATTGGACACTAAAGGCAAAGTACGACACTGTGGGGCCTGCACAGTTAACTCGTTTCATTCCTGAAGTGATGCCCCGGCTTCGTCTGCATGCGGCTCGAACTTTGAGCATGTTTGGTAGCACATATCTGTGTGAGCAGCTGTTTTCTGTGATGAAGATTAACAAAACATCACACAGGAATCGTCTCACTGGTGAACACTTGTAAAATGAGAATCTCAATGGCACAGAACATTACTCCAATCATAAACGAACTAATAGACAAGAAAAGATGCCAAACATCGTGCTCTGACAAATTGACACAAGAGTGAAAATGTGTATACCAATGATGTTTTATTATTTAAAAAAATTTATGTTTTAATTTATATTAATGTTTAAAAAAGAGTTAATTTTCGGCTTATTAAATGTTTATCCTGTTCGGCCCGCAACATTACGTATGATTTGCGTTTTGGCCCGCTGAGCGATTGAGTCTGACACCCCTGCCCTACACGTTGAGTGTCTTCTAGACCTTCCGGTTACTCCGTGCAGGATCAGCGTCTCCAGGTGTGAATTCTCTGCTTGTTTTGCTGCTCTTTCCACGATGTCTCAGAGCGCCTTCGCCACACCAGCTTGTCTGTGTCATGATACAGCTCGGCCGCCCAAAGAAATGACAGCTGTATACCCTCTTGAATATGTTGTTAGTACCGAAATAAATCAGAAAATCTCCAACGCAGTTTGCACAAAGTACCAGATCTTGAGCACTGAATATCACCCATGTAAATGTTCGTTGGTCTTTGAGTGGTTCAATGAATACAATGTATGCAGCAATAAATTCAAACCCAAAGCACAAAATAAAAAGGATACAAATGCTCAGAAGAGTTTTAGTTGTCTTCGTTGTACCGTGTTTAGTGGCCACTTGACTGGAAGTCAGCTGTTGGCGTCTGTTGTTGATCTGTATGATCTTGAGTCCAATAACAACACAGCCCACGGAGACAAGACTGAGAGGTATTATTCCTGTGACGTAATTAACTATATGTTCTATCAGCTCGAACCATCCGCTTTTGTCAAGATTTTTCCGCATGTCAGTTTTGATAAACATGCCTATAGTGAAGCCCGGTAAGGCAATTTGACGAAACTGTTGACATAATATGTACTTGTATAGAAAATACATTCCAGATACGGCATAGAGACAAGATACCACAATTACTGTACGCCGTGGAGTTAGGATCAGATACGCTTTGAATGGAAATAGTATCACCAATATACGTTCACTTGTGATTAGTACAGGGATGAGAATTACAGTATAGAGTCCAATAATATAAGCTCCGTAAACACCAAATATAATATATAACACAGGTAATTAACAGTTTCAGAAAAACGGAATCCTAAATTTCCAACGTAACCTATACATAATAAAAAATTTGGTTGACTCCAATTAAGACTAAAATGTCGGAGACAGCCAAAGACAAGAGAAGTATGTTGGAACATCTCTTGAATCCCTGTCGAGTCAGTATAACAATGCTGGTCACATTGCCTGATATCCCCAACACGCTGACGCAGGGAATAAGTACATAGCGAAATGCTAGAAAGAATTGGTCAGCCAATTCCCAGCTCACAAGAAAGGTGGGCGTCGCTTCGGTTGTCAGTGACAACAGCACAGTTGTGTTGGCGGACATGTTAGCTGAGTATGCTTTGGAGCTTAATATTATGTTCAATGCTTCTGTTGCTATTTGGCTTCAAATACATCGTTGACCATCATATATGAGGGGGGAAATGTGTATATATTTCTTTACATTTACAGACAGACCGACCGACCGACCGACCGACCGACAAACAGACAGACAGGCGGGCGGGCGGGTGGGTGGGTGGATGGATGGATAGATGGAAGGGTGGATGAATGAATGGTCGGATGATAGCGAAGTAGCGACCTACTTCGGTCAGGAGATCACTATTCGACTGCAGCAACGAAGGGTAGTGTCTTAGCCTAGTGTTCTACAATAAGTTGGTTCAGTTGTGAAAGTTAGTTGTACATCTTTGCATATTTTATTAGAATCACGTGTTATAATTTCTGGCTACATTTCTGTCAGACGTGCGCTCGAAATAAAATGCTGACTTGCCTTTGACGATATAAGATTATTTATAATGTTCCGTTGAACGATTTCCCCACTCTGTGACAGAAAGTTGATTGTCTTGGGGTCCAGTTGAACCGTCCACAAGAACCAAAAGGCAGTGACTGTAACGTGATCGGATTATATATAATGGGTGTTCATCGGTGCTATCACATTAACTTACAATAAGTGTCCAATTTGTATGTGTAGTTAGCGATTGATAATTACACGTTTCCAGGAAAGTGGTCACATTACGAAGTTGAGTTGATTGTCGAGGCACCCAGTTCAATTGTCATAGTAAGCAGAAGTAAGTAAACCTATTATGGTTAAGGGGGTTATGGGTTCGCTTCAGCGCGACTTAATGTCGCCAAATTACGTCTCATTTTATGTGCTTGTTATTAATATTATCTGCCTCACATCTCCAGTTGCAATCTGCCAGCAGATGTTCATCTTTGTCATTTCGTTTCTAATAGAATCATTGTTCCCCCCCCCCCCCACCATTGTGGGTGCATGAAGTGTGGGATGTCACTTGACACAATGTGGGCCGAGATGTTTAATGAATTGCTTGCAAGAGTTGATATTTCTAGCACAGATTTGTTCAAGTTGTGAAGAGCATAGCAACTACTTAATCGTCTTCTTCCATCTCTATAATATTTGATCGAACCATTTGAGTGTGCGCGAATCGCGAGGATTGGTTGAAAGATCGGTTACGAGTCAGCCTAATAATTTTGCCAAGCATTGTTTCATACCACGAATTAACTCTCTCTCTCTCTCTCTCTCTCTCTCTCTCTCTCTCTCTCTCTCTCTCTCTCTCTCTCTCTCTCTCTCTCTCTCTCTCTCTCTCTCTCTCTCAGAGTTCCCTTTATAGAGATATGTGAATAAACATATTTAAAACGTGCATATATGTCCCCTCTTCTGGGCAATCCTAACACGTATCTTATATAGAACGAAACATCTAAGAATACATCAGCCACGAGGCAGTGTGTGCTCATATTATAAACTGAAGCCTTTGTGAACAACACACATCTCACATTGTACAGTTTGATTTTTACGCCTTGAATTCAAGTGTAGTTCATAGTGCCCTGGACTTGTTTTTGCGTGTGGGTTAGCTTTTCCTATTACCAGTGTCTCTCGCCATCAGGTGAACCCACTCAGACTTCAGAGGTAGTGCAGTTTGATATTTTCACTTGTATAGCATGCCACGGATCCACTAATACACTTTGTACAGCCATTTTGTCAAAGATCACAGCCCTGCAACTTAAAATGTACTACCTGTAGTCACAAACTGAACGCAACAATTGCCCATGTAGTTTCTTCTGTTTAGTTATATGTTCGGCAATAATCTATTTTTGTGTTATTGTTTTATTGTGCATTGGTGTGGAATGTTGTTTCTATTTCATGAACAAGGAACGCGGCGTGTTTTTCTTGTGGTAGTGTTTTAAATTGCCAGGGCTAGGCAACGCGTGCAGATAGGACTCATGAATAGAAGGACTCATGCCCATACTTAAGATAGTGCAGTCCAGGTTTTGGGATAGCTATGAACCCATCAAATCGCCAGGGCAATGTCCGCCTCTTAGAAGTCCAGTTGGCGATTGATACATGTTAGCCCAACGTCACAACTCTCTGAATAAGTGCTTTTATATATGTCCACTGTTGTTTGTATCGTAAACTGCATTTTCAAAAATATGGCGGCCGGTCGGTTGCTGAACTGACTGGGTTTGTCTTATGCAGTAATGTGTGGTAACGAGATCACTTTTTCACTGACACTCATGATGCAGTGAAGGCATTTCAAGTGAAGCTGCGCTTATGGGAGACACAAATGAACCAATGCAACCTGTCTCACTTTTCTTGTTGCCAAACAATGTTAAACCAAGTCAACGCTATGGTGTTTCCCAATGCACACTTTGCTGAAAAACTTAACTTACTTCGCGCCGAGTTCGCACGGCGCTTTAGTGACTTTGAAGCACAGAAAAGTAATTTCTAGCTGTTTTGAAATCCATTTGCCATAGATGTGGAAACTGCACCTGTAAATTTGCAGGTGGAGTTAATAGAGCTGCAGTGTAATTGGACACTAAAGGCAAAGTACGACACTGTGGGGCCTGCACAGTTAACTCGTTTCATTCCTGAAGTGATGCCCCGGCTTCGTCTGCATGCGGCTCGAACTTTGAGCATGTTTGGTAGCACATATCTGTGTGAGCAGCTGTTTTCTGTGATGAAGATTAACAAAACATCACACAGGAATCGTCTCACTGGTGAACACTTGTAAAATGAGAATCTCAATGGCACAGAACATTACTCCAATCATAAACGAACTAATAGACAAGAAAAGATGCCAAACATCGTGCTCTGACAAATTGACACAAGAGTGAAAATGTGTATACCAATGATGTTTTATTATTTAAAAAAATTTATGTTTTAATTTATATTAATGTTTAAAAAAGAGTTAATTTTCGGCTTATTAAATGTTTATCCTGTTCGGCCCGCAACATTACGTATGATTTGCGTTTTGGCCCGCTGAGCGATTGAGTCTGACACCCCTGCCCTACACGTTGAGTGTCTTCTAGACCTTCCGGTTACTCCGTGCAGGATCAGCGTCTCCAGGTGTGAATTCTCTGCTTGTTTTGCTGCTCTTTCCACGATGTCTCAGAGCGCCTTCGCCACACCAGCTTGTCTGTGTCATGATACAGCTCGGCCGCCCAAAGAAATGACAGCTGTATACCCTCTTGAATATGTTGTTAGTACCGAAATAAATCAGAAAATCTCCAACGCAGTTTGCACAAAGTACCAGATCTTGAGCACTGAATATCACCCATGTAAATGTTCGTTGGTCTTTGAGTGGTTCAATGAATACAATGTATGCAGCAATAAATTCAAACCCAAAGCACAAAATAAAAAGGATACAAATGCTCAGAAGAGTTTTAGTTGTCTTCGTTGTACCGTGTTTAGTGGCCACTTGACTGGAAGTCAGCTGTTGGCGTCTGTTGTTGATCTGTATGATCTTGAGTCCAATAACAACACAGCCCACGGAGACAAGACTGAGAGGTATTATTCCTGTGACGTAATTAACTATATGTTCTATCAGCTCGAACCATCCGCTTTTGTCAAGATTTTTCCGCATGTCAGTTTTGATAAACATGCCTATAGTGAAGCCCGGTAAGGCAATTTGACGAAACTGTTGACATAATATGTACTTGTATAGAAAATACATTCCAGATACGGCATAGAGACAAGATACCACAATTACTGTACGCCGTGGAGTTAGGATCAGATACGCTTTGAATGGAAATAGTATCACCAATATACGTTCACTTGTGATTAGTACAGGGATGAGAATTACAGTATAGAGTCCAATAATATAAGCTCCGTAAACACCAAATATAATATATAACACAGGTAATTAACAGTTTCAGAAAAACGGAATCCTAAATTTCCAACGTAACCTATACATAATAAAAAATTTGGTTGACTCCAATTAAGACTAAAATGTCGGAGACAGCCAAAGACAAGAGAAGTATGTTGGAACATCTCTTGAATCCCTGTCGAGTCAGTATAACAATGCTGGTCACATTGCCTGATATCCCCAACACGCTGACGCAGGGAATAAGTACATAGCGAAATGCTAGAAAGAATTGGTCAGCCAATTCCCAGCTCACAAGAAAGGTGGGCGTCGCTTCGGTTGTCAGTGACAACAGCACAGTTGTGTTGGCGGACATGTTAGCTGAGTATGCTTTGGAGCTTAATATTATGTTCAATGCTTCTGTTGCTATTTGGCTTCAAATACATCGTTGACCATCATATATGAGGGGGGAAATGTGTATATATTTCTTTACATTTACAGACAGACCGACCGACCGACCGACCGACCGACAAACAGACAGACAGGCGGGCGGGCGGGTGGGTGGGTGGATGGATGGATAGATGGAAGGGTGGATGAATGAATGGTCGGATGATAGCGAAGTAGCGACCTACTTCGGTCAGGAGATCACTATTCGACTGCAGCAACGAAGGGTAGTGTCTTAGCCTAGTGTTCTACAATAAGTTGGTTCAGTTGTGAAAGTTAGTTGTACATCTTTGCATATTTTATTAGAATCACGTGTTATAATTTCTGGCTACATTTCTGTCAGACGTGCGCTCGAAATAAAATGCTGACTTGCCTTTGACGATATAAGATTATTTATAATGTTCCGTTGAACGATTTCCCCACTCTGTGACAGAAAGTTGATTGTCTTGGGGTCCAGTTGAACCGTCCACAAGAACCAAAAGGCAGTGACTGTAACGTGATCGGATTATATATAATGGGTGTTCATCGGTGCTATCACATTAACTTACAATAAGTGTCCAATGTGTATGTGTAGTTAGCGATTGATAATTACACGTTTCCAGGAAAGTGGTCACATTACGAAGTTGAGTTGATTGTCGAGGCACCCAGTTCAATTGTCATAGTAAGCAGAAGTAAGTAAACCTATTATGGTTAAGGGGGTTATGGGTTCGCTTCAGCGCGACTTAATGTCGCCAAATTACGTCTCATTTTATGTGCTTGTTATTAATATTATCTGCCTCACATCTCCAGTTGCAATCTGCCAGCAGATGTTCATCTTTGTCATTTCGTTTCTAATAGAATAATTGTTCCCCCCCCCCCCCCACCATTGTGGGTGCATGAAGTGTGGGATGTCACTTGACACAATGTGGGCCGAGATGTTTAATGAATTGCTTGCAAGAGTTGATATTTCTAGCACAGATTTGTTCAAGTTGTGAAGAGCATAGCAACTACTTAATCGTCTTCTTCCATCTCTATAATATTTGATCGAACCATTTGAGTGTGCGCGAATCGCGAGGATTGGTTGAAAGATCGGTTACGAGTCAGCCTAATAATTTTGCCAAGCATTGTTTCATACCACGAATTAACTCTCTCTCTCTCTCTCTCTCTCTCTCTCTCTCTCTCTCTCTCTCTCTCTCTCTCTCTCTCTCTCTCTCTCTCTCTCTCTCTCTCTCTCTCTCAGAGTTCCCTTTATAGAGATATGTGAATAAACATATTTAAAACGTGCATATATGTCCCCTCTTCTGGGCAATCCTAACACGTATCTTATATAGAACGAAACATCTAAGAATACATCAGCCACGAGGCAGTGTGTGCTCATATTATAAACTGAAGCCTTTGTGAACAACACACATCTCACATTGTACAGTTTGATTTTTACGCCTTGAATTCAAGTGTAGTTCATAGTGCCCTGGACTTGTTTTTGCGTGTGGGTTAGCTTTTCCTATTACCAGTGTCTCTCGCCATCAGGTGAACCCACTCAGACTTCAGAGGTAGTGCAGTTTGATATTTTCACTTGTATAGCATGCCACGGATCCACTAATACACTTTGTACAGCCATTTTGTCAAAGATCACAGCCCTGCAACTTAAAATGTACTACCTGTAGTCACAAACTGAACGCAACAATTGCCCATGTAGTTTCTTCTGTTTAGTTATATGTTCGGCAATAATCTATTTTTGTGTTATTGTTTTATTGTGCATTGGTGTGGAATGTTGTTTCTATTTCATGAACAAGGAACGCGGCGTGTTTTTCTTGTGGTAGTGTTTTAAATTGCCAGGGCTAGGCAACGCGTGCAGATAGGACTCATGAATAGAAGGACTCATGCCCATACTTAAGATAGTGCAGTCCAGGTTTTGGGATAGCTATGAACCCATCAAATCGCCAGGGCAATGTCCGCCTCTTAGAAGTCCAGTTGGCGATTGATACATGTTAGCCCAACGTCACAACTCTCTGAATAAGTGCTTTTATATATGTCCACTGTTGTTTGTATCGTAAACTGCATTTTCAAAAATATGGCGGCCGGTCGGTTGCTGAACTGACTGGGTTTGTCTTATGCAGTAATGTGTGGTTTCTGGTTTTCTAGTGACTGCCGCTTCCATCGACGATGAACAAGGCAGACTTGTGTGTTGGTAGTAGCGGCCTTAAGCATAGTATGCCTGTGCGGGCTGTTGGTTTGTCGAGACTACTGTCTGTTCCACTTTTCACATGGGGCAGTGAGAAGCATTTTGTGTGATATTCACTGGCACAGGTACGGAGCTTTATGGGGACGTTCCGTTGCCATGAAGTTGGAACCGCAACTAACTAACTAACATCTGAATGAATTGAGTTGTGTCAAGAACAGACATCACAGCACATGGGATATTCCCTTACGCGGTCTCTCCTCATCTACAACAACCAGAGAAAAGTCCCAGTTCTAATGGCACCAGTTACAACCTGACTGTGCCCGTCTGCAACAATCAGGGAAAAGTCTTAGTACTAATTGCACCATTTATAACCTGATTGTATCCGCCTGGCCTTCCTCGAAACACAATGATACAGAATTCAAAACAATGTATCCCCTTGTGAATTTACACACAGAAGTCACATACAATATGATGCATGATTTATTATCCAGCATATTTCGCTGCATCTCATCAGGTGCATACTGCAGAGTTATAAATCATATGAAGTCAATACATGCATTTTTTTTTTTTGCATATCTTTTTTTTACAGGACATCGCAATCAACACCAGCATTAATTCGACACAGTTGACAATTCCTCCCATTCATTGACCTCAAATTATTTTACAAGTGATGAATTCAACAATTTATTTCAATCAGACAGATCATATGAAGGCTAGAATACAAAATTCACCTTTCGTCTTATCTTTATTGTCATCATTCCGTGAGAATAAATGTTCCATAAATAATCTTTCCAATATACATATAATGACAATTACTGAAGTGTGGAAGTAAAGCAATGGACCATTTTAAACGCACTTGTAGCATACGATTCTATATTTCAGGCGGTATTATATTTTAGCCTAATCATCACTCAGTGGGTGTTGTGGTCAATATCACACAGGTCGCCTTTACATCCCAAAACATTTCCAGGTATCCATTTTAGACTGGGTCAAACTGAGAGCTTAGGTCAATGTTTAAAATCTGCATCGATGTGGATTCGAACCCACGACCAGCTGGCCGACAGCTGCACTTCCCCTAAGGTCTCAGCCAGGAGAACTATCATATTAGTGCTGATACTGTATGGTTGCCGGCTCCGTTGCGAAGGAGTTACGTACGCAGTTCGTGATCCCGCATACCGGCGTTCGAAATACAGGTGGGCACGATTTGGCAGCAGACAGCGTTGAGTTGGTTGTTTACGAAATGGAATGAGTGCCGGTCGTCCAGAAAGCAATGGCAAACTACTGAACGTAAACTTGCCAAGAGATCATAACAGCAAAAATTGCTGGTGTTGACTGCAACGACCTGTAAAGGATATGCAACTAACTTTCTTTTTTTTAGCTTTGTTGTTAGGAGAACTATTGGATTATTAAGGTTGGTGCTGTATTCAGAAGAGAACTATCATACTAGGTGAGTTGTTGAATGACCTAAGAACCGACATTACTGCACTTAGGACATTCCCATACACGCTCTGTCCCCTCGTTCAATAGTCAGCGAAGAGCCATACTGTTAATGGTTCCCATCGCTATTTGATTAAAGGTTATCCTGGTCTTTCCTCTCAGTTTTGAGATTCTTCCAGAATCCACTCTTTTCCCGTCAAATCCGGAGCACCGTCGGTGCATGCACTGTCCAATTTGGTCCATTCTACGTTGTTTTTCTCTACACACAACTTCAGAGTTTCAAACAGATCAGTCCCTTTGGTAGTTGCATGCATTGATGCAAGTCCGAGAAGTACTTCAATGACTTAAAAATTATAGTTTATTGCTCGAACAAAAACTGCGACCTTGTGCTGTGTCAGAAATGTCAGTGGATTCATCCACTGCCAATGAAAGAAAATTTTTAATTTTTTGATATGTGCTGCTCCTTTACGATGAACATCGTTGGCTAATACTTCAACTCGCATGGCCATAGTATTATTAGACAAAGGAATCTGATCAAATTTTGTTTCACACTTTTTATCGCCAAGCATCCTAGCAGCAATTTTAAGGGAAGGCTTGATTATTTTTTCTGCATCGGTGAACATCTTGTTTGATTGTTTGTTTGTTTGTTTGTTTGTTTTTTGCAAGCCAACAGAAGAGCGACTTCGTTCGACGCAACAACAGTACTCTTGCTCTGTTTGTTAACCTTGGTGAAAAATGACTGCTGCCTTGCCAGAGAACTTTCTCTATGAAATCTTTTCTTAACTCCGAATTGATCGGATATTGAGCATTTATGTCTGAATGTGTGGTCGTGAAGTGTCGTTCCAGTTTAAATTTTTTTGTAACAGAAACACAACATCCGCAGAATAAGCAAACTGGTTCACCACTACGGCTAGGCATAAACATAAATTTCTCCCTCCAATCTTCGTTGAATTCACAACAAGCAACATCTTCACATTTTCGCTTTTTACCATTGTTTGATTTTAGATTTTCCACACTCATGTTTATAGTCTTTAACGACAAATTGTTATTTGAAAAAGAAAAATTTCAACACAATATTACCGACTCTGCTAAACAGTTGTAACAGACAACATGGGGCCTTGCGCACTCTGATTGGTTGACAAGGATATATATAGTATGGGAGCATCAGAACGTTTTGTTGTGAACTGAACAGGCGCATTAGATAATATATAAGCATAACAACTACGAGCAGAGTAAATTATCACACGCTGACGGGATACTCCAACTGCATTAAAAAAAAATATTAAAACATATTATATTAAACAACGAGGCCTCGCGTGCCACTTTCTTACAGCTGGCGGGCCACAAGTGGCCCGCGGGCCGTGGTTTGGGAACCTCTGCTTTACTCGATGAGAATTTACACTTTACATCAGCGCTACTATATTATGCGTGATGTACTCATAGCGATCTAGACGTCACAGCGTCACAGACTCTGATAACACACGGGCGGTTATTTGTGTGGAGAGATGCTATTTGTGAACACTCTGGCAGGTTATTTTAACTCTTATACACTGACTTTCAGGTCTCTTATGTCCCAACAAGATCGTGGAAATATTGGACTATGGTGGGTGTAAATGTAAATACCTTCCTTTCAACTCGGTACCAAAGTACTACCCCCATGGTGAACTGTGTTGAAGAGCTCTCTTTCTCTTCTCCAAGCCCATAAGTCACCAGGGTGTACCAGGTCAGAACTGGACAACATGGACACATATGGACACATATGAACACACATGGAGACAAATTGACACATATGGACACACACCGATACATATGGACGCATAAGGACACAAACTGACACACGTGGACACATATGGACACACATGGAAACAAATGGACACATATGAACACACATGGACACAAATAGACACAACTGACACATATGGGCACACGTGGACACATATGGACACATATGGACACACACTGATACATATGGACACATAAGGACACAAACTGACACATATGGACACACATGGACATATATGGTCACACACTGACACATATGGACACAGAAAGACACAAATTGACACATATGGACACACGTGGGCACACATGGATACACATTGACACAAATGGACACGTAAGGACACAATTTGATACATATGGCACACATGGACACACATGAACACATTAGGACATACATTGATTTGTAAGTACACACATGAACACACGTGGACACATATAGACACATATGGATACATATTGATACACGTGAACATATATCGACACACATGGACACACATGGACACATACGGACACACATGGACACATACGGACACACAAGGATACACATGGACAAGCTGGGAATCAGCTGAGATTGGTCATGTGTTAAGGGTATCCGTAGTTCATCCACCTGCTTCGCACTTCGAAAATTGTGAGTTCGATTTCGCACTCCGTCATTCAGTTCTCGGGTGGTGATTTCTCAGTAACTCCGAGGGTCTTTGCTGAAGCAAAACTTTCGGCATGCCACTCTGAGGACATATACCTAGCCATATGGGATTATACCCCGTACAATGAGTCGTCTGTAAAGAAATGTACAATTTCAGAAATAAACATCATAATAGGTGACATCAATGCAAAAGTAGGAAATCAAAGTGATAGATGCACAGTAGGAAACTATGGTTTAGGAGAGATAAATGAAAGAGGATACATGCTTGTAGAGTGCGCAAAAGAGCAGGAAATGATTGTAGGAAATACCTGGTTTAAACAACACCCTAGAAGATTATGAACATAGAAGAGTCCTGATAGCTGGATTAGAAACCAGATTGATTACATTCTGATTAGCAGAAGGTTTCGAAATGCGTTAATAATAGCAAACCCCCCCCCCCCCCCCCCAAAAAAAAAAAGTTCCCAGTGCTGACTGTTATAGTGACCATAGATTACTTACAGGTACATTGAGGGTAAAGTTAAAGAAAGTTAAGTATGTAACAGGAAACACTAAAAGAGATTTGTGTATATTGAGTAATGACAAGGAAATACAAAACAAATTCAACATAGAAATACAGAACACATTTGAAATATTGTCTTATCTAGAGATGCTATTCCAAGATATGGATGGTCAATGGGAAATGTTGATGAATTCAATCAGTTTGGCTGCAGAAACAATTATTCCAAAATTAAAAAAGGTGGGTCGTAAGAAATTGATGACTGAAGAAATTTTACAACTAATGGAAACAAGATGACTCAACAGAAATAACATTGTCAAATATGACGAAATTCGCAGACAATTCAGAATATTATGTAAGGAGGCAAAAGAAGCATGGCTTGAGAAAATAGAAATTTAAAAACAACACAACAGTCAAAATACCAAATTAGTGCACAAAAGAATTCAGGAACTTGCTAATAAAAGAACAAGTACATCAGCAGGCTGTCTAAAAACTAAAGATGGCAAAATCATAATAGAAAAAGATCACATTCTACATGTATGGTCAGTTTATATGAAAAACATTTATGATGATAATAGAGATGAACAGTGTGGTATTAGATTTAATAATGAAGGACCGCCAATTTTGAAGATGGAGGTTCGAAATGTTCTTACTCTTTCTCTGCCAATGGATGATACATCGTCACAATTTACCGTTAGTTGCGCCCACGGGCCCTTCCATCGTCACTTTGTAAACAGTCGTTTATTTGATACATTTCTTCTATCTTCCGCAATTTTAAGTGGCGTTTAATTGAAAATTCCCAAACCCGGAACATTTCTCTTTCCGGCATTGTATGGTCAAGCGTTTTCATCCATTGATTTTTGTGAGTTGTTTGCGAGTTGTTTGATGATGTTTGCGAGTTTTAATTAGTTTGTTTTGAGTTTTCACAAATGGCAACGCCCTCGAGTATACGGCCTCGTAGACTGTAGTATTTATATATAAACGCCCTTACCCTTTCCTAGCATTGACGCCCTTAAAAATATCACATGCCCTAGGGATTACTGTTTAAATACCTTATTTTGGTGGAAAGAAAACAGCGATAGACTGACTGTGGCATAGCCAAATTTATTTGGCATTAGTTTAAATCTTGGTCTGGTAATTGAGCAAATACCTGGCCAAGACGGGGACTAATTTTAAAACAAAAGATTTTAATAGCCATTTTGGTTCAAGCGAACAATGAAGAGAGACACGTTCAGCCTCCCCTGTGGGGAGAAAGAAAACAGAAAAAAGGGCAGTTTAGCCCTAAAATATGTCATTCTCTGCAGCAATTGACAGGACAAGTGGTGGTTTGGATTTTGGTTGGACTGCATCACCCAACCCGGAAACTGGGTTATCAGCCGGAAGAGGTGATAAATGGCAACCTGTCCTAAACATAGTCTGGATCTAGAAAAACCTCAATGTTGACTGCTGCACTCATTAGCTGCCATAGACAGCGAAACACACTTTCGAAGATGATAGACACTCAGCGTTTGATATTCTGACTCTTCTTAGAATACCCAGAATGGACTTCCTTATCAGAATGTCGACATGATATATACCTAGTACACAGATACAAAAGGATAACCTGTTTTACTTCTGGGAGATATCACCTGAAGCATCATCAATCAATGAGGTCAAAAAAAACTATGGGACAATCCTACCAGTTTAATCAAACTAACAACAGTGAGAACCCTTCAACTGTCGGTTGGATTCTCAAGTTGATATCCAACAATGGATAAGTCTTCAAAAAAAAAGTCTCACAGCAGCAAAAGTCAAACATAAGGTTCAAGACACTAAAACACCAAGTTCTAGATACGAACACCAACGCAAAGAAATTGGGAAGACACTGAACTACACCAAGATAACAACAATATCAACACCAGGTCATAAATCTGAACACCAACTGAAAGACTCAAGTCATCAACAGCAGGTTACAGACCTGACTACCAACTGAAATATACCATAACAACAAGTTCATCACAGGTCCTACACCTGAATACCAACTCAAAGACACTGAATGAAGCTAGTGGAGTAATTATGTATACACACGCAGCAGAAAAAATCATTGGACTGTTGGCGACTCTGTTTCTGTACTGGAATTATTCATCTTCAGATACATGTATGTGCAGATCAAACCTGGACATAGTCACAGATGCTACCAGTAATGACTCTCAGCCAAAATTTTCCTACACTGGACTAGATTCTAACGAATGATTCTATGCTGGTCCAACGGCAGCCTAAATGCCATCATCAAGGGTGGAATGGGTACAGACTAGCGACTTGGTGGGTGTAATCTTCGGATTCTGGATTAGAAGCCGAAAAGCTGGAAGGACGTCAACTTTTCATCAGACATGGTGATAAAGGGAATTACCTTCTGCAATGAATGAATGAAGAGCTTAAGTGGAACTCCTGAAGTATGACCAACCTAAAGCCCCAATTTCACAAAGGCACCGAGCCTCCTGGCAACAGAGTATTCGAAAATTCTAGCCCCATGGAGGGGATTATGTGTTGTGTGCAATTTCTATTCTTGGATTATGGAGTATGATTTTCACCAGCCAATTACCAGTAGATATACATATTAGGAACACAACTGAGTGCATTTATTTCGGTACCCAGATAATGGGAATAGAATCTAATATACATTGGAGATGAACACTGAACCATACAACAGGAGGAGTAATGGACAGTAAACAACTAATTAATTAGTTTAGTATCATGAAATGAATGTAGTGTTTGATTTTGTTGAACACCTGCCAATGTTCTTTTTTAAAATCATTAAGGGTCAATGGTGTTGGGAACCAACTGATATGTATTGGTGGGTTTTTGATGATGTTGAATTTTGGGAGAACAGGGGGTGGCACTTTTTAATGTGTTTATGATATGCCATATTTAATCCCAGGCCTGTTCCATTATTTCAGAATGGTCAATATATGTTTGTGATTGTAGACTGCTGTCATATTTCATGAAAAGGTATACCTATGTCATATTTCAAGTGAATGTATACATATGTCAAGTGAGACATATTCAAGAAGCTTACAGTGGTCAATACATTTGTCTATATGTTACTACAGATCTTGATTTAATGCCTGAACTGTTTGTCCAAAAATGTTGATGTTTGTTCAACGGTGGTTGTTTTATATGTTGTAAACAATCAGTGTCCACTAGCACTATATAAACTTTAGAAGGTGAGAAGTGGGAGGGGAAACCTACACACACATACCATTCTTTCAAGGATTGAAGTGTTTTCTCCTTGTATTTGTGGTAAATTTCCCTGATCACCTTGCGTCCTAAAGTGAGGAGAGACTCAAAACCTACATCTCCTAGACATAAAGTAGCCAATATTCTCTTAGATTAAAATCCACATCCCACATAGACTGACATCAGAGCAAGCTAGATTATTGTTTCAAACAGTTTTAGACAATAGTGATTCAGATTTTAATGAAGATTCAGATAGTAGTTTAATTTGTGAGTTAGCTCGTGATGATAGAGAAACCTACAATGACAGTGAAAGTTCGTCATCAGCTGAGGTGTCTAACAATGAATGTCAGGATGTCACAATTACTACTCAGCGAAAAGGAAAGTAAACAGTACAAAATAAGAATAAAACTGGAGGTAAAAACTCAACTTTACAAGCTTCATTAGAGCGTGATGCACCTCTCTCATCATCATCAGCAGCATCAACATGGCAAGATGTGTCAGAGGGTGAAACAAAACCGAAGTTTGAGTTTCGTCCTCGAAGGTTTCACGTCAACCCTGTACTTTATAAACTTCAAACACCTATGATTACATAGTGAATTGTTTAATCCGAAACATAAACGAATATGCAGAAAGGATATTGATGCAGAACACTCCAAAAAGACAATATTCTCGTCTGCTATCCTGGACCCCACTCACGAAGCACGAATGGCTAAAGTTTACGTCTGTCATTATTGCTATGGGGTTTGATCCAAGACCTGACACTACTGAATGTTCTCGGAGCTGGCCATCACATCTTTGCTGACAGATTCTACACTTCGAAAGCTCTGATTGATTATATGCATTCCAACAATTTCAATTATACAGGGACACTGAATATCAATTGAGTAGGCTTTCCACGAGAGTTGAAGTGTGAGACTTCAGTATCAAGAGATGATTTCTTGAAGGAGATAGAATATTGTGTGTGGCATGGAGAGATAAAAAAGCTAAAATAAAAACCATGCATTGTTGTCTCTAGCAAGTCTGTAGTTGGAATTGTTGAAAGCAGAATGAGGAAACCGCTCAGCAAGCCGAAGATGATCCATGAATATAACATGGCGATGAATGGCTGCGACAGAATAGACCAAATGGTTGGATATTATAATATCCATGATAGGAAAACCATTAAGTGGTGGAAGAAGATCTATTACTGGATCTTTGAAATTGCACAGATCAATGCACACATCCTACATTCCATATGCCAAACAGAGTGTTTTCCTTATTTTGTAGTGAAAAAGACATGCTTCAGATTCTGCGGCCAAGCTTCTTTTCGGATGATTGATTAGGAGCACGTGTGGTTATAGTTTAGAAGTGGTGTTTGTTCAGTAAATTCAAAGGATTAGCAGCTGATGAGGATAACAAAGCCCCTTGGCAAGTGCAATTTTTAAATAATTTTTTAAATTATATTATATTTTTTTTTTCAAATTATTTTACAAATTATATTATTATTTTTATTCTATTTCTAACTTATAACAATAGTACCAATACTAATATGTTCCTTGTGCAATCCCCTTTATTTTGATGTATAATACAACATATCTGCTACATTTTTAACCATTTTCATAACATTATTGTGACACATCCCTACTTCCAATTTTCTGCCATAAAATTGTCTAAATTTTGTGTGAAAAAGACACGGTTCAGAATATGCAGCAAAACTTCTTTTTGGGTAGTTTTAATGAGCAATTCTGATTATATTGTTGAAGACAAGTGGTATTTGTTTCATTATTCAGTAAATTCAACAGGATTAGCAGTAGAGGAGTATAGAAAACACTTGATACGTGTAGTTTTTTAAATAATTTTTACCTCTTTAATTTAATTGTTATTACTAAACCTCTCATTATTGTCATAATATTTGTAACCTATCAATTAATTATTAATACTGTCATGTTCCTTGTGCAATCTTCTTTAATTTGATATATAATACAATATATCTGCTACCATTTTAACCATTTTAAAAGCATTATTGTAACACATCCCTACTTCAGGACCGAAATTTTGTTTGGCACAGAAAGAGTTAAACTTATGAAAGCTGGCAAGGCCCCCGGTTCAGATAACATCACAACAAAAATGATAAAAGCTTTAGAACAGTGGTTCTCAACCTTTTTTGGCCCGTGCCCCCCTTCACCATATTTTCAGAACGTCATCCCCCCCCCCCTTTCATATTTCCTATTTCCTATCTAAAAAATCCCCCCACCCCTACACAGTATACGTAAAAATGGAAGGTAAACTTAATAGCATATACTGAAACAAGTCTAGACATCCACATAAAACATGATTTGTGGGTCTACTTACTTTATAAAATGAATTTTAGAAGGATGAGAGGTACATAACTGTAAAGTATGAAGGGAAAAACAATATCAAGTAATCGGTTCTTGTATTAACGCGATCTTGAAATGGTCTTCATCCCCCCCCCCCCGGAAACCCTAAAATTCCCCTGGGGGGGGGGGGAATTCCCCACCGGTTGAGAACCACTGCTTTAGAAGAATGTGGAATATAAGAATTATCATGCAAAGAGTGAGGAAGAAAATACAACCTGAAATAGGGGAATAACAATGTGGATTTGTAGAAGGAAAGGGTACAGTATGTGCTGCCATTAGTTATTGAACGTTCTATAGAAGTAAACAAAGATATACATCTTTGCTTTATTGACTACACAAAGGCTTTCGATAGAGTAAGACATGTCAACATGGTAGATATGGTTGCAGATCTACAAATTGATAGGAAAGACATTAGACTTACAAAAACATATATTGGAAACAACAAGCTGCCATAAGGGTTGATAATGAAGTAGGACAATATCAGCCTATTAAGAGAGGTATGAGGCAGGGATGTGTAATGTCTCCAGATCTTTGTGCCTCTATACATTGAACATATTTTCAGTTATGTAGAAGATATATATGGAATCAGCATTAGAGGACGAAACATCAATAACATTAGATATGCAGATGATACAGTATTGATTGCAGACAATGAGCAGAATCTGCAACAATTTGTAGATGCGGTTGTTGTACACAGTGAACAACTGGGGTTAGAATTAAATTGTAAAAAGACACAGATTATGGTCGTCACTAGGAAGAACGAAATACCACTATGTAATATATAAGTAAATGGGAATATTCTTCAACAAGTTAATCGGTACAATTATCTCGGAACAGTCATAACATCTGATGGGAGATACCTTGAAGAGATTATAACAAGAATTGCCATGGCGAAAGTAGCCTTAATGTGTTGAGTGCTTTATGCTGGGTGCTGTTATTTGCTGGGTGCTGTTATGTGCTAGATGATGTGTGCTGGGTGCTGTCATGTGCTGGGTGCTGTTATGTGCTGGGTGCTGTTATTTGCTGGGTGCTGTTATTTGCTGGGTGATGTGTGCTGGTTGCTGTTATGTGATGGGTGCTATTATATGCTGGCCATTCTGTAGATTGTTGGATCTGTTTCACATTGCCTGCTAGATGTGCCAGAGTGCTCTAGCATTACTGACTCAGATCAAGTGTTTGCACAGAGAGAAATTATACACAGAAGCCATAAACAAAATGTTGCACGACTTATTGCCTGGCATAGTTTGCTGCATCTCGTCAGGTGCATACTGCAGAGTTGTATATTAAGTTAGTTAGTTGCATACCCTTTATAGGACGTATCAGTCAACCCCAGCATTTTTTTGGCTGTTGGTGATTCCTAGGCAAGTTTACGTTCAATAGTTTGCCATTGCTTTCTGAATGACCGGCACCCATACCATTTCCTAAAAAACCAACGCATGGCGACCTGCTGCGAAATCACTGGTAACTGTGTTTCGAACATGGTATGCGAGATTAGGATCTGCGTCCGTAACCATTTTGCCACGGAATAATGACATACTTTGGTTAAAATATGACTACATCATCGTCGCCGACATATGAGCTGTGTGTTGTTGCGTGCTGGGTGTTGTTGCGTTTTGTGTATTGTTGTATGTTGACAAGAAATTGTGAAATATTTTATATATGGTGTCTTTGTTTAAATTCAATAAGGAAATACAGCTAGTGCTCGACTTACGACCTATGCAACTTACGACCATTCGACTTTACGACCACAATCACTAGCCATGTTAATTTTTTTTTTTTTTTGGAGAAAGATATTCCTTTCAAGATGTTATTGCTACTCGATAACGCGCCTGGACACCCACCACATCTAGGCTATCTCCATCCAGATGTAAAATTTGTTTTTCTTCCGACAAACACGACTCCACTCATCCAGCCTATGGACCAAGGTTTGACTGCGACCGTAAAGGTATCTCCGAACCACCTTCGCTCAAGCAATATCAGCAATAGATGCTGACACAGAACTAACATTGCGAGGTTTTTGGAAACACTAAAACATTTTAATGTGTATCAAGAATATCGCTACCGCCTGGGAGGCTGTGACGACAAAGTGCATGAAAGGCATCTTGAAAAATTGTGTTAAGCGCTATGTTAATGATTTTCATGGATTTGACAGTGAACATGAACTTGAAACGATTCGGGAAAAAATAGTAAAACTCGCTAAAGACCTTTCTTTGGAGTGTGAAATTGAAGATGTCGAAGAGATGCTAGACAAAGAATCCGGAGAACTTAGGCCTACAAATGAAGAGTTAATCGAACTGGAAGAAGAAAGAGTGTCGGAAGAAGAAAGAAGAGAAGCCAAGAAATAAGAGGATGAGCCAGAAAGAAAGTTCACCACTAAGGGATTATCAGAAGGTTTATCTTTACTGAATAAACTTCTTATACATTTCGAAGCAATGGACCCAAACATCGAACGATTTGCAAGGATTGAACGGATGGCGCACAGTGTGTTTCGTCCGTATCGTGAAATTTATGATGAAAAAAAAAAAGAAACATACAATTCAGACAAAGCTCACCATGTTTATGAAAAAACCAACTCCGGTACCCCTAACTGCTGCCTTAGATGACGACATTAATGATCTGCAGCCAAGCACCAGTGGCCAATAAAATGTTTCGTACATGTTTATATATTTTGATGTTAATGACAATTTGATGTGTTTTGCGATTGGGAAAATGTTTCCTATAGTATTTTCCACACCTGTATTTTGTATGTTTTGCAAATATTAAACCAGTTGTACATGTACAGTTAATGCAGTGTTTTTCTTAAACCTGCCGATGTAAAAATAAGAAACAAAATGGTGTAGAGATGATACAAATGGCACAAAATGAACATCGAAAATTATGATTTATAACAATAATAAAAGAAACTTATGATATAATTTAACTTAAATATTTTTATAACATCACTTCACATTACTGTACACATAGCGTACTCAACTTACGACCAAATCGTGTTACGACCGGTCTGTCGGAACCGATCGTGGTCGTAAGTCGACGACTAGCTGCATATACATATACTTTATGACAACATCCCTGCCATCTTCTACGAGAACACACTTTCAAACATAATTCTCACTGTTCATGCTTTTTTTATGTTGCATATCCCTTGCAGGACGTTGCAGTCAACACCAGCATTTTTCAGCTGCTGCTGATGTACTATGCAAATTTTACGTTCAGTAGTTTACCATTAGCCGGTCTCTCTGGCTGAGGGGTTACACCACTTTCTCCGTAATCCCGTTTATCCACGCAGGGTCTCGCAGCGAGGCGAGACTGGAAGCGGTTCGACCCGCGCTCGTGACTTGCGGGATAATGAGCCGGCCGCTCAGAAAGCAATGGCAAACTACTGAGCGTAATCTTGCCAAGAAATCAATATACAGCTGAAAGATGCTGATGTTGACAGCGATGTCCTGTAAAGGATATGCAAAACAAAAAAAAACAAAAAAGTTTACCATTGCTTTCATGCAAAGTTGTTAGGAAAAGCAAAACTACCCACGGGTAGATACAGCCCGCGAGCTGCAATCTGTCTACAGGAAGTACATCTGACACACAAGTCGGACACACTGACCTTTCAATTGTATAGCTCGGTGAGCCGCATTTCTCACGAAGGACATCGCAGTCAACTCCAGCATTTTCTTAAAGGGGGGGGGGGAAGCTGTTTGTGATATCTTGGCAAGTTTACGTTCAGTAGCTTGTGACTGATTTTTGAAAGACCGGCACTCATACCATTATATGAAAATCAAGGCACGGCGATCTGCTCAAATTGCCCGCAGTTGTGTTTCGTACGCGGTACGCGGGAATGCGAATTGCTTTCGTAAGCCTTTCGCCACACCCGACCGAAAGACAGCGCAAATGTAAAACCAGTCACACAATTATTAGTGGTTACTAAAGATCATCATTTCACTCCGGACAAGTTCATGGGTGCTCCAGTCTTTTCCATAACATCTCCGTCGGCGTATATCGATTGACAGCTCTGTGTTGGTTTATCAAATGGTTTGTGCTCTTGGCCGATCGTTCATGTCTGCGCCCCCCCCCCCCCCAAATCACTCCGGGCAAGGAAGTTTAATTGTTAGTACATATTTGTTATTTTTTTTTTTTTTACTTTCTGACTGCACTTTTGCGTTGATGACCTTCTCGGTGCATGTCTTTATATTTTACCACTACTTTGCTCAAGGCCGGTCTCCCTGGCGAAGAGGTTAACGACTCTCTCCGTAATCCCGTATATAAACCTAGGGGAACACAGCTGTGCGAGATTCGGTAGCGGATCGCGCCGCGTTGGTCACTTACGGGGGTATGTGACCCGGTCGCTCAGAAAGCAATAGCAAACTACTGAGCGTAATCTTGCCAATACCTCATCAACAGCGGTAAAATGCTGGTGTTGACAGCGATGTCCTGTAAATAGGATATGCGAAACAAACAAAAACGGCATTGAGCAGAAGGGAGGGAGCGAAACCCCATGGTTGGAAAATCAAGAAGGTAGCGCGTCGCTCTGCATGCTGTTATCTCTTGTACACCCAAGTATAATACGCATAGCTTCGTTCTGTATTCTCTCCATCCTTTCCATCTGCCTATAGCTGAGAGTCAGGATCGTCAGCGTATACTCAAAAACAGAAAGGACCAGACCCCCGTATAGAAGACATAGATGGCGGTGCTCAGAGTTTGCCGCTGCCATCACCCTCATCACAGCCAAACCCCGTTTGGCCATTGTTATCACCTATGTACTCGTCCTGTGATCTGTTCACCGGCGATTCTCACGGTGTAGGCGTTGAAACAGCATCGGGGATAAATAATGGTGACCCCTGTGGCGGGCCAAGATATATTGTTGGTTCAGAAGTCATCATGGGCAAAAACTGCTGTGTTGGTCCAGGTTTCTCTATTTGGACGGTACCCTTCAAGGGTAGATGGGAAAAGACATTGCCTCTCTAGCTAGCTTGATATTTTTCTGGCAATTAACTTCTCCAGCAGCTTGACTATTGTATTTTGCGTGGTGATTCCCCGATATCCCTGAATTTGTGTGTGCTCTTGGTCAGGATTTGGCAAGGGAATCAGATAGCTGTGTAACCCCGCTTTGGGTGATTATGTTGAAGTATCCATTTCTTCTTCTCTCCTGTTTCTTCCTTTTCTTCTCCCTTTAATTCTTTCAAGTCTTTTTTTCTTCCTCTACTTGATAAGCTGGCTCTGTGGGAAAGGAGTCACGGACGCAGTTCGTAATCCTGCATATCCGCCTTCGAAACACAGCTGCGGGCGATTTGGCAGCCCGCCTTGTGTTGATTTTTTTAAACGAAATGTATGGGTGCCGGTCGTTCAGAAAGCAATGCAAACTACTGAACGTAAACTTGCCAAGAGATCACAACAGCAAATAATACTGGTGGTGACTGCGACGTCATGTAAAGGATATGCAAGTAACTTTAACTTATAAGAAGATTGGCAGCACGTAAGACAGAAGGACAGACATGATCACCAACGCCACACGGCATGAACTATATGGAGAAGATGTGCGAGTTAAATTGTGTGAGTGAGAGACTGCATGAGAATGTGTGGGAGGTAAATAGGGTAAGAGATTGCATGAGAATGTGTTGTGTTAAATAGTATGAGTGAGAGATTGCATGAGAGTGTTTTGGAGTTAAATAGTGTGAGTTAGAGATTGCATGAGTGTGTTTGGGAGTTAAATAAGTGAGTGAGAGATTGCATGAGAGTGTGTGGGGGTTAAAATGTGTGAGTGAGAGATCGCATGAGAGTGCGTGGAAGTTAAATAAGTGAGTGAGAGAATGCATGACGGTGTGTGAGAGATCGCACGAGAGTTTGTGGCAGTTAAAAACGAAAGTGAGACCGGAAGAGACCATACGAGAATGAAAGAATTCACATCCGAGACAGCAAGAGAGTGTACTGCATACAAGTGAGGGTGACCAAGGAAAAGTAACGGACCCTGTTACACGCCTTAAGGTGCATTATGCAATACGGTGCTAGACCCGAATCTTTACAGACCAGTCGTTATTCAGTGGGTAACATGCCGACTGCCATTACTTCCTAAGATATTCGTGGTACCGATGTAAGGCTGATCGACCTGGAAGTCCATGTGGATTTTAAAAAATCGGAACCTGCTCAGCTGCGGATCGAATCCAAGACCATCAGAAGAGTGTCCAGCCACTATGCCACCGTGGCTACCAGAATAAGGAGATAAATAACATGTACAAATGTCATGTTCTGGGAATAGCGTCAAAACAAATCAAATGAGTAACTTTACATGCCTCGTCCTTTAATGATTAATCAACATTATGTACATAGACATCCAAGAAACATAAGATGTGCAGATCATTGTTGGATCTAGTTTAACGTGCTGTGCAATCCAACATCACCGGTTCTAAAATTAGTACGGCAGAATCACCAACGTGGAGCTCATGGAGAGAACTAAATACATTTCAGCAAATCATAGGTAAGAAACCCTGTTAATAGTATAACTAAAAATCCTTACTGTAGAACCCACATGGCAAAGGAAATAAGCTGAGAACAAATATTGCATGGAGAAGAATAAGATAGACATATTAATAATTAGTAAACGGGCGGGAAAAAAAAACATCTGGAAGGCCTGGAGATGTGGTTTTATAGAAGAATGCTGAAAATAAATTGGACAGCCAAAATGAGCAATCAGGACGTTCTAAGGGAAGCCGAGTCGCAAAGACTACTTATCACAAACATCAGAAAGAGGCAGTCATCTATTTTTGGCCACGTTATGAGAAGACAAAAAGACGACCAGAAAGATATGCGGGATAAGAGATAGAGGAAGACAACATGAGAAGATTATTGACAGTCTTGTGCCTTCCTTGCACGGAAGGGAGTCAACACATGAATTGATCCATAACGTCAGAGGACACAATTTGTGGAAAGGCATAATCGCCCACGCCAGTCGGCAAGGCACATGATGATGATTAATAATATGAGGACATGGCAGGAGCTGCTGGAGGCAACAAAAGATAAAGAGGGACTGGCGTGAATTGGTTAAGGAACTATGTTCCACTGGGAGATTAGAAAGCAGAAGAGAAAGAAGACTAAAAAAGAGGAAGTAGGAGATCAAATAACTGCTTTATGTGATCAATAAAGAAACTGCCAACTATTGCTTTATGCCAACTAAAGTGACAACTATAAATAAAATAAAGTGTCAACTGTTTAATTCTGTAACAAACACAGTTCAGAATTTGCTCAACAACAAAACACAAATTACCAGGGGTATATATATATTTCGTAAGTTGTTCTCCGCCAGGACATATGATTTGTGAAGAAAAGAGGGGGTGAGTAGGTAGAGAAGACTGAAGTTGACAAAGATGTCCAGGAATGTGCCATGACTCCTCCACATTAAGGTGCCAAACGTTTTGACTGCCTCCCGGCCAGTGGTTTCTTTGTTGATTTACATTAACAGTCAGTGATGGGCATTTGGTAATAAATGAACAGCATACAGAAACAATAAGCTCCCAAACCCAACAAACTAAACATAAATCAATGACAGATTTCATTGCACCCATAGCATTAATGATTTAAAGAAAACAAAACTAAAACAAAAAAGTAACATAAAATAAAGAAGGGAAACAGCTGGTTGTTGAAGTAGAAGAGCAAACCAATAGATCCAACTATTATAACAGAAGTAACACTTCCAACAATTACAACGTCCTTGTAAACATTATAAGAAATTGATTTATTTGGTTGTTTCGGGATTTGAGATTTAAATATTGAGCACAACCCACTACTGGCAACGCTGATCGTATTCTGGTATGACCCTAAGGCCTATCCACGTCAATGTGGAAGCACTAGACTCGAGTTTCGCTCTCGTCTGAGCTCGTCAGTAGTGCATATCCTTGACCGGACCCGGAAACAAACCCCGGATCACTGGCGTGTGAAGCGTGTGTGTAACCACTAGACCACGTGGCATACGCTGGACACTGCCAAATTATCACGACAGAATATTACAACAATATGCACTACTGACGAGCTCAAACGAGAGCAAAACTCGAGTCTACTGCTTCCACGTTGACTTGGATAGGCCTTAGGTTCATACCAGAATACGATCAGTATTTCAGTTTTCCAAACCACTACAGTCTATAATACGGCTAAAGTATTTTAGTTTCCGAGACATGGCGCTGTTTTGAGCCAGATTCCTTCGATGTTCGGATCTGGCGAAATGTCTGTATTTTTCTTCTTCTTGGTCCGTGGCATTCTAAGATTTTTTATGTAACATTTGAGTTCAAAGCTACCACAGAAGTTGGTGTGGGTTCGCCTGATGGCCAAGGACACTGGTAATTTTTTTTTTTTTTTAAATTCGCATATCCTTTACAGGACATCGCTGTCAACATCAGCATCTTTCAGCTGTCTGTTGTTTTCTTGGCAAGATTAAGCTCAGTAGTTTGCCATTGCTTTCTGAGCGGCCGGCTCAGTTATCCCGCAAGTCAGCAGCGGGGAACGAACCGCTCCCAGTTCTCGCCCGCTATGAGACTGCGTGATAAACGGGATTACGGAGAAAGTGTTGTAACCCCTCGGCCAGAGAGACCACACTGGTAATAGGGAAAGCTAATCGACACATACAAATCAGTCCAGCATTAGTAGTAGCATGTATATGAATGGACTACTCTTGAATTCAAAGCACATGATAGGGAAAAATGTTTGGGATTTTATTCTTTAGTTGACTGAAATGGTCTATGACTTACACTGGCATGTCACCTCATGAAAGATACAAGTTCTCAGAATGTTTACTGTAACATGTTGTACCAGGAGTTCTTAATACTGTTTAACCCTACCAGACCGCTGTACTCGGTAATTTCCTAATCTGCTGCTATACCGCTGTACCTAATTTTCGGTATTTTGCCTAGTACGTGAAAAAAATGTGTCACAAACTAAAAATAACCAAGCAATCGTGGCCAAACCGCATGGTTAGCCATTGCAAATGTCTGCCCCCATAGGTTTGAATTGACTTTCTGTGGTTTAACGAGAAAAAATTCACAATGAAACGAGCAGCTGATGAACCAAGCACTTAACAAGAAAGCGAAGTATGTCTAGGCTTTTCACAGTTCAACAGGTGATTGATACTTTGGTTTATTCAGACTGGATTGGCACACAAAGGTGGAATATTGGCGCTAGATGAAAGGTAGACCTATTGTCTACAATGTCTCCAAGTTACATCTTATTCTAACCACTTGTTTGCATGTAACTAACATTTTTCTATATCATGTTGGTTTTTTCTATTTAATGCTCAGGAGCCCAGGTAATAGGGACAGTTAGGTTCAGGGCCTCAGGTCTGGCAGGGTTAATTCTGCATTGCTATGGCTAGTCTACTTCAAACTTGATTTAAACAGTCACCATTGCTGTTAATTAGGGAATCAAAGTATTCGAAGTGTATAAGCAATATAAACCCTGTGAACAGGATAACACCATACACCCATAAAAACTGAAGCAATAAACGTTATAACTAACAGACCAATAGTTAACAGAATAACATTAACAATAAATTATAAAATAGTTATAAATCTATAACAACTAAATGTTCAACGGGTAACAGAAACACAGTGACAAAAACAATTACAAAATAGTTATAAATATGGAACAAACAATCGATCAAACGTTACTACAAAAAAAAAACAATAAATTATAAAACAGTTATAAACACAGAAAATGAGTCACTTGTCAAGATGATTGACTTCATTGCACTGGGTTTACCCCCACCTGGCTTAGACTATCTCTTAAAACGGCAAGCCACTTGCAGAGAGAATCGCACTAAGCACAAACTGTAACTCCAGTGATGATATCCAGGAGTCTCCAGAATGACCAGCCACTTGCCAAGAACATTGGACTAAGCACAAACTCATCAGCTCCAGTGATGACCCCCAGGAGTCTCCAGAAACGTTGCATTTGTGGTCCGAATGACGCAGTTTATGGGATAAACCCATGACCTTCAGAGCTTGAGGCAGACAGATTAACCACTTGGCCACACAGACCAATTGATCAACTTCTAACATAATAACAAACAATATTTTAAAATAGTTATAAATACAGAACAAACAATGGATCAACTCACTCACTGGCAACCTTGCTGTCTTGACAGACAATAGTTTGATACATTGTGCTTTAAAAAAAGACACAGTAACTGCAACCCATAGCGGGGATCAGAGATGGAATTATATCTATCTATAGCCCAATGTTTGGGCAATGTGTTAACTTGTAACAAAGTAATACTAAAAACAACTTTTTCTTCTTCAGGTGCCTGATCAGCAATATACATGAGCAATCATGACTCTCCAATCCTCTCGTCACCTGACACTTTGAGGATGTTGGTGTTGCTTATATTACTACCTGTTGCCAGTTATTTAAGCTTTCCATGTACATCTTTCTTTGTCTTCCTCTGTTGCCTCTCTTGCCTTGTATTTTTCTACATAAGACAATTTGTCTATTCCACCTCTTCTGTCTTGTATTTTTCTACCTAAAGCCAATCTCTCTATTCCACCTTTTTTGTTGATATGCTCTGTAAATTGTATTTCTTGTCCTTTTGTTTCTTTAATTAGTGATCTTGTAACATCTACAGCTCTCTAGAGGTCAGATTGGCAGAATGGATCACAGTGCTCCTTCTTAAACATTCTGTGTGCTGATACCGAGGTAGTGGGTTCAACCCCTACATTGGACTAAAATGTTGATTTCTCATCCTGGACTTGGGGACATAATTACAAGTACCTCTGAAGTTAAAGTGGGTTTGCCTGATGGCGATGGACACTGGTAATAGGAAAAGCTAATCCACACACAAAAATCAGTCCAATACATTAGATGGAGTCGCACATGTATGAACTACGCTTGAGTTCACAGCGAACGAACAAAAATAAAATCTACAGCTCTCAATACCTCGTTGTTTGTTATCTTCAGTCCTCGACACTATCAACATTTTTCTAAAAAACCACATCTCCAGTTTAGCCACCATTTCATTCCTCTTTGTCCAGAATTTGCAACCATACATTAGAACGGGCCTTGCTCAACTTTTCAGTTAGCAGAATCCTGTACTTGTTGTGATATTTCTTTTGTCATCACATTGCTTGCTGTTATGGAAGAATCTTTAATAAATGATAAAATAATTGTGCATACAAAATAACGAACAAGTCAAAGATTCACCGAGAATAACTAAAACGACATTTTGCAACGGCTGTAAACAGACAGGAACCAATAGATCAATGGGTAACAGAATAACACTAATAATAAATTATAAATGTAAACATAACAGATAACTGTTCACAGAGCACCGCAAAAGTAAATTATACAACACAATTATAACCAACAGATAACTGTTCACAGAACACCGCTAAAAGTAAATTATACAACACAATTATAACCAACAGATAACTGTTCACAGAACACCGCTAACAGTAAATTATACAACACAATTATAACCAACAGATAACTGTTCACAGAACACCGCTAAAAGTAAATTATACAACACAATTATAACCAACAGATAACTAACTGTTCACAGAACACCGCTAAAAGTAAATTATACAACACAATTATAACCAACAGATAACTGTTCACAGAACACCACTAACAGTCAATTATACAACACAATTATAACCAACAGATAACTGTTCACAGAACACCGTTAACAGTAAATTATATAACACAGTTATAACCAACAGATAACTGTTCACAGAACACCGCTAACAGTAAATTATACAACACAATTATAACCAACAGATAACTGTTCACAGAACACCACTAACAGTCAATTATACAACACAATTATAACCAACAGATAACTGTTCACAGAACACCGTTAACAGTAAATTATATAACACAATTATAACCAACAGATAACTGTTCACAGAACACCGCTAACAGTAAATTATACAACACAATTATAACCAACAGATAACTGTTCACAGAACACCACTAACAGTCAATTATACAACACAATTATAACCAACAGATAACTGTTCACAGAACACCGTTAACAGTAAATTATATAACACAGTTATAACCAACAGATAACTGTTCACAGAACACCGCTAAAAGTAAATTATACAACACAATTATAACCAACAGATAACTGTTCACAGAACACCACTAACAGTCAATTATACAACACAATTATAAACAACAGATCAACTGTTAAGAAAATTACATTAACAATAAATAAAAGAATAGCTATATACAATATAACACACCGATCAACTGTTAACGGAATACCATTAACAATATGTACATATAAACAATAACTATGAACATAATATGAACATTAACATGTGTTTTTACAGACATTCTCAACAGCATAACCCAACAATTTGTATGACCCAGCTTTGGTGCTAACTAAAATAATAAATGTTTACACACAAAAACCAAAACAACTATACCAACATAATAATTAGGATAAAATAATAATAAAAAGTAAATTATTTTGCAACAATGTTCTTTTCTGGCAAGTGGTTTGCATCACATTTTTAATCAAATTTCTTGAGTGATCTGGTTGTCCAGATGTACTGCTCCATGAGATCCAACACAGCATTGATCACAGCTTGCATGGCTAAACATCGTTGACACCTGGTACTTAACTCACTGAGGGTGCTGGCGGCGGTCCAGTTCCATCCTATGAAACAAACAACATTTAAAAACAATTTACTGTTATCCTTATAGTGTTGTGTGATACTTTAAAAGTGTTATATGTGAATGTATTGCTGCTAGTGTAATTCACGTTATGATAGAAATAGTCACTGCTACTGATGTAATTCACGTTATGATAGAAAATAGTCACTGCTACTGATGTAATTCACTTTATGATAGAAAATAGTCACTGCTACTGATGTAATTCACTTTATGATAGAAAATAGTCACTGCTACTGATGTAATTCACTTTATGACATAAGCTATTCAGTCTATTACTGCTGATTGTCACAGCTCTGTATATTTCATATGTTGACAATATTTCATAGAAGACTGGAGGAGACCTAAAGAGTAGACATATTACAAGGATAGAGACGGAGGTATACAGTAGCCACGGTGCATAACAGGTCACTACATGCATGTTTTGCACACTGACCATTTTGTGTTGCGTGTGCATGACCCGTGTAGGGGACAGAAGGGAATAATAGGGTCCAGTGTTAGAATTAATTTACAGTTTAAAGTATTAGGCAGTGGCTACGGGGTTAGCCATTGATTATGTTCTAGATAGTTCCATGTTCTTCTAGATAGTTCCATGTTCTAAGCTTTGGAAGCACTACTCTGTGTTTTCAGTATTCATTTGGTAAGTTGTCTATGGAGTGTGTGTAAGTTTATAAGAATGTGTAAGTGACTACAGGCAGCATGTTATTGTTATTGTTTGGAAGACCTATTTGCTGTTTGTACTGAGAGAGGAATAAGTCAAAGCAGGTTTGGGATGCGTGATTTCTCCTGTTCATATGATTTACATTAACATTTTGGGAGGCCAGGCCCTGGAGACATTGATTCCTTGTCTGTGAGCACCGTTTACTGTTAATAAAGAAGAGAGTATTGGATGCGGTCGCATTGTTGTTCTGTCTTAACCCGTAGCTTCAGGACACTAATGTAGTTCACTTTATGACAAGTCATTCGGTCTATACCTGCTGATGTTATTCACTTTATGATATATGTTATTCAATCTATTGCTTCAGATGTAATTCACTTTATGAAATAAGTTATTCAGTCTATTGCTGCTGATGTAATTAACTTTATGATATAAATCATTCAGTCTACTGCTACAGATGTAATTCACATTATGAAATAAGTCATTCAGTCTATTGCTGATTGTGTAATTCTATTTATGAAAGAAGTCAGTCATTTATTGTTGCTAGAGTAATTCATGTTATGATAGAAGGCAGTTACTGCTGCTAGTCTAATTCACTTTATAATAGGAATTAAGTCAGTCTACTGCTGCTGGAGCAATTCACTTTGTGGTGGAAGTCAGTCATTTATTGCTGCTGGTGAATTACACTTTATGACTGAAGTCACTTATACAGCTGGCATGCTTCACATTATGAGTCTGTCATTTATTGCTTCTAGTGTAATGCTACGAGGAAGCAGTGAGACACATACAACACAAACTTCTACAACAGCAAAACATACCCCAGAGGATGGCGCAGGTTTCTCATCCCCTCGAAGGCGAAGAGTTCTCGGCCTCAACAGATATAACAGAGTGGCTATGAATATCCAGCCCAGCATGAGAAACATGTAACCTTGCGTGTTGCCTGGACTTGGCAAGTTGTTAGGCACTGCATCCAGAAAGAAAATAACACATTATTAGAAAATGCATTTGACAAAAAAATAATGGGTTCAGAATGAAAACAACAAAATATTAAAACTGTATTCGATAAAGAATAATGGATTCAGAGTGATAATAATAAAATATTAAAACTTGTATTCGATTAACAATAATCGATTGCTCAAATATATTGAAGCATTATATATTAGTAGATTCCAGCTGTTATTATGTAAACAGAAGGACTTCCTGCTAAGTGTTACACTTCTGTGTATTTAACCTTCTACATAATCGTGTGATGTCAGTGACGATGTACATCATATTTCAGACAAAGTATCATTAATTTTTATCACATAACTTGATATATAAATATATAATGCTGCAGCATTCAACCTATGAGATGCAGCAAAATATGCTAGGCAAGAAACTATGCAATATTTTATTTCTGGCGTCTTTGTTTTAAAGTTAAGAGGAGAAAAACTTTAAAATGTAGCAGCAACTGGCAAACTTGATGACAGAAGAGCAAGGGGAAGACAAAGAGATAAACACGTGGATAGCAAGATCACATGGTACAACTGGGACAAGAATACAGGTCCGGTCCAAAACTAGTGATCATGTAAGATGTCAGATGTGTATAGTCAGCATGGCACATGATGATGATGATTTATAAACTTGGTAGGGTGCAAAATGGTTCATAATTCTTCACAAGCATGTGTGTCCACAGGAAAGGTGCATTTTCTCAAAAGATGTTCTTTGTCTGCTGGTGTTGTACTGTAGGTTCTTCTTAATACATGCCAGCCTCCATCTGACTTATTTGAACAGTCGTCATTGTAGATGATCTTCGCATCAAGATATTCAAAGTTTGTGACATTTTCAATTTCTTCATTGTTGGGGATTTGCATGTTCATAAATATAGCAGGGCTGCCAAGAGCAGCAGCAGCTCAGCAATAACAACAACAACAATAGCAATAAACAAAAACAACCCACTCACAATTATCACAACCAGTGTCTGTACAAGCATTCTGTGAATCCCGCAGCTGGCAGAAAAAGACAAAGCTTCATTTGGTTAGAAGGAACAAATGAAGCACATATTACATAAATAGTTGAAATCATTACAAACAGCAACATATAGTTAGTTAGTTGCATATCCTTTACAGGACGTAGCAGTCAATGCCAGCATTATTTAGCACCCATACCTTTTCATAAAAAACCAACGCAAGGCGCTCTGCTGTGAAACTGCCCGCAGCTGTGTTTCAAACGTGGTATGCGGGATTACGAACTGTGTCCATAATCCCTTCGCTGCAGAGCTGGCAGCTATATATAAGCTTTTATAAAAGAACTAGCTACATGTGTTTTACAGGTTGCTGCAATAAACCCCAACATTTATTGGCTGTTTGTGACCTTCTAGGTAATTTTACATGCAGTAGTTTGCAGAGCTATTACAGCACTAGGAAATGTGTGCAGGTCAAAATAACTGAAAGCTAGTGCCAAACTTGAGTATTGAACTCTAATGTTAAATCAGTACTGCTGTATGGATATGAATCATGGAGAATGACTAAAGCAATTACCTATAAACTATGGGTGTTCATTAACTGGTGCCAGCACAGAATCATCATCCTCAAGTGCCTTGCCAGCTGGCATTCATGTCTCTCCACAAATCTTGGTCTTTGGTGTTCTGGATCAACTCTGCTGATGATATTCCTCTATGCTACCATCTCAGTCCATCCAGTACCATTTTTCAAGGTATGCCTCTGCCTCTTCTCCTTGATCTTTCCAGCTGTTAAAATGTTCTCCAATGTCTCTCTTCTCAACACATGACCAGAGAAAGCTGTTTGCCTCCTCATTTTTGTATAAAATGCTCTAGTTTCACTAGCCTTTCCAGGCAATCGTTGCTAGATAGTCAGGTAGTCCAAGGAATTCTGCACAGAACAGGACTAAACTGGTATGACATCATGATTAATTTTAAGCTTAGGGAGAGATTTAGACCAGTTTGCAGTTCTTTTTCTTCTTTTGTTCACTTGAAATATGTCTATAACTGGAATGTTGTCTCTTGTATGAATTTAACTGTCTTTTTTTAGTTCACTCAGCGGTCCATAGAGTTCATCTTCCACTGCCATCTCTCTAGGCCAGAAGATTTGCCTTGATATGTTGTATACTGGGCAGTCTTTGAGTATGTGCTCTGCTGCCTACGGTGCCAATCCACATGTACCAGTCTGCAGTGAATCAAGAGGCGAGGAAAAGACGCTGGCGCTGTTAGGACACACATTGAAAACACCTGAGAATAGCATAACCTTGCTCAGGAACACACATGGCAAATGAAATAAAAGGAAACCTAAACCACATGGAGAAGAGCATCAGAGACAGAGCTGAATACACTGTGTGACGTGGAAGGAGCTGCAGGAGACAGCACAAGACAGGACAGCTTGGCGTGAGTGGCTTGACAGCCCACGCTCCAACAGGGAATAAAGGGTTAAGTTAGTTGCATATCCTTTACAGGACATCACAGTCAACCCCAGCATTTGTTGGCTGTGATTTCTTGGCAAGTTTTCGTTCAGTATTTTGCCATTGCTTTCTGAACGACCGACACTCATACATTTTATAAAAACCAACGAGAGCTCAATATTGAAAACAGATTTTTTATTACAACAAACAAGTGAAAGTTAGTTGCATATCCTTTACAGGACATCATAGTCAACCCCAGCATTTGTTGGCAGTTTGTGATTTCTTGGCAAGCTTACGTTCAGTATGTTTCCACTGCTTTATGAATGACAGGCACTCATACATTTTTATAAAAACCAACACAAGGCAGTCAGCTGCCACATCACTTGTGGCTGTGTTTTGAACATGGTATGTGGGATTACAAATTGTGTCCTTAGCCTCTTCGCCACAGAGCCAGTTAAATAAAGAGTAGAAGAAGAACATTTGCTCACAAAAAGAAAAGTAAAGCAATATCATCATCACCATTCCTCCGAAGTCGGAGAGTATCTGCCTGCATGGCGAGGAACCACCAGTCTGCACACCAATAAGCGAGACATGGGACACCGGATACTCACGCAAACCTCAGTTCCGGTATGACATCACATTGATGTTGGACAACAGGATGTATTCATCCGACATACAGGACTTCACGCTGGAGTTCACAGCCAGCAAACACAAGCAAGCAAGCATCATCACCATGTTCCCTGCCAACTAGACTAGGCGTATAAATCTCTGTCACTGGTCTTGTGGATCAGCTCTGTTGATGAGGCCAGTCTCTCCCATAAATCACATAAGGTGAATCTCGGCACAGTGCTTGAACTTTATAGCACCAATTGGGATCCAAATAAGCACATACCACAATCACCCATGCTGTAAATATTCTGTTCTAAGCAGGAATTGGACGGAAAGGAGAATAAACAGATCCATCCAACAACAGCACAATATTGAAAACAGGTTGGTTATTACAACAAATAAACATGTGGAAAATGAAATATTTTGGAAATGTAAAACACCCTGAAAGCCTAGACAACAGTTACAGATGGATGTGTACTGGGAAAGCAGAGAAGAGGAAGACCACATTGGCGATGGATCCAATTTGGCACACATGACAGCAACAGAGGTAGGACATTTGGCTTTTCATTGAGAGAGCCAGGGAAAAATGTAGACTCATGATACTAGGTAGCTTGACATCATGACACAAAAAAATATCCCTATCGGACATTACTGGCAACACACAGAAAAGGAGGATGTGGACAATCATGATGACCAATATTTATTATATGTAAAAGAATAAAGCTCACCCATGTGTTACTGTGTCCCCACAGGGAAAGTGAAGAATAGTAACACAGTAACCCTCCATTGGTACATGGTGACTAAGGATGATTGGTGTGGGAATAGCTATTTCATACCATAGAAATAAATCAGCTGACAGCCAGCCAACAATGATTTGGCCTAAAAGACTGATCTTACCAATCTCTGACATAATTCCAAGAATAAACCATAATTGTGTCCTAGTAACAATAATTCATGTCCTAACGATCTTTACTATCAATCGACAATCTACGGACCCCTGACACTGGGCTTGACATGTGTGGATGAGGGCCTACATAGGAGTCTTACAGGCATCAGAAGAAAAAGAGACAAATGTGAAAGCTGTGTTCATAGTTAATGGTGATTATTACACCTACCATGTTAATCAACCTCTGCATCGCGTTTTCATGATTCAGAATGTCCACACACTCACAGGGGTCAAAGTTTGACATCTTGACAGTTCACTTGTCAAAAGGTGGCTGGTCAAGTTCTACCTGGAAACATTCAGATAAATATCTAATTGAATAGTCTGAAAGTTATAATATTTGGATATTTATGCCAAACTGATTACGCGGATATGAAAATATCTTATCTGAACTAATTCTGGTGTGCCAAAAATGAAAATGACATTTAAAAATGTTGATTGGCTCTAGACTTCAAGATATATGCTACTAGTTTATTTAATTACGGCCAGTTTATATATACAACGCAACTGTTATGAGTGGTTGCATAATGTTTCTAATGATTAATAAAAACGTAACTAGAAGTTGATGATGCAATCCTACCTATGTCCCAAATGCTGTGATGTCGGTTCCTAAATCAATCAATCAATCAAATCCTACCTATGATTGCATCATCTTTATGAACAAATATCTTATCTCCGATAAAATTTTGCCATTGCTTAGTGCATTTGTCCTTATCAAATGTATCGTAATTAGAAATGCCCAGGACATGTGTGAACAGCGCTAACAATTTCTGTTGTATATGTGGTGAGGTGACATTTCTATCAGAAAAATGAAGTATAACTAAAGTGATTAAGAAGGCTTACAGTTTGTATTTTGGCCGCAGAATAAGAGATCAAGATAAGAGCTGGGTGCCACACATATGCAGCAATGCAAATCTTAAATTGTGGTTGACTGGCAAAACGCAAGCTATGCCTTTTGCAGTCCCAATGATATGGAAAGAGCTCACTGATCATCTCAACAACTATTACTTTTGCATGGTCCCTCCACAGGCATATTAAAAAAACAAAATGGATTCTGGAATATCCAAACATCCCCTCTGCAATACATCTGGTGCCACATGGCGATGACCTACAAGTTCCCAAAGTGCCAGAATCATGTTCAGCTGCTTCCACTGATGAAGAAGAGGATATTGGTGGTCCTGAAACATCTACCTCAAGCGACTCAGATTTTGAGCAAACTACATCCACTAAACTACTTGAAACTACTTAATAACCCAAAGTGAACTGAATGATCTTATAAGATCTTAATTTACCGAAGAATAAGGCTGAGCTTTTGGGTTTCAGATTGCATTGCAACAGTGGAATCTCCTGGCAGAAGATGTTAGAATTTACGTATATAGGAACCTTCCTTCCCTTCCTCAAATTCATACCATTTTTCACTAATGTCCATCTTAATTTTCTTTCTTGATGTTCTCATTATATTTCTGAGTAGAAGTTTGGTAACACAGTTTGCTTGTTTGATTGCATGACATTCAATTGCTACTGGTATGTGTCAAGATTTCAGCATATCCCTAGGTATGTATCCACAGTTGTACATATCATTTTGGGATCTCCATAGCAAGGTGGTTAAGTCAGCTATCTCATGTTCCAAAGATCGTGGTTCATTTCTAGACTCTGTCATTTGTTTCACTGGTGCAAATTTTCTCAGAGACTCCTGTGGGTCATCACTGGAGCTACATAGTTTGTGCTCTGTATGACACTTCATTGTATTTGCATTTAAATGTAATTATGGAAATGGTAAACTGCCAGGTATACATTAGTTGCAGGAGTGTCCAGTATATACAGAACAGATAACAATATTGTGGCCTACACCTGCAACATTTGAAGACAAACACTTTTGACATATGAAGGTGTATGAAGAAAAAGAAGTATTTATTTGCTTCTCCTGATCATTCTGATTCTGCATAATTCTTGAATTCCTTTATCTGACTGTAGATTATCGTTGTAAAGTCTAAATCGCTTAACCTCTTTGTTGTCTATAAACAATATATAATGACACAAAGTAGTGCAGCTTTACATAACAGAATTATGGCACATACAGGACGTTGCGGCGATTAGCCTTCATCAGCAAACAAACACGTTCACAAACACAACATATAGTCAAGGAGATCTCATGTGACTACATTAAAAGGTGACGACAGGACGAGAAGAAAAAAAGGATGAAAATATGAAAGCAATGAAGAGAAAATGAGAATTGGAAAAAATTTTCATACTGACCTCACAATTCCGATCTGTGTGTAACTCAGAATGGGGCCAACTCCCTTAGTTGTGTATAAAAAGAAGTCATCTGTGATATTCTGAGTATGTGCCGTAATTCTGTTATGTAAAGCTGCACTACTTTGTGTCATTCATTTTATATTGTTTACATTTTCACAACTTTACGCAGTTCCACCCAATTTTATTCATATTTTTGTTGTCTATAATGATGAAATCTTTTTTTTATTTGTCCACGTAGTGGGACGTGTTTAAAGATAATGAGTAATTTTAACAGTTAAACGTTATTAATATTAAAGCCACAATGTATTGTATTTGATTGCAATTTCAGTTTCGGAGATGAGGCATGAGGCTGTTTTATGAACGAGTCGTGTTCGATTATCAGACCTCGTAGATACCAGTAATATTACTATTAGTATTACCAGTACCACTCAAGTTGAAGTAGTATTACTATTAGTAACTAAGTACTCTTTTTCTTTTTGATTCTCGGTATTCTACGATTTTTTTTTCTTCTTTAGAATTATCATACTGAGAATTAGAATTCTTATTGTATTATTATATGATTCTTAAATAAATTATTAATATAAATTGAATGGTGAAAATGTGTTTCCTAAGTAAAACTCAAAAGTAAGTAAAACTAAAGACAAGATTAAAACTATAAACTATAAACTAATGTGAAACTAAATAAAATAAAATTAAGCAGTACGGTACAGTACACTGACTCATTCTTCTCAACTATAAGCATCCAACAGCTAATATTTGAAGAACAAATAACATCACCAGCAAACGATAATGTGTGACATACACACGATAAACACTTACAAACTGACTGACAGCTAGGACCGTGATACAAGTTGGATGAAAGTTTAGGCTGTCCCAGGTCCGATCTCTTACATCCCTAAGTCCCGACTTGACAATAACACGTCAGCTGACATGCGCACTGCTACTTCCGGTTTGTCATCATCATCATCATACAAAGGTTTGCATTGTCAGTATCCTTCTAATCCCTGGTGCTTCAATGATTGCAATCTTGCTTGTGTAAACATTGAATGCAACAGGCGGGACTGAAGGACCATGTGGTAATCCGGGGGTAATAGTGTTTTCGAGGTCAATAAGTCTAGGCGGAGAGCAACCTTACAAGACCAATTCACCACTCCATTATCCATGTGTACTTCATGAGATCATATCTATTAATATCTGTCTCTGTTGCATGCCTCCTCAAGATGCAGTGCTTCTGCCATTGTTTCCTGTCTTATATGGAATACCCATAAACACCAAGAGCAAATGTTTTGAACAGGTGTCTTTCCCTGGTAGGTCACTCCCCAACCATCTTGGGAGTATGGAGGTGGGAAGTGTGGAGATATAATGCATGTCCATTTTGCACCTCATACAATTGTGATGCTTCACCAGCTACTCTGAAAGCTAATTGTTGATCATGACATAAAGGCTGAATTATGTGGATCAAATGGGCTGGGAAATCCCATATCAGTCATGATGTTCTATAATTTCTTATGTTGAACACAGTTGAAGGTCTTACTGTAGTTTGTGAAGCAGGTACAAAGATCTACATTGTATACTCTGCATTTCTCAAATATAGTTCTCATGTTGAAGATACGATGCCTGGTTCCTGTCCCCTTTCTTAAACCAACCTGTACTTCATATTCTAATTTAATTTCAATCCTTTTATGATCCACTAAATGCTCAGAAATATCAATGCTCGCAGAATCTCTGAGGCAACAAAGACGGTGTACAAAATATAGTTGTTTAAATGCTGTCTAGTATGTCTCTACTTCTTTATTGTACTTTTATGAGCACAAATCAATACGTGTTAAATTGATTACCCACTAAATACTGCAGATTCTATTCGTTGTCTACAATTAATACTATGTATACCAGTGCAAATGTTTCCCTGTATTCTTCTTATAATCAATTCCATGAGGCGTGTGTGATCATGTCTGTCCACAACCTTCTGTCTCTTTTGTTGCCAATCATTTATAATACCGATGTCTCTCTATGTCATGATGTCAGACTGACCAGCATCTTCTCTTTTGGTCTCCCCCAGCCTCTCTTAGCCTCCAACTTTCTCGTTGTGATGACATACTCCAGCCTTTTCTTTCCCAAAGAATGAGATCAAGAGGGCGCATGAGAAGAACGTGGATCATCGACATCACAGACATTGTACAATCACAGAGTTGAGTTGAGTCAATAGCCGACATCATTGCATTATTGACATTCCTATAAGCGCGCAGTATTTACCTTCAACAGCCAGCAAAGAGTTCCAATACTAAAGGTGCCCGTTGCATGCTGATTTAACTAATTATATATCCGTCTAATCGTCTTGTTTTACCTCTGAATGACGACTATCGACCAGATCCTCTGAACACCCCCTGCCGATGCATTCTCTTTAGACCATTATAGTATATCTTCTGCACTATACACATTCTCACCACATCTGCCTTATCATGCAGCAAATCACCCCTTAATAATGCATGTTCATTCCCAACCACACCAGAGTGTCCTGGAGAAAAGATCCAGCGAATGATCACAACCCGCGAACTCTGAACCGATGCAAGCCATTCTGCGCGAAGCATGTCAGTCTTCGCCTTTGTCAGCATGCTTTATGAATCAGTTACAATCACAACATGCATATACAGTTTGTTCTCCAACCAGCAGAAAGCCGCCGTAACCGCCTCCACCGCCATTCTCAGATCAGATGTTGTGATGTCGTATGCCAAGTTCTCCTTTACTAACCATTGGACATTATCTTTGGCTATGAATCCCCCAGGATGTGCACTTCCTCCTCAAGGCTGGGCCATGTATCTCGAATGGAGGATGAGCGTGTTCCCAAAGATCTCCTATACCAGTGGTTCCCAAGCTTTTCAAGCAGAGGGCCATATCTACTATTTTCGGTAGTTAAGCGGGCCACAACGTTATAAAATTATAAAAGTCGTCCAATATCAACAAAATTCTAAAACTTTAATGGCACTCAGTGTCAATACTACACTGCAGTCATTTTTTGGTTTACAATTAAAATTTCATTTACTAATAAATTTTAAATAAGTTTCGAAGATCGCTATTAATGTAATTAATTTACAATTGTAACTGTTATTCATAACCATTCATTTAAGTTCAGATGCCAGTTAATCAATGTCTGGGCACAAATCTGCCGTGCCCAAAGTCAAAAGCGAAGCTAGGCTACTATCGGGAGTCTGGAATGTTGCTTGTGCTTTATAACAACGGTCATTGCGGAAAATGACTGCTCGAATCTGTAAGTCGAACAAAAACGACAAATGTACCTCTGGGCGAATGATCGCAAGTGTTCAAATTGTTCGACAGGCAATAGTCGCCAGAATAAAATCATATGATCAGTTGAAGGTGAAGCAGGCAGCTTAAGAAATTTACATCTCAGTGCAGAATTGCATTTCAAATCAATTACTTCGTGCTGAAGGTTTTGCTGTAAATAACAGAGCTTGGCATCAGGAAATACGAACGGATTTATGCAGAGGGCAACATTATCCTCCTCTACTGTGAACCTTTGAAATCTCGACTGAAAGATATCCAGAAGACTTTCAACTTTTACTTTGTACTGTAACAAGTTGTATTTCTTTTCCACCAAAAGTTGGAAACACCTCTAAATTCCCTTCAGTAAGCTGTCTGACAAACAGTGGTAGTCTCATTTTAAATGAAGAAATGTCATCGCACACATTTGTGACTAGTTTGTTTTTTTCCTTGGATGCTCGCATTTAAAGAGTTTAAATGAGACGTGATGTCCACACAAAATGCCAGGTCATTAAGCCAGTCATCGTTCAGCAGACATTCCCGTTCTGTAGGCAATGCATTTTTCCCCCAGACAGAAACAGATAGACACTATTTTTCAGTGCCCAGAAACGTGACAGGACTTTTCCTTTAGATAGCCATCTGCCATCACAGTGTAACAGTAGCTCACAGTATTCATCATTCCCCCTCTGCCGTGCGTCCACCTTGACGAGGTAGAGGGGCTTGAGCGTTCCAATGACCCCAAGAGCTATGCCGACGGTAGCACAGCTACTGGTAGGGTCACCCATGTCGGACAGGTCAAGGGAGAGGGACCAGACGAAGTGACGCACAAACCTGCTGCCTTGTAGGTAGACTGGGGACAGTCAAAGGCTAGGGAAAGCATCCCGAACAAATGCTTGTCGAAATCGGATGTACTGAGCCACAGGCTTGACAAAGAAGTGCAACGTAACTTTATCATTTCATGATGCCACAGATGAAAATTAATCGTTATGGTGCTAATCCCGTGAAGTTCCATCAGGCGGTGATAGTGCCGGGCCCCCTGCCTCGAGGGGGTCCACCCATGACTACTGGTGGTCACCTTCCCCTGTGCTGTGGAGTCAAGGCACAGAGGAGTAGGTTAAGAGCTATTGACCAAACACCCCGGACACTCAACATACTACAATGGAATGCAGAAGGAGTTTATAACAAGAAAGCCTCCCTAACACAGCGTCTTCATAAAGATAGAATAGATGTGGCATGCATTCAAGAGACACACCTCAACGCCAATCGCACATTTTCAGTCGAGGGATATCAGGCCACACGTTTCGACCGCGAAGGACACAAAGGAGGAGTTGTAATACTTACACGAAATACAATACCTTGCAGCGAAGTATCTGTGATCTCTGACAACCAAACGGAAATTATAGGTGTTGATATAATGATAAAGGACGTGAAAATAAGAATTTACAATCTATATAGCCCGGCAGATAAGGATCTTGCACTCTCAAACATGGAAATAACTGACACAAATTGCATTGTTGTCGGAGACTTTAATAGCCGTTCAGAAAGATGGGGATACCCAGATACTGACAAAAGAGGAGATGAAGTGGAGGACTGGGAAATAGACTCAAATCTCCATCTACTTAACAAAGCGGATGACACACCGAGCTTCTACTCCAGAAGATGGATTACCACTTCTACTCCAGACTTAGCTTTCTGCACAGGAGACATCCTCCACAAAATCGATCGCCATGTGCTGGACCAATTAGCAGGTAGTGACCACAGACCAATCAAGCTTGTAATAAATATGGAGTATGTTCCACAGGAGCAAAAGCCTTTGCCCCGTTGGAATTACAAACGAGCAGATTGGGACAGATTTGCCATACTAACAGACAAATATTGTGAAAACGTAAATACACGATATGGCAACATGAAGCAAATGGTGGAAAGTCTAAACAGAGCAATAATACAGGCGGCCACTGAGTCTATTCCAAGAGGAGCAAGGAAAAATTACAAACCATACTGGACTGAAGAACTACAATTTTTGGAGGACAAAGTTGAAGATGCTAGGAAGACCGCAGAGAGAGAACAAACAACTGAAGCGAACATCTCTCTCAAAGCCATCTCAGCAAAATATAAAAGAACAGTAAATCAAACAACAAGAGATTGTTGGAGGAAAAAAACAGAAAACCTGAATTTTGACAGGGATGGAAACAAACTATGGAAACTAGTGAAAGCCATGAACAATGAAGGACCTAGAAACAAACAAATAACAATTAAACAAGGAAATGCCTTGCTTACAGGAAAAAAGGCTGCAAATGCACTAATGGAACACTATGCCTGTGCAAACCACATTGATATTACAGCCGAACAGAAGAAAGCAAGCAAAGATAAACAGATTCATCATACATATACAGAGACAGCAGCAGAATATATGATGGCAAATCTAACAATGGAAGAAATGGAACAGGCAATGAATACCCTAAAGAAGACGACATCACCAGGAAAGGATGGAATCACAAATGAAATGCTAATAGGACTAGGCACTAAGGCAAAAAAGAAACTACTAGCAGTCCTAAATTACAGCTGGAAGAGGGGAATAGTCCCACAGGCATGGAAGGAAGCTATACTAATACCAGTCCCAAAGAAAGGAAAAGACCTGGAAGAACCAAATGGCTATCGACCTATCAGTCTTCTTAGCTGTGTAGGAAAATTAATGGAACGCATTATCAATGGCAGGCTAACATGGCATCTGGAAGAAAACCAACTCTTAACACCTCACCAAGCAGGATTCAGAAAGTACAGATCCACTGAAGATCAAATAACCTATATAGCTCAGGAAATAGAGGATGCCTTCCAAGAGAAAAAGCACACACTAGCAGTCTGGATAGATTTAGAAAAAGCATTTGATAAAGTATGGAAGGAAGGACTGAAAGTAAAACTGCAAAAAATGCATGTTTGCGGGAAAATGTACAAATGGATCAGCCACTACCTTGAGAACAGAACTGCCAGGACAAAAGTACAAGGACAAACAAGCAAAATGATGCTGTTGGAGCAAGGTGTCCCCCAAGGAGGAGTTCTTTCACCAACATTATTCCTAGCATATATAAACGACATCACGGAAAATTTTCCAGCCAGAGTACACACATCATCCTTTGCAGATGACCTAGCCATATGGACATCTGAAGAATATATTAGTACAGCTAACAGCAGAATACAGCAAGCCCTATTAGCGCTAGAGGACTGGTCAAAATCATGGCTAGTGAAGATAAGTGAGGAGAAAACAACATGCACAGTGTTCTCCCTCTCAACTAAAACTCAGCAACCTAAGCTGGTATTGAATGGAAAAATATTGCGCCATGAAGAAAATCCAAACTATCTAGGAGTCACCTTTGATCGTCGCCTGACATGGAAGACACAGGTTGAGAAAAATCGAACAAGAGCAAGGCAAAGAATGGCAATCATGAAAAAGCTTGCTGGTACAACATGGGGAGCAGATGAGAAAGTTCTCAAGAAGTTATATACTGGACGGGTGAGGCCAGTACTGGAATATGGCATTGCAGCTTGGGCAACAGCAGCTAAGTCAAACTTTAACAAAATAAGTAGAGTCCAAAATCAAGGAATGCGAATCATAACTGGAAGCCTGAAGACAACGCCTATTAATGAATTAGAAAAGATCACTTGTTTACAACCAATGCAGGATAGAAGAGATAGCAGAGCCCAGCAACAAGCTGAAAAATTTAGAAGATTGACAGACCACCCTATGTATAAAAGGTTTAGTGGTTTTGGAAAGCGAAGACTGAAGCGTAGCAACTTTGTAGAAACTGCAAAACGAAAGATTAGGGCAGATCCCATACTTAACATATCAACAGTCAAACCCATTTACAATGCAGACAAGTTCCCAGCTTGGAGACAGCAGCAACTGCCTGAGATGATAGAAAACATTCCTGGTATTGAGAAAAAGAACACTCAGCATGAAACCGAAAGAAGAGAAATAACCCTAAACTACATAAAAGAACATTACCCAAGCAGCAATTGGACCCATGCATATACAGATGGATCAGCCAAAAATTCAGTAGAGAATGGAGGGGGAGGAATTCTCCTAAATTTAAAAAATGGAGTGAAAAAAACACATTCAGTGGCAACTGGAAAGTTTTCAAGTAACTTCAAAGCGGAGGTAGAGGCTCTGAAAACTGCAGCAGAAATGCTCTTGATGGAGGGAAAAAAAGAGACGCAAATAGCTATCTTTACAGATGCAAAGTCAGCTGTCTCAATACTGAAGAGCAATAACAGCACAGAAATAGCTGACCTAAGAGCAGCACTCCATGGTCTATGCCAGAAATCCAAAAAAGTTGTAATACAGTGGATCCCATCACATTGCAGTATACCTGGAAATGAAGAGGCTGACAGACTGGCAAAAGAGGGCGGACGACTACCACAGCCTGACATAGACATAACCTATAATGAGGCAAAGAGGTTGATTAAAAGCACTTATAGAACCAAATGGGAATCAGAGCATCCAGGCCACCAAAAGGATGATGCATATTACAAACTCGACCGAAGAGAACAAGTAACAATCTTCAGACTCCGCACAGGACATAATAGGCTGAAATACCACTTGTTCAACAAACTAAAGATAGGAGATACAGATGAATGTAATTGTGGAACTGGTAAAATGACAGCTAAACATTTGCTGCAAGAGTGCCCAATATATGCAGAACAGAGAAAGATATTTTGGCCCACACCTGCTTTATTCGAGGACAAGCTCTATGGAGATATCAACAAGCTCAAGTCGACTGCAGCTTACTTTAACTGTATTCAGGTTGACATTTAAATGTACATGAAGTATTTAGACTGCCACACTTCATACCACAGGCATGTCGGTTACACAAGCCTCCCAGAGGCATGAAATGGAATATTGCTTGGATAGCAAATCCATTACGTGGAAAGTCTGAATCGAAAGCTCACTGTGTGGGCTTCATAAAAGGAGGAAAAAGTGTACTTGTGGCACAAAATTGAATATTGCTCGGATAGCAAATCCATTACGTGGAAAGTCCGAATCGAAAGCTCACTGTGTGGGCTTCATAAAAGGTGGAAAAAGTGTCCTAGTGGCACAAAATGGAATATTGCTCGGATAGCAAATCCATTACGTGGAAAGTCCAAATCGAAAGCTCACTGTGTGGGCTTCATAAAAGGTGGAAAAAGTGTCCTAGTGGCACAAAATGGAATATTGCTCGGATAGCAAATCCATTACATGGAAAGTCCGAATTGAAAGCTCACTGTGTGGATGTCATCTGCAAACTGCATTCTTCTGGCTCCTGGAAGAACAGCCTATGGTGAATGGAAGGCCCAATATACGGAAGTGAGGCTAAGCAGCCATGTGCAGGACGTGACGATTCCTTGGGTGAGCCCAGTACCAGAGCGCTGTGTGATGGCTCTGCAATTATGGAAGCCTCCTTGGATGGCGGGGAATGCCCATGGTCTGCCCCTGCCTTCCCTTGAGGGCTGACCAGGATGCCTTTGGCTGTTCTATATGGGCTAAGATGGGATGGGAGATAACACCACAACAGTGAGTCTAACGTCCTAAGAAACCCCCGGGAAGGTTAACCCGGTCAACAAATGCCCGCAGAAGTCGGATGTGTCGGCCTAACGGCGCAAGAACGCAGCTCTGCTGTAAACAGGCACAACGCAATCACGTCCGAAAAAAAAACTCCGGATGAACGAAGAAGAAGAAGAAGTATTCATCATTCAGGTCTAATAGAAACTGTCTGAACTAACACCTGTTCAGCGCTTTACTTCGAATTGTGTTCACACGTCTCAAAACAACATCCATGACATGCTTCATATTTAAAGTCTTCCACACAGAGCTTCTTGGTGAATGATACAATGATATTTTAATATAGTGCTGCCAAGAAACTGTTCCAATAATGCCAGACATCCAGACTTCTTACCCGTCAAATCCGGAGCACCGACGGTGCATGCCCTGTCCAATTGTGTCCATTCTACGTTGTTTTTCTCTACACACAACTTCAGAGTTTCAAACAGATCATTCCCTTTGGTAGTTGCATGCATTGATTCACGTCCTAGAAGTTCTTCAATGACTTCAAAATTATCGTTTATTGTTCGAACAACAACTGCGACCTGGGCTTTGCCAGAAATGTCAGTGGATTCATCCACTGCCACTGAAAAAAAATTACAATTTTTGATATGTGCTGCTACTTGACGATGAACATCGTTGGCTAATTCTTCAACTTGCCTGGCCATAGTGTTATTAGACACAGGAATCTGATCAAATTTTATTTCACACTTTTTATCGCCAAGCATTCTAGCAGCAATTTTAAGGGATTGCTTGATTATTTCTTCTGCATTGGTGAACGGCGTCTTTTTGCGAGCCAATAGAAGAGTGACTTAGTACGATGTAACAACAGCACTCTTGCTCTGTTCGTTAGCCTTGGTGAAAAATGACTGCTACCTGGTCAGATAACTTTCTCTATGAAATCTTTTCTTAACTCGGAATTAATAGCACATTGAGCATTTATGTCTGACTGTGTGTTGGTGAAGTGTCGTTCCAGATTACATTTTTTAAATAACAGAAACACAAAATCCGCAGATTAAGCAATCTGGTTTACCACTGCACTACGACTAGGCATAAATATAAATTTTTCCGTTCAATCTTCGTTGAATTCACGACAAGCAACACCTTCACATTTTCGATTTTTACCATTGTTTGATTTTAGATTTTCCACACCCATGTTTATAGGCCTTATGGGTAAATTTTTAGTTGAAAAAAATCTAATTTCAGCACAGGACTACCGACTCTGCTAAACAGTTGTAACAGACGACAAAATGGCGCCTTGCGCACTCTAACTGGTCGACAAGGCTGGGATATCGGAACTTCATAAAGTTTCGTTGTGAACTGAACAGGCGCATTCGATAATATTTAAGCATAACAACCACGAGCAGAGTAAATTAACGCATGCTGACGGTGCGCTCCAAGTAATTTTTTTTTAAATTATTAAAATATATTATATTAAACAACGAGACCTCGCGTGCCACGTTCTTACAGCTGGCGGGCCACAAGTGGCCCGCGGGTCGTGGTTTGGGAACATCTGTCCTATACGGAGAACTAGCCACGGGGAAGACCCCAAATGCGATATAAGGATGTGTGTAAACAAGATATGAAAACCCTTGACATAGATCCAGACACGTGGGAAAGAGTTGCAACAGACAGATGTTCCTGGAGAAGAGATGTACGAAACGGGCTGTTGCTCTTTGAGCGCAATCTGATTCAACAAACTGAGGATAGAAGGCACAGGGATAAAATGCAGTCACTTACTGTGGGACCAGCCTCGTCTTACAGATGCGGAAACTGTGATAGAGATTGTCACTCTCGCATTGGACTATACCAGTGGTTCTCAACCGGTGGGGAATCCCCCACCACCTTAGGAAAGGGGGGGGGGGGATTTTTTGGATTTCCAGAGAGGGGGGGGGGGAATTAAGATTATTTCAAGATTACGTTAATACAAGAACCGATTACTTGATATTGTTTTCCCCTCCATACTTTACAGTTCTGTATTTCTCGCCCTTCTGAAATTCATTTTATAACGTACATAGACCCGCAAATGACGTTCTATGTAGACGTCTAGACTTGTTCTAGTATGTGTTATTAAATTTAGCTTCCATTTTTACATATACTGAGTAGGGGCGGGGGTGGGAATTTATAGGGAGGAAATACGAAGGGGGGGGGGGGGGGAATGACGTCCTGAAAATATAGTGAAGGGGTGCACGGGCCAAAAAAGTTTGAGAGCCACTGGACTATACAGCCACCAGCGGTGCTGTCAGGTGGCTCCCCTGCGGCACAACTTTATTATAGTCCTAAAGGACTGAAAGAGGCCCACTACTACTACTACTACTACTACTACTACTACTACTACTACTACTACTACTACTACTACTACTACTACTACTACTACTACTACTACTACTACTACTACTGCTGAATCCCCAGGAACTTTTATTTGCCCCTTAACACAGCTATCGGTATAGATAATCACATCGCCAAGGCGAGAGTAGTTATACATTAACTGCTGCATTTCTGCTGCCGTAGCTCTTCCTGGCCCATCCCTACACTTACAGGTCAGTGTGATTATAGCCTCACACAAGTCTGAATTTCTATTAGGCATTCTGACCCACTCCCTGCCGCTGCCAATCTTCTAAAGTGTGCACACTTCTCTGATGGTATATTCTACCTGAGCCATCCATGATCTTCCTCTTAGCAGCCTGTGGCCCTTGATGGCATCCAGGGAACCATGCAGGGGATGTTCCTTCACCGCGGCTACCTTGAGGTATGACCTTGCCTGCAATACCCTGAGTCTGTCCGCAATGGTCGGCAACACCAGGATGTTTCGCATACACACTATTGGGGTGTCCCTTGTCCATCCCAGAATCACCTTCATGGCTTCATTCTGTATGCGCTCTTATTTGACTAACTGACTCTTTGAAACCGTGAGCATTCCCAGTCCTTACTCTACCACAGAAATGATGAAGTGCTGAAAAAGTGTGAATAGCATTTTCTGCTCCATGTCCTTGCTTCCATACTCTTAGGTACAATAAGCCCCTTTGGGCATTTTGTAACCACCACTTCAACATGATCCCAAAAGGACAGGCTTCTATCAAAATTGATTCCCAGGTACTTCAGTCTGCGTTCTTTATTCACAATTCTGCCATTTATTGTGAGGTTGAGGGGGGGGGGGGGGGGGGTCAGCTTTTAACAATCCTATTGTCCAGAGAGCACCACAAGATTCCTTTTCTGGGTTAATGACAGCATTAAGCTCAGTACACCAACCCATCACTTTATCATATCAGTTGTCGCCTGCAGCCCCTGAGCTATTTGACTTCTGTCCCGGCCCTACCTGTATATGAGAATGTATAATTATAAACACGGAATGGTATTGTTCAGTGCCATCCATCTGAAACAACAACTATATCTCTCCACGACGCATGACGGCAAGAGTGGAAGATAATGATGATTTGTTGGTACATATAGATCTCTGTTTATTATTCTCTTCACAAAAATAGATTTCTGCCCATTTCTTCTGTTCACAATATAGATCTTCGTATTTCTTCGGTTCACAAATATTCTGTTCATTTCTTCTGTTCACAAAAATAGATCTCTGCCAGTTTCTTTTGTTCACAATGTAAATCTTCTGATTTCTTCTGGCCACAAATAAAGATCTCTGTTCATTTCTTCTGTTCACAAAGATATACATCTGCTAATTTCTTATGTTCATAAACAAAGATCTCTGTTCATTTCTTCTGTTCACAAATATAGATCTCTGCCAGTTTCTTTTGTTCACAAAACAGATCTTATTTCTTCTTTTCACATATAAAGATCTCTGTTCATTTCTTCTGTTCACAAATATATATGTCTGCTAATTTCTTCTGTTCACAAATATAAATGTCTGCTAATTTCTTCTGTTCACAAATAAAGATCCTTTCATTTCATTTCTTCTTCATGTGGTCAATAGTTTATAACACGAAAATTGCACCACGCTGGCACAAGGTTTCCAAATTTGACTGCTAAACTGCCACACGCAATGTAAATGTTCGCTTAGAGTTTTTAACTACAGTAGCACAACATCGCCGGTGGTAAGTTTCTCGCGTCGTGCCCACCACCTTCTTGTTGAAGTTATCTTTGTTGTAGGTCTTTAGAAAACTCACAAAACACTGGGTAAATATCAAAAAGAGGTTCCATTGAAGGAGCTTGTGAGTTCCATTGACAGTAGTTAGGAATAGTATAGTTATTGAAGTATACTCGTATTTTCTAAGGGACATGCCAGTCTCTCTCTTGAGTTCAAATGTCGACTTAAAATGAGAATGATCCAATCATTGATTGAATAATTTAAATAAATAAGCTTATTTTAATATTTAAGACTTAAAGACTTACATTTTAAGTTAATTACTGTTCAGTTAAATAATAAGGTACTCTTGCTGAACTAAATTTAGTAGCCATTAATATATTAAAATAAAATAAATTTATGTTTTTTTTTTTTGTGTTAGTACTGTTAGTCTATCTAGGCTTTAGATTAGAATTCCAATTAGAGATTTTCTGACTGAGTTAAGATATTCAAGGATTCGCGGTGCACAACTAACTGCTAATTACTAATTACTATTTTTGTTTTCGCACTGGCTCGCTTTGAACTTGAACGTAGTTCTCATGTGATAACATTTCTCTCAATCCTTGGTGTTCTGGATTAATTGTATAAAGTATTGATGGTATTATATTATCTTATGTTATCTTTAGACTTGTTCATGGTTGGTTGGATTTTACACATGTTTTTTTTAATGAGGGACTGAGTGGTCTTGAGGTATGGTGTCCGCCTCAAGTGCTGGAGGTACTGGGTTCAAGCCCTGGTGAGGGCCGGGATTTTTTTATGTGGACTTATATAGTAACAAAATGTTCCCTGGTCTCTGGGTAGTGTATTCTTGTGCATGTAAAAAATCCCTCGGCAGTTGGAAATCAAAAAAGGGTGCCTAATGGTGCTGCCTGGGCAAAATTTCAAGTTAAAAATCTACCCAAAGTATTTAAGGATTCTTGGCGGTGCTATGGAGTTCTTGCACTGAGCTGAGATTCTCCTGACTCAGGCTTGAGTTAGGAGTAGAATGGAGCACCTTTGGGTTACACCCGTGTGCCGTGATGTTGATCCGTTAACTAAACTAAACTTTTTGTATGAGATGAGCTAGCCAGTTCCACACCACCTCTCCTTAGACATGCCTGGTAGGTTACAGGGTTGCTACTCTTTGCTTCCCATAAGGGCCCTGGTTGTTTGTAGCATGAACTGCGTGTTTGGTCTGCATGGCAGCTGGTCGGTCGCTGAACTAACTGGGTTGCCTTATGCAGTAATGTGTGGCTGCTGGTTTTCTAGTGATGACGATGAACCATTTTTCATGGCAGACTTTTGTGCTGGCATTCTGGCAGCAGCATTGTGCATAGTATTTTATTTGTTTTCCCGCTTGCTTGCTCATGTTGAACTCAAGCGTAGTCCACAAACACACTACTTCTATAAGTGCTGAACTGAATGTTGCTTGTGGGTTAGCTTTCACTATTAACAGTGTCCCTCGCTATCAGATAAATCCACTCCAATTTCAGAGGTACTTGTAATTTACATCCCCAAGTCAAGGATGAGAGGTCAACATTATAGTTATAGTCCAACTGTCGTGTAGGGGTTTAACCCCTTACCTCGACATCAGCACACTGGATGTTTAAGAACATGCATTCTTATTTATTCACCCATGCTGACCTACATGCATAGTATACCTGTACAGGCTGTTGGTTTGTTGAGACTCCTGCCTGTTCCACTTTTCACATGGGGCAGTGAGGAGCAGTTTGTGTGATATTCACTGGCACATGAACGGAGCATAATGGGGCAGGGCAACCATTTGCCGTGAAGTTGGAACCGTGACTAACTAAGGGCCCTGGTAAGCTATGGACAAACATTGTAAACGAAGTGCCAAATAATGTTATTGATTTTCTTCAAATTGTCTGAGATTAATTTTGGCAATGTTGTGAACAGCCCACCTCATTTTGCTTTGACCTAGTATATTTGAAAACTAAATACCTCACATTCCAGCTACAGTTTATGTCACAAAATTACATTAACCTTTTTAATGATGTGTTATTAAATTATAAACAGTAATATAATTTTATTGACAGACTTTACAACGGAGATGGCAGAAAAACGCAGTCAGGCACATCTTGAGGAAGAGGCAGTAGATGCCAAAAGACCAAAACTTGAAGTACATGATAAAATTACTGACACATCAGCAGGAGATGACACATGTAACCCCAAAGTTGACAGAAATGGGGACTCATGTGAAGACATGTCTCTTAGAGATGCAGACAACACACAGATGCAGCATTCTGACCTACAGACAGAGTCTGTGGGTAGCAATCTTGATCATCAAATTGATGCTGAAAACACATCACAGATTGTTACTGAGGTTGATATGGCAGATTCCACAGCTACTGGGGATGCTTCTGAAGTAGATGCTGGTGTTATCTCTCTTAGAGACAGTGAAAGCACATGTCCGCAGCATTCTGAACTACAGACAGACTCTGTGGGTAACAATCTCAATCATAAAATTGATGCTGAAAATGCACCACAGATTGTTGGTGAAGTTGATGTTGCAGATCCCACAGATGCTAGTGAATTAGAAGATGGTGCTAAACCACAGACAGGGTTGTTAGACCCTCTCAGTTACACCAAATCTGAGGAGTTCACCTCAGAAATCTTCAAAATTCAGATTCATAATCTTCCCAAGTTTGGATTCAATGTAAGTTCAACAATGTTGATTATATTGTTCTGGTTCTCTCATTCTGTCTCTCTGCCTGCTTCTTTCTTTATTACTTGTAGTATTTCTCTTTCTTGTTCTTTGTCTTCTTTTGATCTTTGTCTCCATATCTTCCACTGCCTGTCTTTGTCTTTCTTTGTCACCTTTTTTCTATAGGTCACTGTCTTTGACAATGTCTCTCTCTATTTTCCCTCTATCATTGTCAATCTTTATCACTTTCTCTCTTCCTGTTTCTTTCAATCTAACTATTCACTCTCATTTTCTCCTCTGTCTCTCAATCTGAGTATTCATGTTCATTTTCCTCTCTCTGTCTGTCAGACTATTTGTTTCTGTTTCTGCCACTCTCTGACCAACAAAAGGCAGAAAGTTTGTTCATTCTCTTTGTATTTGTTCATTCTCTCTCTCTCTCTCTCTCTCTCTCTCTCTCTCTCTCTCTCTCTCTCTCTCTCTCTCTCTCTCTCTCTCTCTCTCTCTCTCTCTCTCTCTCTCTCTCTCTCTCTCTCTGTGTGTGTGTACATGTATGAGTGCAGAATCGCCTTATAGAAGATATGACAAAGATAAAAAGAATCACCATAACAACAGATTATTGAAGAAAAAGTATCCCATCATGTGCCATGCCGATAAGTGTGGACGGTCATGTTTTGTCATCTCATCAACCACCAGAGTCGTAGATCAGCTCCGTGTTCCTGTCTTGATCATGCCATGTGGCCAAGCCATCCAGGTATTTACTTCTCGGTCTTCCCCTTGGTCTCTTCACTTTGATCTTGCCAGTTGTCACCAAGTTTTCCAAGTCATGTCTTCTCATAACATGCCCAAGAAATTTTGACTGTCTACGTCTAATGACTCTAATCAGTTTACGATCTTCATTTGTTTCTTGAAAGACTTGTTCATTGGTTTTTCTGTCTGTTCATGATATTCTTTGCATTTTCCTCAGAAACCACATTTCCACAGCCATCAGATGTTTTTCAGCTTAACTGCTCATTGTCCACACTTCACATCCATACAAAAGTACAAGTTCTATGTAGCACTTCAACACTCTTTTTCTGGTTTCGGTTATCTTTTTATTGGTCAGTATGTTTTTCATCTTGCTAAAGACTACTTTTGCCATGGCGATTCTTGTTTTAATCTCTTCAAGGCATCTCCCATATGATATTATGACAGTTCCGAGATAACTGTATCGATTCACTTGCTTAAGAATATGCCCATTTACTTGTATCTCACATTGTGGTATTTCCTTTTTCCCAGTGACGACCATAATCTGATCCCATTATAATATCATAATTTATAGCTAGTTGTTTATTTTTTCTTGTTTACTTGTGTCCTGTTGTATTGTGTTAAAGGTAATATTATTACATAATTTAACGTCATCTTTGGAGAGCAGTATGTGGCAGGAAGACAACATGTGTTTCAATTTACCCAAGAGTGAGTTTTCTCCTCTTTGAAGGACTGTGACTTTCCTGGCTCTCCTGACCGTTTACATGAAAACCTTTCTTTATATCAATTAGAACCTCACCGTATGTCTTGTCTCCACCCCTATGAGCCATTTATGGTTTTCTGTAGTAGTCGGTCTTAACTAATAGGGAAATCTATCTTCCTTGCTAAATCTACTGTACCACAAAGACACACTAAACAACATAAACATTGAAAACTATAGCTTATGCACTGTCTTTGTTGCCTCAGGGATTCTGCGAGAATTGATAATTCTGAGCAATTAGTGGATCATGAAAAGTATTGAAATTAAATTAGAATATGAAGTGCAGGCAAGTTTCAGAAAGGGGACCAGAACCAGGAACTGTATCTTCAACATGAAAACTGTTTGAGAAATGCAGAGTGTACAATGTAGATCTTTATACCTGCTTCAGCGACTACAGTAAGGCCTTTGACTGTGTTCCAACATCAGAAATTGTGGAGCATCATGAGTGATATGAAATTTCCAGCATATTTGATCCACCTATGTCAGTATTTATATGGAAAAAGTATCACAAGAACAAAATTCCACTTCCTGAAATGTATGTAGCCTGTTTTTCATGGCTGTGAAATGAAATTGGTGAAACTGCAATAAAGCTGTACAATTACATTGAGAAATTAATGAAAGCAAGAAATGGAATAAATACATCTGATCTGTGCATCCAGTATGGGTTACACAGCTTTATGGATGACAGATCTAAATTAGCTGAAAAACTTTTGTATGTAAAACAATGTATTCCCTTAGTGAATTTAAACACAGACGCCATAAATAAAATATTATTTTTTGCCTGGCATATTTCTCTGCATCAGGACTTCCTGCTAAGTGTTAGATTTTGAGAATATAATTTTCTATATATTCACAAATGTCAATAGCTGTGTACATCATATTTCAGCAGCAGGTCCACATGGCCAAATGGGTAAGAACGCGTGTTCTTAAACATTCATTGTGCTGATGCCGAGGTAAGTGGTTCAACCCCTACACCGGACAGCTGGACTAAAATGTTGACCTGTCGTCCTTGACTTGGGGACGTTAATTACAAGTACCTCAGAAGTTGGAGTGGGTTCACCTGATGACGAGGGACACTATTAATAGGGAAAGCTAATCCACATGCAAAATTCAGTCCATCACTACTATAAATAGTTGTACAACCTTCGCTTGAGTTCAAAGCGAGCGAGCGAAAAAAAAAAAAATTTCAGCCAGAGTATCGTTAATTTTTTCCCTAGATAACTTGATATATAGTATGCAACAAAATATGCAAGGCATTAAATTTTGCAGTATTTTATTTATCAGGTCTTTGTTTAACTTGTGTATATTTTTAATGTAGTTGTTTCAATGTCTGTTTATTCTATTGAAGGCACTAGCCACAATGTCCGTTTGTTGGTTGTGATTGTGTTCTGGTAAAGCCTATCAATTCCACTTTCCACTTTTGCTGATTTATTCTTGTAAAGGTGTGAGTGCTAGACAATGAGTAATTTTGTTGTTTCAGGATTTGAAGAAAAGACTAAAGTCTACCCTGAAACTGAATCCACATAAGATTAAGAGCGACAGGCGTTATGTTACATACATTTGTTTTAAGTAAGTTCTATTTTATTAACGCATGCTATCCTTCATCATCATCACCATCTTCTTCATCTTTTGTTTCTTGTTCTTCTTTGTCTTCTTCTGCTGCTGCTGCTGCTTCTTCTTCTTCTGTGATTGCCACTGCTTATTCTTCTATATGCAACATCAAACATGTGTATTTCAGATAATAACTTTTGTTGCAGATCCATCATCATAATCTTCTTTATCATAATCTTTTTGCTTCTTCTTCTTCTTCTTCTTCTTCTTCTTCTTCTTCTTCTTCTTCTTCTTCTTCTTCTTCTTCTTCTTCTTCTTCTTCTTCTTCTTCTTCTTCTTCTTCTTCTGCTGCTGCTGCATGTCCTCCTGCTCCTCCTCAATCCTGTCCTCCTCCTTTGTACACCTCCAGATCTCCAACCTGAATGTATTCAAAGTAATATGATAATCTGAACTGAACATAGCACTCAGTAGCTTCTAAGAGAGACTGAATACCAGAAAGCTTGCCTGGAGTATTTTTTAACAACATAATAGCTTCTGTTCATGTCTTGCAGGAATGAACAGGACAGAGATGAGGGCCTTAAGAAACTCAATGGGCACGTGTGGAAAGGCAAAACACTGCAAGCAAAGGTACATCATTTGTCAGTTATATCATTTGATTTGTCTGTCCAGACATCCATTCTTTTGTCTGAAATACATGTCTTTCTGTCTGTCCATGTAACTGTCTGTATACCTCTGTTAATTAACTATATGCATCTCTGTTTGTCTGTCTGTTTCTGTCCTTCTGACCATTAATTGTATGCCTGTCTGTCTGTCCATCCAGCTATCTTTCTAACCTTCTGTTCTTTCTTTATGTCTGTCCATTCATCTGTATGATATAGATAGCTAACGTTTGTCTGTTGTATATGGCTATGTAAGGTTTGTATTTTGTTGCATATAACTATGTAAGGTTTGTCTGTGGTTGCATATAGCCATGTCAGGTTTGTCTGTTGTACATATAGCCATGTCAGGTTTGTCTGTAGTTGCATATAGCTATGTAAGGTTTGTCTGTGGTTGCATATAGCCAGGTCAGTTTGTTGTTGCATTATCTTTAGTTGCATGTCCTTCACAGGATGTAGCAGTCAACCCCAGCATTTTGGCTGTTTGTGATTCCTGGGCAAATTTTGCGTCCAATAGTTTGCCATTGTTTCTGAACGACCAGGGCCCAAACACTTTTTTCGAAGAAAAAAAACAGCACTGCTGTGTTTCGAACCTGGGTATACTGGATTACGAATAGCGCCCGTTACCCCTACGCCATGGAGACCAGTGTAATTTTTGTCTGTAGTTGCTTATACCTTTGTCAAGTTTGCCTGTTGTTATAAATAACAATTCAGGTTTGTTGTACAATTATTCAACGAGCTATGTGTATTTCAGATAGCAGCCCCTGTTGCAGATCCATATTTGAGAAAGAGACATGTAGCAGGTAAGGATAGTGGGTCATGAAGTTATATGAGGGTTTTGGGGGGGAAGTCAGATAATGAAAGAATGATCTAGTTGTACAGTGTGGAACATGTTGTATGAGTGTTGGGGTGGTGGTGGCAGATAATGAAGGAATGATCTAGTTGTACAGTGTGTGATAGGGAAAGACATGTAGCAGGTGAGGATAGTGGGACCTGAAGTTGTATGTGTGGTGGGGTGGTGGTGGCAGATAATGAAGGAATGATCTAGTTGTACAGTGTGTGATAGGGAAAGACATGTAGCAGGTGAGGATAGTGGGACCTGAAGTTGTATGTGTGGTGGGGTGGTGGTGGCAGATAATGAAGGAATGATCTAGTTGTACAGTGTGGGACATGAAGTTGTATGATTGTTGAGGTGGTGGTGGCAGATAATGAAGGAATGATCTAGTTGTACAGTGTGTGATAGGGAAAGACATGTAGCAGGTGAGGATAGTGGGACCTGAAGTTTTATGTCTGGTGGTGGCAGATAATGAAGGAATGATCTAGTTCCACAGTGTGGGACATGAAGTTGTATGAGTGTTGAGATGGCTACTTCCTCGGAGGACTAAGTGCTCATGGGAACGGCGGGTAGAGATGCTTTGAGATGACTGCTTCCTCAGAGGACAGTACTCATGGGAATATCCATGTGCGAGGATGTTAATCATGATAACATAATGTAACATAATGCAGTGCAACAAAATAACATATATCATAACATGGTAGGTTACATTATTACTATTCTTTGCTTCCTTTATATGCCCTGTTAAGACATAGGCATGTTTTTCTTGACTCAACCTAATTTGCATATCGCACATGTCTAATACTGTGTCTTGTTCTTTAATGCCATAAGATAATGAGAAGAGCCAAACTGGCAAGGAAATTGCAGATCTGTCACCTGTGGATACAAGCAAAGAGATGACAAAAGAGGAAGCGGAAGCCAGGTATGTTATACAGTTTATATTAGTAGTTGGTTGGTGCAACACCATCAACTACCAGTAGCAGCCCTACATCAAAGAAGACCTGCTACCAGAGCAAGAGGGAGCCCAAGAAGAACATGGATTGACGACATCGAAGAGTCCCAAAGAGCGAAGAGTCCTAATACTAATGGTACCAGTAGCAGCCTGATTATGTGTCCATCTGGCCTTTCCTTGGCATTTTGAAAAAGAAAAGAGTAGGACGAATAAGTCACTCCTGATGCTAAATTTCACAATGATAAAACCTACCCACAGAATCACCAGCTCTGTATAAGGGGTAATAGACACAATTTGTAATACCACGTTTGAAACACTGTTGCGGGCAATTTGGTAGCAGACAGCCGTGCATTGGTTTCCCATACAAAGGTATGAGTGCCGGTTGTTCAGAAAGCAATGGCAAACTACTGAACTTAAATTTGCCAAGAAATCATAAACAGCCAAAAGATGCTGGGGTTGGCTGCTATGTTCAGTAAAGGATATGCAACTAAATTTTTTAACCCACAAACATATATTTTTTATGTGTGGTTTAGTTATATGCACATGTGGTGTTAGTTCAGGCATTCTGCTGAAATTCTCCTTGTGTGATTTATGGGAGAAATCTGGAGCACTTGTGGAGATTTCCTTGTGTAATTGATGGGAGAAATCTGGAGCACTTGTGGAGATTTCCTTGTGTGATTGATGGGAGAAATCTGGAGCACTTGTGGAGTTTTCCTTGTGTGATTGATGGGAGAAATCTGGAGCACTTATGGAGAATTCCTTGTGTGATTGATGGGAGAAATCTGGAGCACTTGTGGAGATTTCCTTGTCTGATTGATGGGAGAAATCTGGAGCACTTGTGGAGATTTCCTTGTGTGATTGATGGGAGAAATCTGGAGCACTTATGGAGAATTCCTTATGCAGTGAAAGTGATTTTTAACAAAGAAAGGGGGAATTAGTTTCGTACCAGAGAATTTGTCGTGACACAAGAAAATGTGATAGCACCAGAGAATTTTGTTATGGCACTAGAGAATTTGTTGTGGCACAAGAAAAGTGTGGTGACACCAGAGAATTAGTTGTGAGAGCCGTTGCTGTGTTTATCAATGTTGATTGAATATTTCTTTGCAGACTTCGAGCAAGCGTGAGCCCACTGTGGGACACAGATTATACACAACAGCTGCAGGTATGCTTTTTGCAGTTTCAACATTTCTGAGTTGGTTGCACATGTTGTTCACATTAAATGTTGGACACAATACATGGCATATATGTACATTCACAGGTATTGATTATTATTTCTTCAAGCAGAAAAAAAATCCCCCTGCTGGCTTACTAGGCCAGTTGCAGGTTTAGGACTAAAAACTGACCAAGGAGAGTCTGTCTCCCCTGACCTTGCAGTCATGGTTGTTCTGTCAACACCACGAGGAGGTGAGGTTGACTTGTGTAGTCTCTGGGTCATCGGCAGGCTACTAATTTTCACCTTTCGCCCCTCCTGGTAGAGGCTAGCTGATCCTAACCCTACTGGCGGCAGGGCCAGGCACAGTCCACACCTTATAGACCCTTGTAGATGAAGAAAAATAGATTCATCTAAAAGAACATCCCCTGAAACAAGTCAAGAGCTTCAAGTATTTACGAAGTATAATGTCATCAAATGGCAGATCAGAAGACGAGATCGAAAATAGATGCAATAAGGCAAACCAACTCATTGGACAAATAGCACCAATATTGAAAAACAAACATGTATCAATAGATACTAAAAAGCACTCTACAACACAATCTTCCTACCAACTCTATGCTACCAATGCCACACCTGGACTATGACAGGAAAAAGAAAAATTACAACAGAAATGAGATTCCTGAGAAAAATGCTCAATGTATCAAGAAGAAAAAAAATCCACCTGTACCCATGACTATGGAATATGGACAGAATTCTAACCTCTCCATTGAAATAGCGCCAGTTGGTGAATCAGCCATATGTACATGTGGATTGGCGCCACGTACACCACATTTCACACTCCAAGACTGCCCAAAATACAACATATCTGGGCAAACCTTCTGGTGTAGAGAAACAATGCTGGAAGATAAACTCTATGCACCACTGAGTGAGCTAAAATAGACAATAAAGTTTATACATGAGACAACATTGCAATTACAGGCAAATTTCAAGCGAACGAAAGAGGAAATACAGAATACATCTCAGAATTTTGTACTAATCAAGCTTGAGTTAAATAAACACATCAGACAGTAATGCGGTGTCCAGTATTTTACAAATATTTAAAGAAGTGACATGATTGGTTGTTTCTATGTTGTATAATAACTTGTTTGGGAGTACTTGAGGCCATTGAGACAGCGCATAGAATAAAATATCCAGATTGATTTTCGTTGCCTCAACGTGCTACCCCAATGTACTGTCTGAATGTGCTATCCCAATGTACTGTCTGAATGTGCTATCCCAATGTACTGTCTGAATGTGCTATCCCAATGTCCTGTCTGAATGTGCTATCTCAATGTGCTGTCCCAATGTACTGTCTGAATGTTCTATCTCAATGTGCTGTCCCAATGTACTGCCTGAATGTGCTATCTCAGTGTGCTGTCCCAATATACTGACTGAATGGGCATTCTTCCGAATAACGGTCCCAAATTATTTATTGTAAAAAGTATCCCTTACAGGGCCTTATTAGGTGATTATGCTCGTTCCTTGGCGATATGCTGATTCAGGGGCGAGTGTGTGTGGTGGACTGCTAGACCGATCGATGGATGCAATAAATATTTCTTGGCCCGGAGAGCCCTCACTGTTGTTGGAGTGTATATCAATATCTTGTGTTACCGACAACAATGAGAGCTCTCCGGGCCCAGAAACATTTATTGTATCCACCGATCGGTCTAGCAGTCCACCACACACTCAACTGAAAGTGATCGACAACACATTCAATTTCTTTATTTCAATAAATACATTACACAACAGCACTTGCTTGCCTTCTGCTTGCAAAAGCAATTAATATTATATGTCTGTATCTGTAATTAATAAACGCAGTGGCCCCCAACATAACCCAGTTAGCATTCTTTAACTGCCCAGTCTATCACCTAATGAGGCCCTGTAAGGGTTACTTTTTACAATAAATAGTTTGGGACCGTTATTCGGAAGAGTGCTGTCCCAATGTACTGTCTGAATGTGCTATCTCAATGTACTGTCTGAATATGCTGTATCAATAATCTTAAGTGCACTAGGTTGTTTAATTTAATCTCTATAGACAAGAGTTCTTTGCTGTACCAGAGACTCAAACTCATCTCTCCTTATGTGAGAGATGGGTTTTGTATTGTATCGACATAGCCACTTATTCCACCATCTTCTGATAGTTGTGAGAAATTGCTGACTTTTCAGATCAAGACAGACAAGATCAAGGATGTGTTGGGCCGGTTGATGAGAAACAACTTTGTCAAGCATATGTTTAATAGCAGGTAAGCTCATGGGTGTGGTTGCATAGTGGTTAGTGAGCTTACCTGCCGACACAGTTGAGTTCAATCCCCGGCAGAGAAAGAATTAATTTTCCGACCATTTCAGATCTAGGGGTCGATCCAGCGCAATATAAATGAGTACCAAACAATTTTACAAAATTTCTGTGAATTATGTGGGAAGGAAAGGTCATGAAGAGGACTGGTCACCCAACCACACATGCCATGTGCTAGAATTTGTGAATGCCTAGCACTTCACATCCCACTGGTAGTACAAGGGGGCTTCAAATGAAAACCTTAAATGTTTGTTTTCGTGTGAATATATTCTGAAAAAGTAAAAAACAAATGTATCATTCTCTTATTAGTCAGCACTGCGTCCAATGCAAGTCCTCCAGTGCCGATAAGGTGCTTGGATTCTTGTAGATAAATTGACTCTGCGGTCACTACTCTGTGTGCCTGGCCCGGTCATGAACAGTCTGTCACAGAAGTCACGCCCTTATGAAATTTCCTACTCCACTCATACACTTGCTGGACTGACAGGCATGCATCACCATACTGGACCTTCATTCGCCTATGAATTTATGTAGGTTTCACCCTTTCACTGATGAAAAAAACATAACAGAATGCTGCTCCTCTTTGGTGCATGTCAAAAGTAGTGCGACCATCATTAAACTGTTTTTATGTCACATGCTTAACACTCTTGACATCCCTAACAACAATATTGACAGGTTACAAGATAATGGCATGCTTATTGTAATTTCTGTCACTCTTTTTAAGGTTTTCATCTGAATTTCTCTCCTAATCACCATTGGGCTACCTTTACATTTCAAGTTCATTGGATCGCCCTTGAGTTGTCGGGACAAAAAAAGGGAAGCAAGACTAGTGAAGCTATAACCTACCATACATATCATAAGAGGCAACGGGGGAGAGTTGACTTGAGACTGACTACCTCATCCTATAGAAAACTGTACCTGTAATATCCTGCTAGTTTAGAACAAATCTACACGGGCTTGTTTTGAGTGAGTTGAGAACTTGTGCTCCATTGGGGGGATGGCAGGCAGAAGACATTGCCCATAGATTGTGTACCAGAAGTTACCGGTATGAATCCCAGCAGAGGGCTGGAGAGTTTCACAAGAAGAGCAGGAAGACACAAGACAGCTAAAACACAATCATAACAACTCAATACACAATCATCAGACAAATTAAAATGACTGAAAACATAATTCACATCAGAATAACTCACAGTAACAGCTAAAAGCGCAATCATAACACAAAACACTATCATACCAAATAAAACACAGCCAGACCACAAAACACGATAAGACCAAAAAACATCATAACACAAAATACAATTATAACAACTCAATACACAATCATCAGACAAAATCAAAACAGCTAAAAGCATAGTTTACGTCAGAACAACTCAGAGCACAATAACAGCTAAAATCACAATCGTAACACAAAACATAATCAAAACACAAAACACTCCCGTGTGTTGCTGGGGCCCATAAGGGAAGCAAAGAATAGCAACACTACAGCCTACCACGCATGTCGTAAGAGGCGACTAAGGAGGCTTGATGGTTCCGTCGCCCTGCTACTGAGTGAGTGCGTGGCGCAACACTGTGAGCTGTGAGTTTCGTGTGAAATGCTTTTGAATCTGCCCGAGGTATTTTGGAACGCGATGGCAGATGGCTATGTCCCAGAGTTGACCGGTTTTTGCCTTATGCAGAAATGCGTGGCTGCTGAGCTTCTGGTTGACTGCCTCTGCCATCGACGATGAACTGTATTTCGTGGACTGTGGGTGAACATCTAGGAAACATCCAGATGGGAAAATGACTGCCGATTCCATCAGAAATGAATTGGGTGTTTTGTGGGGGACTATTGTGTTGATATTCTGGCGGCGGCATTATGCACAGTGTATCTGTGCGGGCTGTTGTTTGTCGAGACTCCTGTCTTTTTCACTTTTCACATTGGGCAGTGGGGAGTATTTTGTGTGATATTCACTGGCACAGGAACGGAGCATAATGGGGACGACCCGTTGCTGTGAAGTTGGAACTGCGACTAACTAACTAACTAATAATCAAAACACAATCACAACACAATCACAACATAAAACACATTCACAACATAAAACACATTCATAACACAAAACAATCATAACACAAAAGACAATCATAACACAAAACAATCATAGCACAATCATAACAACTCAATACACAATCATCAGACAAATTAAAACAGCTGAAAACAGCATAATTCACATCAGAACAACTCAAAGCACAATTACAGTTAAAACACAATCATAACACAAAATACAGTAATAACTCAATACACAATGATTAGACAAATTAAAACAGCTGAAATCATATTTCACATCAGAATAGCTCAATGCACATTTACAGCTAAAAACACAATCATAACACAAAACCAATAATACCACAAGACAATCATAACACAAAACACAATCATAACACAAAACACGATCATAACACACAAAAAACAATCATAACACAAAACACAATCATAACACAATAATAACACACACACACAAAACAATCATAACACACAAAAACAATCATAACACAAAACACAATCATACCACAAAACACAATCATAACACAAAACACAATCATAACTCAAAACACAATCATAACTCAAAACACAATCATAACTCAAAACAGTCATAACACAAAACACAGTCATAACTGAAAACACAATCATAACTAAAAACAATCATACTAACTGATAACCTTTCTACATTGTTTAGGTCTACCACTGATGGACTTCCCTGTCACCTCCTGCCCATTGTACCTTCCGTAAGTTTGTCTCTTTTTCCCTCTGTCAAGCTGTGTCTCTGTTTTCCCCCGTGAACATGTTTCTAATAAGCTCAATCTTCTTGGTTTGCACACCATTTTCCAGAACCTGTCTTATCATCATCATCATCAATCATATCATCATGTGTCATGGCTATAAATATGGGCGGTCATGGTTTGCCACAAAGTCATAAAGTTGTCAAGTTTAAGATGACCTTCAAGGAAGGTCCCTCTGTCGTGTCTCCACCGTGAAGTGGTAGAGTGGTTTGTGTGTTCCAGTGACCCAGAAGAGTTATGCTGACAGTAGTGTAGCCACTGGTAGAGTCTCCCATGTTGGGCAGGTCAAGGAGATGAAGTGAGACACAAACTGCTGCCTTGTAGGTAGACTAGGGATAGTCAAAGGATAAAGAAAGCAAACTCAAGGAAATAATTGTCAAAATCAGATGTATTGGATGTATCGGATGTATAAGCTTGACAAACGCTGCAAGGCACTTATTGTCATAAATTGAAAGAAAGAAGAATAGTGCTAAACCTGTGGGAGTCCTGGCAGATACTGATGATAACGATGAGCCCTAGGAAATTGATCATCATATGCTAGACCAATTAGCAGGCAGTGACCACAGGCCAGTAAAATTGTGATGAATATAAATATGTGAGAGGTCAGCATGACCGAATGGATTAGATCGGTTGCTCGTTCTTAAACACCCATGTGCTGATGGTGAGGTAGCGGATTCAACCTCTACATCGGCCTGTTGGACTAAAATGTTGACTTCTTGTCCCTGACTTGGGGGAATAAATTACAAGTATCTCTAAACTTGGAGCCGGTTCGCCTGATGGTGAGGGACATTGATAATAAGGAAAGCTAATCCACACGCAAAAATCTGTCCAGTGCACTAGAAGTGGTAGAAATTGTATGGTTTGTGCTTGAGTTCAGAGTGAGCAAACTTGTATAAAATATATATATGTTTAATAAAATATGTTTGGCAGGAGCAAGTATCATTGCCTCATTGGAATTACAAATGATCTTATTGGCAAATCTTTGTTGCTCTTTCAAGGGTAGTGAGTTATGTAGTTATGCACCTCACAGGTCAGTGTGTCTGACTTCGGCATGCATTTGTGTAAAGTAAAAATTGGTGCCATATGTTCACACTGGCCAAATTTGATAATTGATTTGTTGCATTGTTTGCAGCCTGTGACATCAGAGTACAGAAACAAGAATGAATTCACAGTTGGGTATTGTCTTGATGGCCAAGGTAAAGCCTGTTAGCTAGAGCTCAAACTGATTGAAGTTGTGTTAACAGATAAGCATAGCAGTAAATCATATCATTTACAGTAAATCATTTCATTTACAAAAGTTCATATTATTACGTGCAGTATATCATATTATCATTTACAGTAGATCATATAATCATTAACAGTATGTAATATAATTTACACATAGTAGGTCATATCATTTACCCATGGTAGCTCATATAATTAACATATAGTAGCTCATATCATTTACACATTATAGCTCATATAATTAACAAATAGTGGCTCATATCATTTATAAATAGTAGCCATATAATTTATGCTCATATCCTTTACACAATGTAGCTCATATAATTAACAAATAGTTGCCCATATCATTTACGCAATGTAGCTCATATAATTAACAGATAGTGGCTCATATCCTTTATATGATGTAGTTCATGTAATTAACAAATAGTGGCTCATTTCATTTACACAGTGTAGCTCATATAATTAACAAATAGTAGCTCATATAATTAACAAATAGTGGTTCATATCATTTACACAATGTAGCTCATATAATTAACAAATAATGGCTCATATCATTTACATATTGTAGCTCATATAATTAACAAATAGTGGCTCATATCATTTACATATTGTAGCTCATATAATTAACAAATAGTGGCTCATATCATTTACACAGTGTAGCTCATATAATTAACAAATAGTGGCTCATATCATTTACATATTGTAGCTCATATAATTAACAAATAATGGCTCATATCATTTACATATTGTAGCTCATATAATTAACAAATAGTGGCTCATATCATTTACACAGTGTAGCTCATATAATTAACAAATAGTGGCTCATATCATTTACACATTGTAGCTCATATAATTATCAAATAGTTTCTCATATCATTTACAAATAGTAGACATATAATTTACGCTCATATCATTTACAAATAGTAGCCATATAATTTACGCTCATATCATTTACAAATAGTAGCTCATATCATTTATATTGGATCATAGCATCATTTACAGTAAGTCATATCATTTACAGTAGGTCGAAGCATCATTTGCAGTATCGTATCATCATTTTCAGTAGATCACATCATCCCATAATTTACAGTAGATAGATACAAAAATGTCAGAAAGAGAGTGACATAAAGAACCTGTTCTGCTGATGGTAGTGTAACATAGAAAGTGAATGAACAAACTGGGAGGACCTTAAAGACAGCAGAGATGGGATTACTGAGACAAATGTTGCGTACAGCTTAGCCTGCCAGAATCACCAGCCAGTGACAGTGGAGGTCAGCATGGCCGAATGGATAAGAGCGCTCGTTCTTTAAACATCTGGTGTGCTGATGCCGAGGTAGTGGGTTGGACCCCTACACCGGTTAGTTGGATATGCAATTAATTTTTTTAAAATTGTTACTAATTCCACAGTTACATTCATCATAATCTCCTATTTTAGGTATTTAATTTCAGCAGACTTCAAACCAGAGCCCAGAGAAAATGTTGATGCAACATTGCTGACTATTTTGTTTGTTTCTTTGTCGACAGTCATGGTTGGATTCCGATATGGCTTGTACAAAGAGGGCACGACGGCAGTGGGAGAGAGCACAAGGTTAGGCATTGCCATGCCTGCAGCCATCCCTGTTGTCCAGGTAAGTGTTTCAGTTTGTTGAAGGGTGGTGGGCTGACTTAAAGTTGATGTCTGCCTCAGGCTCGCTCAACCTCAATCGTGTCATGTCTGGACTGTAAATTTTAAAATAAAGTTAAGTTAGTTGTATATTCTTTACAGGAAGTTGCAGTCAACCCCAACATTTGTTGGCTATTTGTGATTTCTTGGCAAGTTTACGTTCAATAGTTTGCCATTGCTTTCTGAACAACCAGCACTCATACCATAGTATGGAAACCAATGCAAGGCGGTCTGCTTCTAAATTGGCCGCATCTGTGTTCTGAATGGGGTATGTGTGATTACAAATTGTGTCCGTAATCTGTTCGCTGCAGAGCTGGCAATTAAAATAACACAAAGATTATACTCCGTGATTCTGGGGTATTGGATTGAACTCTGATCTTTATCTTTACAAATGTAATTAAATATGAAAAAACTCTTGTACACGCATTGATATTTTTTTAGTGCTCGCTCTTTTTAAACTCAAGCATAGTCCATACACTACTTCTAGTAGAATTTTGCGTGTGGATTAGCTTTCCCTATTAACATTATCCCTTCCCATCAGACGAACCCACTCCGATTTCAGGGATACTTGTAATTTATGTCCTCAAGTCAAGGACGATGGGTCAACATTTTAGTCCAACTGTCCTGTGTAGGGGTTGAACCCCTTACCTCGGCATCAGCACACCAGATGTGCTGACCTACACACATTGATATATATTGGGTATATTGTGCAAGCTCCGGAAATTTTTTGACTAATTGGCATACTATGGCTGATGTGGTCATAATCACACCGGTTGTGGTTACGTCCTGGACATTTCCTGTTTCACATTTTAGGCTGGTTCAGCCATGGAGCCCAGGTCAGTCTTAAAATTCTCCTTCGAGGGGATTCGAAGACCCATCAAGTGCCAGTTGGTCTTAAAAAAGTCTTGAATGTCGAGAGGATCAACTTCATTGCACAGAGTTTTATCCCATATGGTTCGGTCTCATTCCGCAAAGCGACCTGCTGAAAGCGCCGCACAAAGCACCCTGCTGAAAGCGCCGCACAAAGCACCCTGCTGAAAGCGCCACACAAAGCACAAACTCAGTAGCTCCAGCGATGACCCCCAGGTGTCTCTAAGAAAAATGCACGCATGAACCGAAAGACTTAGCCCGGAATCGAACACACAACCTTCAGAGCGTGAGGCAGACAGCTTGACCACTTTGCCACGGAGGCTTAAAATATTGGCGTAGCACCATGTGTCCAGTGGGCCTTAATGGCGTGTGACAGGGTCCTTGACATACTTAGTTAAGCGCTGGAAAATTGGCGTTGGTGAGATTCACAGTAACTAATGTCGCATAATGTTTTATTTGGTTTCAGAGTTTTAGAGAGTTTGTAGCAAAATCAAAATGGCTGCCATTTCGCCAGGAGACAGCCTCTGGCCACTGGCAGACGTTAACTGTGAGAACATTCCTGACTGGGGATGTGATGGTGATGATCAACTTTGTGCCCCGGAAGCTGGAGCAGGTAAGCTGTAGCGTTAAGATTGTTGTATCGGATTAGTTGCTTTCTTCACAATGATATTTTGCTCTGGCCATGTGGGAGTGGGGGAATGAACAGGCTAAGAGGCTGGCAGGGAATGCACATCTTGGTGGTAGATTACCTATGGACATGTGGGAGGTGGTTGTGCGCCTGTGGGACCAGGGGGAGAAGGTGGGGAACAGATTGAGAACCTGTATGTGGAACAAATGATATTGCAGGAGATGGCAGGGGTTCTGGAAGAATCTTAAAACAGAGGAACAAATGAACTAACAAACTTTATTTTCAAAAGGTTAAGACTTAGGCACACAAACTCGTCTAACATTCTGCCCTTCTATCACTCTTTGATACATTATTTCATTCACACATCATTCAAGGCTAAATGAGAACAACAACAATATAAAAGATATGCATTATAATGGCATGGGGAAAATTCAAAAATCAATACTACACAACTCAGTAATATTAATGAATGTTGTGGCACTTATTATTAGCTATGTGGAATAAACTGGTCTACCAAAAGGGAACTGGCTGTTTTACTAGGGTTTTATTATAACTATTATTTCTATTATTAAGCGGGGAGGAATACATACTGAGATAGTGTTCGAATAATTTGCGATTATATGTATAGGGATTGGTGATCTATTTGATTTCTTGTGGAAAATTATTCCACAGCTGAGCTGCCGAGTACGTTAAGCTTGTTTTGTATAAGTCAATCCTAGGCTTCGGAATGTGTAATATATTTAATCATTTACTGTGTCTAGCATTATATTTAAACAATGGCGAACAATGGCCAAAGGTAATTCAGGGCATTCTGATGTAGGATTTTGTGAATTAGTTTTGCCTTATTGAAAAGCAGGCGTTTGCGGAGTGGTAATAACTGAAGGCGTTTATGCAGGCTAGGATTATCAGTTAAATGTTTGCTATAAATTAAACTCAATGGCCTGTTTCTGGATTGACTAAAGTCGCTTGGTGCTTGAGTTGGAACAACCGTCCCAGATTGTAGAGCAGTAGTCAAAATGTGTCTGTATGTGAGAAGTATAGAATAGAAGTGAAGAATAGAAGAAGAATATAGAATAGACAAGAGAAGTATAGAGGGAAGACAAGGAGAACTTTTAATCAGATAGCAGTGAGAATGATTAGTAGTATGACTCTTCGCTGGCTGTTGAACGAGGTAACAGAGCGTGCATGGGAATGTCCTGAGTGCAGCAATGTCGGTTCATAGCTCAACTCAACAACAACTTCACAATGATGGTTTGCTGTAATTGATCTCCTGCCCACACACCAAGATCCACGTCTTTCTCAAGCAAACCAGGTTTGTCTCATGGTGTTGACTGATTGGATTTTTGTGAAATAATTAAAAAAAATATGGTATACCCCAACCTGATCCTGGTGTAGTGTATCGAACATCTAGCCTTCTCGGACAAGAGTAATACACTTGGTAGCTGGAAATCGAAAGAAACAGGCTGAATAGCCACTGCCCAAATGAGAAAATTACCCAAACAAAAATAGCATGAGAGATTCTGCTGTACATACATTTGGGTCCTGGCTGGTGGTTTGGAGTTTGTGCACTGTGCTGAGATTATCCTTGTGTGATCTATGGGAAGAGACTGGTGCACTTACACACCTTGTATGATCTATGGTAGGAGGCTGGGGCACTTACAAACTGAAGCAGAACCCTCTGTCTCTCCCTGTGGTGGCAATCTAACATCCACTTTCCAGCCCATATCTAGATTCATTCATGCCACAGATCTCTTGGTAGTAAGATAGATACCTAGCTATTTGGATAAGGGTAGAAAACAGTAGGTCTGATGTGCAAGCCATGCACTTTACACATCTCATGGCAATTGGAAATTGCAAAGATTTGTCTATAGGCCTCTGCCCTGCTAAAATGGCAAAGATTTCTATATAGGCCACTGCCCTGCTAAAATTTTTAGGAAAGAATATTTGTGGATGGATAGTCTATGTTACCTTGGATGGAATCTGTCTAGAGGAAGCAATCTTTACACAAATGCATGCCAAAGTCAAACGTGCTGATCTTTGACGTGTTTAACTAGGGTGATGCATCCTAAGGGGAGCTAAGAAGAAGAATATCATTCAAGAAGTGGCAGTAGTGAAGCAGAAGCAGAAGGCTGATAACAGAAAGGAGGAAACTTGATCTCTTAATTCGGTTCTACAACCATGGAACACTGCTTGTGGTGCTATTGACAGATGCAAAATCAGTACCTGATGCAACGCAATCCAGTCTGGGAAATTGCCAGTAATACAGACACTACTATCTTTATCTAGCAGTTAGCATAAGGAAGCACTATACTCGAGTTTCGCCCTCATTTGAGCTCGTCAGTAGTGCATATCCCTGACCGGATCCGGAAACAGTCCCGGATCACGCGAAACTCGAGTATAGTGCTTCCATATTGGCGTGGATAGGCCTTAGGTTCATACCAGAATGCGATCGGCGTTGCCAGTAGTGGGTTGTGCTCAATATTTAAATTTCAAATCCCGAAACAACCACATGATCAGTTAGCATAAGGTCACAATACAGTGGATACCATCTCACTCTGTAATACCCAGAAACAAGAGAACTGATGAACTAGTTAAGGAAGGTGCAACAAAAGAGCAACCTTATGTACTAGTCGCATACCACCAAAAGAATAATCAAATCAATCAGAAAGCCACCAACACCAGCACAAGATGATTAGCATTTTATGGACAGATCAGAGCAGATCATTCTGTGCCTCAGAATAGGACACATTCAGCTACGCAACAACATGCATACAAATTTCAAGATTGACAAATCAGCCACATGTGGATTGGCAGTGCAGACAGCAGATCACATACCCCACAACCCCCCAGAATGACATATCTAGTTAAACCTTCCTAGAGAAACACAGGTTGAAGGTAAACTTTATGAACCATTGAGTGAACTAAGAAAGACAGTGAAGTTTATATAAGAGACATTAGTTTAGTCGATAGATCAACATCACGGCACACGGGTGCAACCCAAAAGTATTCCGTTCTCCTCCTAACTCAAACCTGAGTCTGGAGAAATTCAGCTCAGTGCACGAACTCTGTAGCACCAGCTAGGTCCTGAAATACTTTGGGTAGATTTTTAACTCAAAATTTTGCCCAGGCAGCGCCGTTAGGCTACTCTTTTTCGATTTCCAACTGCCAAGGGATTTTTTATGTGCGCAACAATTCACATGGGTGTCCGATCTCACTACCCAGAGACCAGGGGAAATTTTATTACTAGAAGTCCATGAGAAAAAATACCGGTCATCACCGGGGCTTGAACCCGGGACCTCCAGCACTCAAGGCGGACACCATACCTCGAGACCACTCCCCCCCCCCCCCCCCCCCCCCCCATAAGAGACATCATTGCAGATAAAGACAAGTGAACAAAAGAAGAAGAAGAAACTATTATAGTTATTTTAACCATCATATTTCTTGCTGTCCAGGCAGAGATTGACAGTGTCAAGGCCTCTCTCAAAGAGTTCTACACTGCAGGGGAAGGCAAGCATGTCAAGATTACATCGTTCTATTTCAGAGTTATGGGTGACAAGTAAGTTTCACATTTTCATCTTATAGTCCGTGCTGTGGGGCGTGGGTTGTTATGTCTGTCCACAGCCTTCTGTCTTCTTTTCTGCTAGTTTTTCTGACCAGCACAACTCAGGGGGTCAACCCAGCCACTTAAAAATGTGACCAGTAAATACAGGACCCTTATACATATTGGGTATATGGTGCTAGTTCCATATTTAATAGTCGAATCAGCACTCAGTGAATGTTGTCAGTATCACACCACTGATTTAACTTCCCAATACATGTGCTGGTATCCATTTTAGGCTGGGTTGACCCAGAAATACAGGTCAATGTTTAAAAATCCTTGATGGAGATTGAAACCCATGACCATCTGGCCAGCAGGGTATCTGAAGGTTGATTGGTTGGTACATGGTTTCTGAAGGTAGATTGGTAGGTAATAGATAACTGAATGTTGATTGGTTGTTTGGTGCTGGGTATCTGAAGGTTTATTGGTTGTTTGGTGCTGGGTATCTGAAGGTTGATTGGTTGGTACATGGTTTCTGAAGGTTGATTGGTAGGTAAGGATAACTGAAGGTTGATTGATTGTTTGGTGCTGGGTATCTGAAGGTTGATTGGTTGGTATATGGTTTCTGAAGGTTGACTGGTTGTTTGGTGCAGGGTATCTGAAGGTTGATTGGTTGTTTGGTGCAGGGTATCTGAAGGTTGATTGGTAGGTACATGGTATCTGAAGGTTGATTGGTAGCCAATGGGTATCTGAAGGTTGATTGGTTGTTTGGTGCAGGGTATCTGAAGGTTGATTGGTTGATTGGTACAGGGTATCTGAAGGTTGATTGGTTGGTTGATACAGGGTATCTGAAGGTTGATTGGTTCGCACAGGGTATCTGAAGGTTGATTGGTTGGTTGGTACAGGGTATCTGAAGGTTGATTGGGTGGTTGGTACAGGGTATCTGAAGGTTGGTTGGTTGGTTGGCAGAGTGTATCCGAAGGTTGACTGGTTGGTTGTTTGGTAGAGAGTATCTGAAGGCTGATTGGCTGTTAATCCCCTGGAAGACTGAGCTTTAACTCCTATATCCAGGTCACTGACGTTTGGGTCATGTGAAGGAGGTTGGTGACTTTCCTCCCAACCCATTACCAAAGTACCTTCTCCATGGGGACTCACTGAGCTCCCCTTTCTGATCCAATCTCAGAATCCAACAGGGTGTGCTAGATCAGTATTGAGACTTCACATCTGTGTGGAGAAACATTAGTATGTAACTAGGCCAAGACTGGGCATAGCGCATATATTCTGGTGGGGATTAGATCGAAGCTAGTCTCATTTCCTCATCAGGTGTAGGTATCTCAGCATCAACAGACTCAGACGGAATCTCTAGAGGCGTGATAGCTCAATGGGTTAAGACTGACATCTCATCTCATCTTTTTCCTCTTGTACTTTGTGGTGTTGAGTTGAAGTATAAACAGCGGGAGAGTGCCCGCTTATGGGCTTCATGTATCGAGATTCCCATGGACTCTGTTATTCCCTCTGTCCATTGTTTACGTTTTCGCCTCTTCTTCTGCCATTTGGTCTGTACATCATTGCTTAGTTAGTTAGTTAGTCGACAGATCATCCTCATTGCACATAGAACCATTCAGTCCATAAGTGCTCAGATCCCCTCCTCAGCAAATCCCGCAGCGTGTAGCGGCTCACGACACCAGTTCTGTGTTGGTTTATCAATCTTCTTTGGCTTCCTGCGTAGTGTTCTTGTTTGGCCTCACCTCTTTTAATTTGCAGTTCTCACAGTCTGACCATGGTTGTAGATTCACAGTCATCATGTGGTTCTCGCAAGTCTTGCTTCTCGTAGAGCATTCAGAATGTCAGCCTGGTCCATGGCGCTTCCGCCCTCCACAGTAACCTTACCTGCGAGCTTGTCAGACCGCTCATTTCCTTGTACTCCCTCATGCCCTGGCACGAAGATGAAACTAATGTTTGCCAGCCGAGACCGCTCCAGAGACAGTAACCACTCTCTTCGGATCCACCCCATCTCTATCCTTTTGAGCATGCTCATTGAGTCACTAAGGAAACATGCCCTAGTGAATGTCTGTGTCTCGAGCCATATTATTGCTTTACTTACTGCCATGACTTCCATAGTCAAGCTACTTGTGGTCTCAGCAAAAGCACCTGAGTTCTCCTTCACAATTCTCCCTCCGGCCTGAGCCGTAAAGGCCCAAAAGCTTCTCACATCATTGCTTGTTGTGGTATAATGTTAGTTGGTAACCTAGTTACATGGTCAAACCATTTGACTTGCTGCCTTCTAATAAAATCTACCACTGCTATAACCCCCACTTTAATTCTGATTTATGATTTCTTTATTTCTAATTTTCTCTCTTCTTGATACATTGAGTATTCTCAGGAATCTCATTTCTGTAGCTGTGATTTTTCTTTTCTCTTTTTCTGTCATTGTCCAGATTTGGCATTGGTAGCATAGAGATGGTAGGAAGATTTTGTTGTAGAGTGCTTTCTTAGTAACTATTGTTGCATGTTTGTTCTTTACTATTGGTGCCATTTGTTCAGTGAGCTGGTTTGACTGACATCAGTTACACAGAATTCTGAAGTTAAAAAGATAAATGAAATTGTCAGCCATTTCAACTTCATTGTTTAGCATTATACAATTGTCTCTGTTGATGTGGATGCATTTGTTTCTAAATCTGCAGGGGCCAAACTTTGAAACCCAGTTCCGAATTGCTGTTTGGAGAATCTGTAAGTTTTATTTGTGTTTTGTCAGGGCTTGTCTTGTTTTGATGATGTCAGAATGAAAAAAGTTAGTTGCATAAGCTTTACAGGACGTTATAGTCAACACCAGCAATTTTTTTTTACTATTCGTGATTTCTTGGCATGTTTTCGTTCAGTAGTTTGCCATTGCTTTCTGAACAACCAGCACAAAACATCATTATTTGAATATCAACGCAAGACAGCTGTGTTTTTAATGTGGTTTTCAGGATTACGAATTGTGCCTGTAACCTCTTCGTCATAGAGTATCTTCCTAAACATTTAGATTACTCATTTTGGCTGGCCAAGGAATTTTCATAATTCTTCTGTCAAACCACATCTCAGGCCTCAAGTGATTTGTTTACTAATAGTCCAGAATTCAAAGCCATTATGTTCTTCTTTCGTTCAATTGAAATTTTCCTAAAGTAGCAATGTTGTCTCTTGTGTGAATTTCATTAAGCCATATGTTAATACTGGTTCTATGTGACATAGAAGAATTATTTTTCTTATCTCTAATGACAATTATTTATTGCATAAAATGTTCTTTATTGCATAAAATGCAGCTTTTGATTGCCCCATTCCGTTCTTTATCTCTGTGATACATTTTTCATCTTTTATCATCTGGACTGCCTGAGTAACTAACAATGATTACCAGGAAGAGGCCAATGAAACAGGAACATTATATTCAACAATAAGAATGAGACAAACAGTTTTCTTTGGTTTTGTGATGAGAAGAGAGGCATTGGAGAACATTGTGATAACTGGAAAAAATCTATGGGAAGAGAACAAACGAACACAAATCTTTATTGTCAAAGGGTTAAGAATTGGGCATGCAGGCCCGTCTGACATTTTGCCCTTCTTCAGAGGCAGAGAGGCAGAAGCAGACTAAGAGAACTGATGCTGGATGGATTGAGACGGTGGCGTGGAGAAATATCATCAGCAGAGTTGATTCAGAACTCTAGAGATGCAGATCTGTGGAGAGACACGAACACCTATGCCAGTTGGCAAGGCCTTGATGATGATGATCAGCATCAATTTACCTAGATACTTTAATTTCTGTTTTTGCTCCACACTTTTGAAACTATCTTATATATTGTTCAGCTGTAGAAGCTCTATCAGTAATGTTGACAGCTACTACTTTTGCTTTATCATGCCGATCTAACCAGTAATTTTTCTTTGAATACTTTCAGCATGTTTTTGAGTCTTTGTTGAACCTCCGATTTCGTATATCTCCTGAGGCATTCTTCCAAGGTGAGTTTATTTCAACATCTATGTTTGGCCAATTGCACCTATATGTGTGCACATGCGTGAGAAAGAGACAGAGAGAACACTCCAGGCTGTGAAATGAATCAGATTTGCACAGGCCAGAGACAGATTTCATAACCGCTGTGCTGCTCCACCACTTAAAATTAAATAAATAATGATTAAACAAAGAAAAGAATATTCTAGAAAACTAATCAAATCAAGCAATGGAAAAACAGCCCACATTGTCCCATCACATGCCATTTGTTGAATTATAGTCACGTGACTGACACAGACAAGGCATTCTGCACATTCTACTAAACACAGAACAGGTGCATGTTGACATTTGCAGAAGCTGCAGCAATGCACGTGTGTAAACCCCAAGTAAACAAAACTATGATGGTCAATTTAAAACTTCTGTGGTAACACTTACATTGAAACAGGATAATATATTATGTATTTCAGCTGTAAGGATTCATTGTGTGACTTTATTCTGTATTGATCTATTTGTGTTGAATACATCTGATGTACCAAAATATACCAGGCAATGAATCATGTAACCATATGTTTGTGTTTTAATTATTCAAATGATTAATTAATCAGTAATTGTTCCATTAGTTACATAGTCATAATTTTGTGAATATCTCCGCAACCTCTTTCTCAGTGAACACAGCAGCAACGGAGAAACTGTACCAGTTGATCTCTGATTGGTGTGACGTTTCACCGGCAACTACTGTGCTAGATATCTGTTGTGGTACGGGCACAATCGGGCTTTCCATGGCTAAGGTTTGTGTTTTTATTTGTCTCCTCCTTTTTTGTGTGTCCTGCCTCCTCCTATTCCTTCTTTCCTTCTGTTTCTGCTGTTGCTCTAGTCATGTCTACACAAAAAAATGATTTTGGAATAGTTGTTCTATTAAAGTTTTAATGCAAAAGTAGGTACAGGAAAAGCTGAAAATGAGAGACATGTTTTAGGACAATTTGGATTGGGAAATAGAAATGGTGCAGGTGACAAATTAATTGAATTTTGCACAGAAAATGAGTTAACGATAACCAACACACTTTTTAAACAACACCCAAGAAGACTCTACACATGGAAGTCCCCGGACAGTATTACCAAAAATCAGATAGATTATATTTTAATACAAAGAAGATGGAGATCAAGCATAACATCTGCAAAAACCCAATGAAGTGCAGACTGTGATTCAGATCATCAGTTATTAAAAGCAGATCTGAAGGTAAAACTCAAAAAGCTTACCCAAGTACCAAGGCCACTTTATTTTGATCTCACAAAAATACCAGATGCATACAATGTAGAAGTGAAGAATCGTTTTGGAGTCTTGATGTCTATACAAGAGGAAATGACACCTAATGAACTGGCAGTACAAGCTAGAGATATCTTGATAACAGCAGCCAAAGATTTAATTCCGACCAGGACTAAGCAACATAAGCCATGGATTACATCAGTCACGTTAAAATTAATAAAACAATGTAGGGAACTGAAAAAGAAAGGTAGAGAAACCGATAACAGTAGAATGAAGTATAAATCTTAACACAAGAAATAAGAAAGGACAAAAACCAATATATACAAATTGTTGTATTAAAATAGAGCAATTTCATAAGAATGGAAGAGATTACGAAATGTTCAAAGAAATAAAGTTATTAACAAGAAATGTTCAACCACAATTAAATGTTATTTGTGACAAGTTGGGAATTACCTTAACAGAATCTAGACAAATTCTAGAAAGATGGCAGGAATACTGCACTAGAATGTATGATATGAATGAGTGTGTGGATGTGAATGAGATATATAAACCAACGAGAGCAGAGACAGAACCTGAACCCTCATTAGACGAAATTTCATGGGCAATAAAGAACCTGAAGAATGGTAAATCACAAGGATGCAATGAGATACCAGCTGAACTAATTAAAGCGGGAGGAGAAGAAAGCATACAAATCTATCATGCATTATGTAAAAAGATATGGAAATGTGGTATATGGCCAAAAGATTGGAAGAGAACTATCTTCATTCCATTACCAAAAAAAGGGCAACCTGAAATTATGCACCAACTATGGAACTGTTGCCCTGATCAGTCATGCAAATAAAATTCTACTAAAAATCATAATGGGAAGATTTTGTAAGAAAATGGAAGAAGAGATTAACGTGGTTCAAGCTGGATTTAGACAAGGAAGAGGAACAAGAGATCACATACTCAACATGTGTTTAATAATCGAGAAGTGCAGAGAATTTAATGTAAACTTATTCTCATGTTTTGTGGATTATTCAAAGGCATTTGACTGTGTACAACATCAGAAACTTTGGGAAATCATGAGGAATATGGGCTTTCCATCACACGTAGTACAACTCATAAAAATGTTCTCTGTAGATCAACAAGCAGCAGTTAGAATAGATGGCGAGACATCAGATTGGTTTGACAACAAGCAAGGAGTCTGTGAGGGCTGTGTGCTGTCCCCATATTTGTTTAACCTGTACACCAAAAATATAATGAGAAATGTTAGAGATGATATAAGCAGGGAGCTATATGAAGCCCTAAATATTTGCGGTCATGAAATACCAGAGTTTCGATATGCTGATGATACAGTATTACTATCCACAACACAGAATGGCATAGAAAAACCTAATAACCTCAACCCAAAGGAATAGTGCAAATCTCAACTTATATGTTAACATAGCAAACACAAAGATAATGCATACAGATAAAACTACTATGGAGAAAGAAATATATGTTAATGAGGAAAAAATTGGAGGTGGTGGAAAATTTCAAGCATCTTGGGTCATTGATTACCAACAATGGTGACACAACAAAATTAAGCGACGAATATCCTTTGCCCTTCAAAGACTAAAACAACTGAATAAATTATGGAATGGGACAGATAGAACTACAAAAATTAGATTTTTAAGAGCATGCATCTTTCCCAGTGCAACATATGCCTTTTAAACCTGGACACTTACTAAACAAACTGAACAGTGCATAAATGCCTTTGAATATAAATGTTATACACGGGTTCTAAGAATATCTTGGGTAATGAAAAACAACAAATGCATCCATACTTCAAAAGCTGAATATTGAAGAAGGTTGGCTATTAAAGACGATAAAACAAAGGAAATTGAAATGTTTTCATCACTTGAAACATCATGGATGTTTGGAGAGAACAATAATGGAGGAGTATATGCCTGGGAAGAGAGGAAGAGGAAGGCCAAAGAGAAGATGGGTGCAGGATGTGACGGATGATCTCCAGATGAGTATCTGATGTGGGGCATCTTGCTTGTGATCAAGAAGTGTTCCGGAAGGTTGTTATGGGAGCGAGGTTCTGCTAAGGACATGCTTCTGAATGAATGAATGTTCCATTAAATGAAAGCTAAAACTTCCAAGAGACTTGACATACCTTACCATCAGCATCATCTTAGAAGGTGTATGACTGAAAGGTTAAAAGTGCTCACTTTTAAACTTCTCACATATGGATGACAGGGTAAGGGGTTCTGCTTTGCAGTGTGTGGTGCAAATAAAAAAGTAAAGAAATATATTTCAGTCCTGCATGCCCAATTATAACCTCTTGTAAAATAACATTCATTCACTTTTTTGTTTTCATTCATTAATTTGTTTTCCTCATCAGTTATCAGATAATATGAGTGCTCATTGCCCTCGTTGCATTCGTTGGATTCATCATATCCAGCATGCCCATGCAATCGACATGTTACACTTGTTCCAGTGTGTAATTGAGTGTTCCTTTAGTTTGCAGTTTGTTGTCATGTTACATGTTGTGTGTTGTAAACATCAAGTTTACAGAAAGAATCATCATCATCAAGCAACAAGTATTGTCCAGAAAGTTGCTCTCATCACAACTGAGATTAATGATTCTCAGTTCTTTATCACTTCTCCTGTTTAATAAATTTGCATAACCTGGGTGATTGTAATGTCTGCTGTTTGCCATTGTGTTCTTTAACCCAGCCTTTTCTTGCAGGCACCATAACTCCCATTAATATTCTTTGTAAATTTCTGAAGAAGAGAAGCATAAATATAAGGATCGTTCATTTGAAACCCGTTCCAATGGCTTTATTACAAAAGCATGAAAGAAACATTAACAGGTGTGGTAGAATTAAACAAAGCATTCATTTTGAATTAATTATGCACCATGGGTTGGTCAGAAGAAGTCGCCATAGGCATTCAGGCAAGCATCCTATTGCTTAGGTAGGCGGTGAATGCCGTCCGCAAAAAAGGATTGTGGCTGCTCACTGAACCAAGTGTTTACCGCGTTCATTACGTCTGCATCTGTGTGAAATCGTTGCCCCTTGAGGGCTTTTTTTAGAGGTCCGAACAAATGAAAATCACATGGTGACAAATCAGGACTATAAACTGGATGTTGCAGAATTTCCCACTTCTTCCAAGCTAATGCTTCCTGCACAATCTTTGCAACATGCGTGCGAGCATTATCGTGCAACAAAATCACACTGCAAGAAAGCATGCCGGGTTGTTTATTCTTGATGGCTTTTTGCAGCTTGTCTAGTGTTTCAAGTAGTGGGTAGAGTTGATGTTGACACCAGGTTCTTTAAAGTCAGCCAACAATAGCCCTTCATGGTAAAAAAAATGCGCTCAGCATAACCTTACCAGCAGAAATCTATAACTTGAATTTTTTGGCTTTTGGTGATCCAGCATGCTTCCATTGCATGCTCTCTCTTTTGCTGCTCGGCTCAAAGTGGTGACACCATGATTCATTGCCTGCCACTATGCAAAAGAGAAATGCATCACCCTCCACTCTGTAATGCAGCAAGTGGTTCAAACACCATCCCATGCATTCCTCTTTTTGGTGGTCGGTCAATATCCGTGGTACCCACTGTGAACACACCTTCCGATATTGCAGTTTCTTACAAATGACCTTTTGAATTGTCCCAGTTAACACATCAAATTCTTTCGCTAGTGGACGTTTTCTTCGACAACGGTTCATCTGTACTGCTGTATCAATTTTTGCGATGGTTTTTTCTGTTGCAATAATATGCGCTTGACCTGGCCGTCGAAGATCTGTCGTGAACTGACATCCTTTCCGAAACATTTGTGCCCAGTTTATCACTGCTTTCTTCGACACACATTTGTTACCGTACGCTGCCTGCATTCTTTGATGAATGTCCACTGGTTGACATCCTTCAAATGAAAGAAACTGATTCACCGCTCTTTGAGCTTCTTTGGACGGATTTTGGATCAACCCGGCCATTTTCTCAACAGTCAGAAACAGGACATATGCATCATGGAATGATAAGCACGTGCTCTTTTATTCATTGGTCAGTACTTATCACATGACCATGATATGATCATGTTCAACGTACGCAATTACGCGCAGTGCAGTACAAACGGATTTCAAATGAACGCTCCTAATATCAACTTGTTTTCTTACTGTAATTGATCACTGTCATTGTGAGTTACTGTTCCTGATCTCTAATGTTCTCTCTTGATTCTTCCATCAGAAGGTGAAACAGGTTATAGGTATTGAAATGTGCCCACAGGCTGTGGAGGATGCTAAAGTTAATGCAGCTATCAATGGTGAGATATCTACGTGTAGCTAATTCCACCTCATTTGTTTAAGTTCACCTTGATTTTGTATTGTGTTAGTTTCATGTGTTTACCCATTGACTTTGTATTGTCTATTGTTTTCTTTATGTGTTCATCTATTGATAGTGTATTGTGTTAAGTGTCATAATGTGCTCACATATTAATTTTGTATTCTGTTTATTGATTTTGTATTGTATTTAGTGTCATAATGTGTTCACACATTGATTTTGTATTCTGTTTAGTGTCATAATGTGTTCACCCTTTGATTTTGTATTCTGTTTATTGATTTCGTATTGTGTTTAGTGTCATAATGTGTTCACGTATTGAATTTGTATTGTGTTTAGTGTCATAATGTATTCATCCATTGATTTTGTATTGGGTTAAGTTTGAATAACGAAGACACAAACAATAGATTGCACGATTTATTGCCTGGCATATTTTGCTGCATCTCGTCAGGTACATACTGTAGAATTCACACAACATAAAGTAAAATAACTAGATAAATCCTTTAAGCTGAAATATTCACATGTTCACACAGTAATGTAAATTGTCTACCACGGTAATTTTCTGTTTAGTGTCATAATGTGTCCTACTGTATTCTGTTTAATGTCATAATGTGTTCACCCATTGATTTTGTATTCTGTTTAGGGTCATAATGTGTTCACCCATTGATTTTGTATTCTGTTTATTGATTTTGCATTGTGTTTAGTGTCCTAATGTGTTCACACATTAATTTTATATTCTGTTTAGTGTCATCATGTGTTCACACATTGATTTTGTATTTTGTTTAGTGTCATAATGGTGTTCACACATTGATTTTGTATTGTATTTAATGTCATAATTTGTTCACCCATTGATTTTGTATTTTCTGTAGTTTGCATACATTTCTACTCTTTAATTTTATATTCTCTTTCTATTATTATTATTATTGCTGATTTTGTTGAAATTTTAAAAATATTTTACCAGTAGACTTTGTAATGTCCTGTATGTTTTTTTTTGGGGGGTGTTATTTATACAGGAGTTTGGAGCGATGTGTGTCTGGCTGTTGATTTTATTTTTGTTCTGTGTTTTTGCTATTATTATTGATGTTGTTGGCTCACGATTTTACCAGTTCATTTTGTATTGTTATCTATTTGTGTTATTCATCATCTTGCCAAGTGTTTATCATGTGTTTACAGGCTGAGATAGTGTTCTACATAGTTTATCATGTGTTTACAGGCGGAGATAGTATTGTTCTACATAGTTTATCATGTGTTTACAGGCTGAGATAGTATTGTTCTGTGTAGTTTTGTCTAAGTTACTGTTCTTCTTGTCATATGTTTACAGGCGGAGATAGTTTTGTTCTACATAGTTTATCATGTGTTGGCTGAGATAGTTTTGTTCTACATAGTTTATCATGTGTTTACAGGCTGAGATAGTATTGTTCTACATAGTTTATCATGTGTTTACAGGCTGCGATAGTATTGTTCTACATAGTTTATCATGTGTTTACAGGCTGAGATAGTATTGTTCTACATAGTTTATCATGTGTTTACAGGCTGAGATAGTATTGTTCTTCATAGTTTATCATGTGTTTACAGGCTGAGATTGTGTTGTTATATGTAGTTTTGTGTAAGTTACTGATCTTCTTTTCATATGTTTACAGGCTGAGATAGTATTGTTTTATGTAGTTTTGTCTAAGTCACAGGCCTTTCTTTGTCAAGTGGTTTATCACATGTTTACCTGTATCTTCATCAGGTAGCTTGTCCTTTGAATGTTGCTTTCATCACAGCCTGCTAGAAAGACTCAATCCTTCTCTAGTTTCCCTGCTTATTGTATTTTCATGCTCAATGTGTCTTTAGTATCCTGTGTTCTTCCTCCCTCCCTCCCTCCCTTTCTTCCATCCTTCCTTCCTTCCAATTATGCCATATTTAAAAAAAATATTCATAGTTATAACTTAAATGATTTGTAATTCATTATTATGTTTATTTTGTTAAAACATACTGGCTTTCAGACTCTTTGTGTAAATTGATAGCTTCTTGTTAATTCAATATTATGTTTGTTTTTTCCTCAGAAATAGACAATGCGACATTTCACTGTGCCAAAGTTGAAGATGTCATCAGTAAAGTCATGTCATCTGTGCAGTCTTCATGTTCCAATGATATTGTTGCAGTAGTTGATCCTCCTAGACCTGGCTTACGTGAGTGCATTAGTTTTCCTCCTGAGTCTGTCAATGATAACTACAGCTTTGTCAGTCTGCCATCTTTGTCACTTCTTTATCAGTCTGCCATCTTTGTCACTTCTTTATCAGTCTGCCATCTTTGTCACTACTTTATCAGTCTGCCATCTTTGTCACTACTTTATCAGTCTGCCATCTTTGCCACTACTTTATCAGTCTGTCATCTTTGTCACTACTTTGTCAGTCTGCCATCTTTGCCACTATTGTGTCGTTGGTCTCTGCTGTTGTGACTGTGCCAGTGTATGCTAACATGAGATGAAAGAAACACGACAGAGGTTAAAAGCAGAATTGGTCAAGTAAAAGCTGCATTTCAGAACATTGAAAGTTAGTTGCATCTCCCATTACAGGACGCAACAATCAACCCCAGCATTTATTGACTGTTTGCGATTCAGCCATATAACTAGATTACCACTGACAGTATACCACAATAAGCAATGGTGTATAGACTGATAGACTGAATGGAACCAGAAGAAGAGCCCAACCATGTAAACGATAGACAGAGGGAATAAGAGTCCTTGGGAATCTCAAAATATGAAGCCCATAAACGGACACTCTCCCACCGTTTATGATTTATCTCGACACCCCAAGGTACACAAGGTAACCCCGAGAACTAACTTCTATAAGAGTCAAGAAGATACGTGATCTGAGGGTTGCCCTCTATTGTTATTGGTGCGGCCTTGTCCCCGAACCAGAAGAATGCATGAGGACATGGCCTAATGGCCGTTTTGTTACACTGACAAGTGAAAAGTTACCTTCTGTAATAAATCACTTGCACTGAATATCAGAAAGAGTACTGAGATGTTATATTAAATGTCAGAAAGAAAACTGTGATGTTATATTGAATGTCAGAAAGTGTAAGAAATGTTACATTGAATGTCAGAAAGTGTACCGAAATGTTACATTGAATGTCAGAAAGTGTACCAAAATGTTACATTGAATGTCAGAAAGTGTACAAAAATGTTACATTGAATGTCAGAAAGAGCACTGAGATGTTATATTAAACTTGTTCTGCTGTGTGGTGGTGAATCTTGTAATGGGAACAAACTAGGAAAGGCTTGAGTCGGCAGTGATATGGTTTCTGAGATAAATGTTGTGAAAACTTTGGACATCTAGAGCAGCACAGGGATAGAAACCGTTGTCTAATAGTAGGGATAAAAACCATTGCCTGATAATACGGTGGAGACCATTGTCTGATAACAGGGATAAAAAGCATATTTTGATCAGGGTAGAAACCATTGTCTGATAGCAAGGTTAGAATCTATATTTGTATAACAGAGATAAAAGCCATTGTCTAATAGCAGCCATTGTCTGATGGCAGGGATAGAAACCATTGTCTGATAGCAGCCATTGTCTGATAGCAGCCATTGTCTGATAGCAGGGATAGAAACCATTGTCTGATAGCAGCCATTGTCTCATAGCAGCCATTGTCTGATAGCAGGGATAGAAACCATTGCCTGATAGCAGCCATTGTCTGATAGCAGGGATAGAAACCATTGTCTGATAGCAGGGATAGACACCATGATCTGATAGCAGGGATAGAAACCATTGTCTGATAGCAGGGATAGACACCATGATCTGATAGCAGGGATAGAAACCATTGTCTGATAGCAGGGATAGACACCATGATCTGATAGCAGGGATAGACACCATTGTCTGATAGCAGGGATAGACACCATGATCTGATAGCAGGAATAGACACCATGATCTGATAGCAGGGATAGAAACCATTGTCTGATAGCAGGGATAGAAACCATTGTCTGATAGCAGGGATAGACACCATTGTCTGATAGCAGGGATAGACACCATTGTCTGATAGCAGGGATAGACACCATTGTCTGATAGCAGGGATAGACACCATGATCTGATAGCAGGGATAGAAACCATTGTCTGATAGCAGGGATAGAAACCATTGTCTGATAGAAGGGATAGAAACCATGGTCTGATAGCAGGGATAGAAACCATTGTCTGATAGCAGGGATAAACACCATGATCTGATAGCAGGGATAGACACCATGATCTGATAGCAGGGATAGAAACCATTGTCTGATAGCAGGGATAGACACCATGATCTGGTAGCAGGGATAGAAACCATTGTCTGATAGCAGGGATAGAAACCATTGTCTGATAGCAGGGATAGACACCATGATCTGATAGCAGGGATAGAAACCATTGTCTGATAGCAGGGATAGAAACAATTGTCTGATAGCAGGGATAGAAACCATGGTCTGATAGCAGGGATAGAAACCATTGTCTGATAGCAGGGATATAAACCATTGTCTGATAGCAGGGATAGACACCATGATCTGATAGCAGGGATAGAAACCATGATCTGATAGCAGGGATAGAAACCATTGTCTGATAGCAGGGATAGATACCATGATCTGATAGCAGGGATAGACACCATTGTCTGATAGCAGGGATAGACACCATTGTCTGATAGCAGGGATAGAAACCATTGTCTGATAGACACCAGGGATAGAAACCATTGTCTGATAAACACCAGGGATAGAAACCACTGTCTTCTTCTTCTTCTTCGTTCATCCGGAGTTTTTTTTCGGACGTGATTGCGTTGTGCCTGTCCACAGCAGAGGTGCGTTCTTGCGCCGTTAGGCCGACACATCCGACTTCTGCGGGCATTTGTTGACCGGGTTAACCTTCCCGGAGGTTTCTTAGGACGTTTGGCTCTCACTGTTGTGGTGTTATCCCCCATCCCAGCTGGCCCATATAGAACAGCCAAAGACATCCTGGTCAGCCCTCAAGGGAAGGCAGGGGCAGACCATGGGCATTCCCCGCCATCCAAGGAGGCTTCCATACTTGCAGAGCCAACACACAGCGCTCTGGTACTGGGCTCACCCAAGGAATCGTCACGTCCTGCACATGGCTGCTTAGCCTCACTTCTGTATATTGGGCCTTCCATTCACCATAGGCTGTTCTTCCGGAAACCAGAAGTATGCAGTCTGCAGATGACATCCACACAGTGAACTTTCGATTCGGACTTTCCACATAATGGATTTGCTATCCAAGCAATATTCCATTTCGTGCCACTAGGACACTTTTTCCACCTTTTATGAAGCCCACACAGTGTGCTTTCGATTCGGACTTTCCACATAATGGATTTGCTATCCAAGCAATATTCCATTTAGTGCCACTGGGACACTTTTTCCACCTTTTATGAAGCCCACACAGTGAGCTTTTGGTTCGGACTTTCCACGTAATGGATTTGCTATCCAAGCAATATTCCATTTCATGCCTCTGGGGCGCTTTTGTAACCGACATACCTGTGGTATGAAGTGCGGCAGTCTAAATACTTCTTCATGCACCTTTAAATGTCAACCTGAATGTAGTTAAAGTAAGCTGCAGTCAACTTGAGCTTGTTGATATCTCCATAGAGCTTGTCCTCAAATGAAGCAGGTGTGGGCCAAAATATCTTTCTCTGTTCTGCATATATTGGACACTCCTGCAGCAAATGTTTAGCTGTCATTTTACCAGTTCCACAATTGCATTCATCGGTATCTCCTATCTTTAGTTTATTGAACAAGTGGTATTTCAGCCTGTTATGTCCTGTGCGGAGTCTGAAGATTGCTACTTGTTCTCTTCGGTCGAGTTTGTAATATGCATCATCCTTCTGGTGACCTGGATGCTCTGATTCCCATTTGGTTCTATAAGTGCTTTTTATCAACCTCTTTGCCTCGTTATAGGTTATGTCTATGTCAGGCTGTGGTAGTCGTCCGCCCTCTTTTGCCAGTCTGTCAGCCTCTTCATTTCCAGGTATACTGCAATGTGATGGTATCCACTGTATTACAACTTTTTTGGATTTCTGGCATAGACCATGCAGTGCTGCTCTTAGGTCAGCTATTTCTGTGCTGTAATTGCTCTTCAGTATTGAGACAGCTGACTTTGCATCTGTAAAGATAGCTATTTGCGTCTCTTTATTTTCCTCCATCAAGAGCATTTCTGCTGCAGTTTTCAGAGCCTCTACCTCCGCTTTGAAGTTACTTGAAAACTTTCCAGTTGCCACTGAATGTGTTTTTTTTCACTCCATTTTTTAAATTTAGGAGAATTCCTCCTCCTCCATTCTCTACTGAATTTTTGGCTTATCCATCTGTATATGCATGGGTCCAATTGCTGCTTGGGTAATGTTCTTTTATGTAGTTTAGGGTTATTTCTCTTCTTTCGGTTTCATGCTGAGTGTTATTTTTCTCAATACCAGGAATGTTTTCTATCATCTCAGGCAGTAGCTGCCGTCTCCAAGCTGGGAACTTGTCTGCATTGTAAATGGATTTGACTGTTGATATGTTAAGTATGGGATCTGCCCTAATCTTTCGTTTTGCAGTTTCTACAAAGTTGCTACGCTTCAGTCTTCCCTTTCCAAAACCACTAAACCTTTTATACATAGGGTGGTCTGTCAATCTTCTAAATTTTTCAGCTTGTTGCTGGGCTCTGCTATCTCTTCTATCCTGCATTGGTTGTAAACAAGTGATCTTTTCTAGTTCATTAATAGGCGTTGTCTTCAGGCTTCCAGTTATGATTCGCATTCCTTGATTTTGGACTCTGCTTATTTTGTTCAAGTTTGACTTAACTGCTGTTGCCCAAGCTGCAATGCCATATTCCAGTACTGGCCTCACCCGTCCAGTATATAACTTCTTGAGAACTTTCTCATCTGCTCCCCACGTTGTACCAGCAAGCTTTTTCATGATTGCCATTCTTTGCCTTGCTCTTGTTCGATTTTTCTCAACCTGTGTCTTCCATGTCAGGCGACGATCAAAGGTGACTCCTAGATAGTTTGGATTTTCTTCATGGCGCAATATTTTTCCATTCAATACCAGCTTAGGTTGCTGAGTTTTAGTTGAGAGGGAGAATACTGTGCATGTTGTTTTCTCCTCACTTATCTTCACTAGCCATGATTTTGACCAGTCCTCTAGCGCTAATAGGGCTTGCTGTATTCTGCTGTTAGCTGTACTAATATATTCTTCAGATGTCCATATGGCTAGGTCATCTGCAAAGGATGATGTGTGTACTCTGGCTGGAAAATTTTCCGTGATGTCGTTTATATATGCTAGGAATAATGTTGGTGAAAGAACTCCTCCTTGGGGGACACCTTGCTCCAACAGCATCATTTTGCTGGTTTGTCCTTGTACTTTTGTCCTGGCAGTTCTGTTCTCAAGGTAGTGGCTGATCCATTTGTACATTTTCCCACAAACATGCATTTTTTGCAGTTTTACTTTCAGTCCTTCCTTCCATACTTTATCAAATGCTTTTTCTAAATCTATCCAGACCGCTAGTGTGTGCTTTTTCTCTTGGAAGGCATCCTCTATTTCCTGAGCTATATAGGTTATTTGATCTTCAGTGGATCTGTACTTTCTGAATCCTGCTTGGTGAGGTGTTAAGAGTTGGTTTTCTTCCAGATGCCATGTTAGCCTGCCATTGATAATGCGTTCCATTAATTTTCCTACACAGCTAAGAAGACTGATAGGTCGATAGCCATTTGGTTCTTCCAGGTCTTTTCCTTTCTTTGGGACTGGTATTAGTATAGCTTCCTTCCATGCCTGTGGGACTATTCCCCTCTTCCAGCTGTAATTTAGGACTGCTAGTAGTTTCTTTTTTGCCTTAGTGCCTAGTCCTATTAGCATTTCATTTGTGATTCCATCCTTTCCTGGTGATGTCTTCTTTTTTAGGGTATTCATTGCCTGTTCCATTTCTTCCATTGTTAGATTTGCCATCATATATTCTGCTGCTGTCTCTTTATATCTATGATGTATCTGTTTATCTTTGATTGCTTTCTTCTGTTCGGCTGTAATATCAATGTGGTTTGCACTGGCATAGTGTTCCATTAGTGCATTTGCAGCCTTTTTTCCTGTAAGCAAGGCATTTCCTTGTTTAATTGTTATTTGTTTGTTTCTAGGTCCTTCATTGTTCATGGCTTTCACTAGTTTCCATAGTTTGTTTCCATCCCTGTCAAAATTCAGGTTTTCTGTTTTTTTCCTCCAACAATCTCTTGTTGTTTGATTTACTGTTCTTTTATATTTTGCTGAGATGGCTTTGAGAGAGATGTTCGCTTCAGTTGTTTGTTCTCTCTCTGCGATCTTCCTAGCATCTTCAACTTTGTCCTCCAAAATTTGTAGTTCCTCAGTCCAGTATGGTTTGTAATTTTTCCTCGCTCTTGGAATAGACTCAGTGGCCGCCTGTATTATTGCTCTGTTTAGACTTTCCACCATTTGCTTCATGTTGCCATATCGTGTATTTATGTTTTCACAATATTTGTCTGTTAGTATGGAAAATCTGTCCCAATCTGCTCGTTTGTAATTCCAGCGAGGCAAAGGCTTTTGCTCCTGTGGAACATACTCCATATTTATTACAAGCTTGATTGGTCTGTGGTCACTACCTGCTAATTGGTCAAGCACATGGCGATCAATTTTGTGGAGGATGTCTCCTGTGCAGAAAGCTAAGTCTGGAGTAGAAGTGGTAATCCATCTTCTGGAGTAGAAGCTCGGTGTGTCATCCGCTTTGTTGAGTAGATGGAGATTTGAGTCTATTTCCCAGTCCTCCACTTCATCTCCTCTTTTGTCAGTATCTGGGTATCCCCATCTTTCTGAGCGGCTATTAAAGTCTCCGACAACAATGCAATTTGTGTCAGTTATTTCCATGTTTGAGAGTGTAAGATCCTTATCTGCCGGGCTATACAAATTGTAAATTCTTATTTTCATGTCCTTTATCATTATATCAACACCTATAATTTCCGTTTGGTTGTCAGAGATCACAGATACTTCGCTGCAAGGTATTGTATTTCGTGTAAGTATTACAACTCCTCCTTTGTGTCCTTCGCGGTCAAAACGTGTGGCCTGATATCCCTCGACTGAAAATGTGCGATTGGCGTTGAGGTGTGTCTCTTGAATGCATGCCACATCTATTCTATCTTTATGAAGACGCTGTGTTAGGGAGGCTTTCTTGTTATAAACTCCTTCGGCATTCCATTGTAGTATGTTGAGAGTCCGGGGTGTTTGGTCAATAGCTCTTAACCTACTCCTCTGTGCCTTGACTCCACAGCACAGGGGAAGGTGACCACCAGTAGTCATGGGTGGACCCCCTCGAGGCAGGGGGCCCGGCACTATCACCGCCTGATGGGACTTCACGGGATTAGCACCATAACGATTAATTTTCATCTGTGGCATCATGAAATGATAAAGTTACGTTGCACTTCTTTGTCAAGCCTGTGGCTCAGTACATCCGATTTCGACAAGCATTTTTCGGGATGCTTTCCCTAGCCTTTGACTGTCCCCAGTCTACCTACAAGGCAGCAGGTTTGTGCGTCACTTCGTCTGGTCCCTCTCCCTTGACCTGTCCGACATGGGTGACCCTACCAGTAGCTGCGCTACCGTCGGCATAGCTCTTGGGGTCATTGGAACGCTCAAGCCCCTCTACCTCGTCAAGGTGGACGCACGGCAGAGGGGGAAACCACTGTCTGATAACAAAACAATCTATGAATCTAATCAAAATGAAAAAGTATCATAAACAGAGATGCAGTTATTCACGCACTGAAAGTTTGTGTGTTTTGTCATTAGTTTCATTTTTGGTCTTTTTAAAAAAATTGTTATTTTTGTTGTGTATTTGCTTTAATCTAGATAAAGATGTCATTAAAACACTGCGAAGAAGCTCCAGCATCCATCGGCTGGTGTATGTGTCCTGTAACCCAGAGAGTGCCCTAGATAATTTAGTTGAGTAAGTATGGACACATAATGTCTGGGCTAGTTTTATCTTAAATGCTTTTAAATGATGGGCTTCAAAATGAGGGGCTTCAAATTATGATGTTATATGAGGGGGCTTCATAAGAAAACCTTAAATGTTTTTATTTTATTTTGGTGAATATATACTGAAAAAGTAAAGAATAAATGTATCATTTTTCAATGTAGTCATTTCAATGCAAGTCCTCCAGGGAAGATAAAGTGCTTGGATTCCTGTAGAAAACAATGCTCTTAGTCGCGTCTGTAACCACACATGCACCACCTGGTGTACCACTTCACAGAAGTCAGAAAAAGTCACACCATTTTGAAACTTCCTACTCCACACATTTACTGGACTGATGCATCACCCTACTGGACCTTCATTCTTCGATGAATTTCTATGTTTCACTCCTTCACTGACAAACTGATGACACTGCTTCTCTTTGTTGCATGTAAAAAGTGAGATGGCCATCTTTAAACAGTCCTTATGATGTCTGCACCATGATGTCACATGCTTGATATCTCTTGATATCTTTAACAACATTGACAGGTTACAAGACAATGGCATGGTTATTGTAATTTCTATCAAACTTTTAAGGTTTTAATTTGAAGCCCCTTTATGGTTATATTCTGATGGTATTAAGGAGCTGTTCCTGTGATATTTGTGAAGAAAAGTGGTGTGTTTATCATTATTCATTGTCTGTAATTGGACTATCATTACAAAAGTGCGTGAACATTTTGAATAAATCCCAACTTACATCCTGGGATTTCTTTATGTTCTTAACACATTAGCTACCGCGTGCCGCAAACATTTACATTTTGAAATATCCACTATTAGTGATTATGCAACTGTTGATGTGACTTGGGTGGTGAGTTGTCATGTGGTTAAGTTGTGGATGTGTGTCCCATATGTGAGTGCAACTGAGGAAATAGTCTTTACGAGTTGTGAGTGTTTGATACGTGAACATAAATGAGGAAATTGTCTGTACGAGTTGTGGACACTAGCACTCATGTATATTCATAAGGAGTCTCCCCGTGGCAAAGTGGTTACGCCCAAGCCTCAAGCCGCTATGGTCGTCAATTTTTTTTTTTTTTTTTTTTGCGCTCGCTCGCTTTGAACTCGAGCGTAGTCCATATATATAGTAATGATGGACTGAATTTTTGTGTGTGGATTAGCTTTCCTTATTAACAGTGTCCCTCGCCATCAGGTGAACCCACTTCAACTTCTTCATGGGTACTTGTAATTTACATTCCCAAGTCAAGGACGACAGGTCAACATTTTAGTCCAACTGTCCAGTGTAGGGTTTGAACCGCTTACCTCGGCATAAGTACATCAGATGTTTAAGAATACATGTTCTCACCCAGTCGACCATGCTGACCTGCGAGTCATCGATTTGATTCCAGGCTGTGTTGTTCTGTTCACGAGTGCAATTTTCTCAGAGAATCCTGGGGATTGTCGCTGGAGCTATGGAGTTCAGGCTTTGTGCGACAGTTTCAGCAGGCTGCCCAGCAGAAAGAGACTGTCATATGGGATAAAACCCAGTGTATTGAGGTTGATCTTTTTGTGTTATAAACACTTTTTTTTTATGTTGCCGTCAACCCCAGCATTGTTTGGCTGTTTGTGATTTCGTGGCAAATTTCATTCAGTAGTTTGCTATTAGCCGGTCTCTCTGGCTGTGGGGTTACAACACTTTCTCTCTGTAATCCCGTTTATCACGCAGAGTCTCGCAGCGGAGCGAGAACTGAGGTGGTTCGACCCCCGCTCGTGACTTGCGGATACTGAGCTGGCCGCTCAGAAAGCAATGGCAAACTACTGAGCGTAATCTTGCCAAGAGATCAACAGACAGCTGAAAGATGCTGCTGTTGACAGCTAAGTCCTGTAAAAGGATACGCAAAAAAAAAAAAAAGTTTGCTATTGCTTTCTGAACGACCGGCACTCAAACCTTTTATATAGGAAACCAAGGTGAGGCGATTTGCTCACAAATTGTCTGCAGCTGTTTCAAATGCAGAATTTTAAACTGCATTTGTAATCCCTTTGCCCCAATTAAAAAGAAAGTTAGTTGCATATCCTTTACAGGACGTTGCAGTTATCCCCAGCATTTTTGCTATTTGTGATCTCTTGGCAAGTTTATGTTCAGTAGTTTGCCATTGATTTCTGAATGACCGGCACCCATACCATTTTCATAATGTGCGGGATTACGAACTGTGCCCTTAACACTCTCACCGTGGAGCCGGCCTCCACCCAAAGCCAGCTTTGTAAATGTATACTCATAAATATTATGATTATATTCTATGTTGTTGTTGAATACAGTTGTAATAAATATGTTTGTTGTGTTCCTGTCAGCCTCCTCAGACCTGAGACAGGACGACATAAGGGCGCCCCATTTAAGATGATCAAGGCCATACCTGTGGACCTGTTTCCTGGCACAAGGCATTGTGAATTAGTTATTCTGTTTGGTCGCGGTGACAGCATCTCTACTACTGACATCCCAGCTGCTTTAAATGTTGATGTTGTAGCATGTGCTGATGATGATAGTACTGTAAAAGATGACAAAGTTGAAGAGGATGATAGTACTGTAATAGATGACAAAGTTGAAGAGGATGATAGTACTGTATTAGATGTCAAAGTTGAAGAGAAGGATAGTGCCGTAATAGATGACAAAGTTGAAGAGGATGATAGTGCTGTAATAGATGACAAAGTTGAAGAAGATGATAGTGCTGTAATAGATGACAAAGTTGAAGAAGATGATAGTGCTGTAATAGATGTCAAAGTTGAAGAGGATGATAGTGCTGTTATAGATGACAAAGCTCAAGAGGATGATATTGCTGTAAAAGATGACAAAATTCAAGATGATAATGGTGCTGTAAAAGATGACAAAACTGACAATGTTCTTTTAGATCATGAATCTAGTAAATGAAAAGAAACACAGAAGGTAGGAAAGGTCAGCTTACCAGAAAATGATGACAAGAAACAGAATGGATGTTGCAGCCACACAGCCTTCAACAGGAAGCAAAAGCAAATGAATGAATTGTAACATAACTCTGGAGGTGTAGATGCTGATGCTGATAGGGTGGGAAGCATATTGAGAAAACCAGTTACTAGCATCAGTGGAAAGTTCTTCTTGTGGAATGTACCAGGGAAAAGAGATATCATCATCATTTAGCATGTGTTTGTAGAATGTCATTCTCTTCACAACCCGTCAGAAAGATTCTCCTCCAGTCTGCTTTTTCTTTTGCCCTCATTCACCCGGCGAGACAATGGCCCCCAACAAACTCACTCCAAACCCCCAATAATCTCACTCCAAACCCCCAACAAACTCACTCCAAGCCCCCCAACAAACTCACTCCAAGCCCCCCAACAAACTCACTCCAAGCCCCCCAACAAACTCTAATTGACACCCCCAAGGTATGGAAGGATTTAAAACAGTCATCAACTATAGAAGGAGTTGGAGTAACATAGCTGAGAGCCGTCTTCATTGTGAGATAAAGGGTATGAGATGAATATTAATATAACAGTAAGTTATACAGACTACCATGCGCTGGTTTTTATACAATGGTATAAGCGCTGGTCATTCTGAAGGCAAAGGCAAAATACTGAATGTAAACATGCCTAGTAAATCATAAACAACCACAATATGCAGAGGCTGACTGCGACTTCCTGTAAAGGACATGCAGCTAACATTTAGTAAGTAAAAGTAAATGTCCCCTTTGCAGTAAGTGAATGTCCCCTTTACAGCAAGTGAATGTCCCGGTTACAGCAAGTGAATATCCCATTTACAGCAAGTGAATTTTCCCTTTACAGTAAGCGAATGTTTCCTTTACATTAAGTGAACGTCCCCTTTACAGTAAGTGAACATCCCTTTACAGTAAGTAAACGTCCCAATTACAGCAAGTAAACATGCTCTTTACAGTAAGTAAACGTCCCGTTTACATTAAGTGAACATCCCCTTTACAGTAAGTAAACGTCCCCTGTACATTAAGTGAATGTTCTCTTTACAGTAAGTAAATGTCCCATTTACAGTAAATAAATGTCCCCTTTACAGTAAGTAAATGTCCCCTTTACAGTAAGTAAACGTCCCCTTTACAGTAAGTAAATGTCTCATCTACAGTAAGTAAATGCCCCATCTACAGTAAGTAAACGTCCCTTTACAGTGAGTAAACATCCCCTTTACAGGGAGTAAACGTCCCCTTTACAGTAAGTAAATGTCCCCTTTACAAAAAATTCCCTGTACAGTAAGTAAATGTCCCCTTTACATTAAGTGAATGTCCTCATGACCAGTAAGTAAACAGCCTCTTTACAGTAAGTAAACATCCTCTTTACAGTAAGTAAACATCCTCTTTACAGTAAGTAAACATCCTCTTTACAGTAAGTGAATGTCCCCTTTACAGTAAGTAAACGTCCCCTGTACATTAAGTGAATGTCCTCTTTACAGTAAGTAAACGTCCCATTTACAGCAAGTAGATGTCCCCTTTACAGTAAGTAAACGACCCCTTTACCTTAAGTGAACGTGACCTTTACCGTAAGTGAACATCCCCTTTACATACCTAAGACACATTGGGCATATTGTGCTATACCCATATTTGTATCAACTAAATGGTTCCTGCGCGTGATGTGCTTGATATCTTAGTGCTTAGTAGACATGTCCTAAGTGGCAACTAAGGACGGTTCGGCTTGGGGCTGGCTTCTCCACTCTGTAGGGGGGGGGGAGGGGGAATTGCATATCAACTACAGGTCGTTGCAGTAACCCCAGCATGTATTGGCTGTTTGTGATGTTTTTCGCAAGTTTACCTTCAATAGTTTGCCACTGCTGGCACTCATACCATTGTATTAAAAACCAGCGCTAGGCGGTCTGCTTCCAAATTGCTCGCAGTTGTGTTTTGAACCTGGTATGCGGGATTATGAATTGTGTTGTTAACCCCTTCACCATATCGTTGGCCGTAGAAACACAAGCTACAAATTGTAACCAGTCTAAGAGCTTTGACTTCATGGGTTGAGGGTCTGCGCCCCGGTGTGGAAATAAAGGGCACATGAAGAGGGTGTACTTGGTAGGTATGGGGTTAGGGACGCACATACTGTGCTTGAAACAGCTGCAGGAGATTTGGAAGCAGACTGCCTCGTGTTGGTTTTCATACAACAGTATAAAGTTCTGGCCATTTAGAAAGCAATGACAATCTACTGAATGTAAACTTACCAAGAAATCACAAATAGCCAAAAGATGCTAGGGTTGACTGCGACGTCCAGTAAACGATATGCAACTAACTTTTAACTAGATAGGTGGCTAATACAATAGCATTGGTTACCTGTCTATTCTTATCCACCTTTCGTTGATGTTACCATCTTTGACTAAGCAAAACATTCTTTTGCTTGCGCTGATTTGAAAGTTGGCTAAGAAGACTTGTCTGTTTTATGCCAGGTGTACTGTTTGATAAAAATATTGTTGAATTCATGTCATCATGGATGTTATGCCTTGCATTTCTGAAGAAATATTGTTTTTAGTAACTAAGAATTTGTTGTGCGAGTTTTTTTGTCTAATCATTGCCTTTTAGTGTAATTTCTTAAATTGGAAACAATGTATTTTCTTATTGAATTTAAGCACAGACACCATAAAGAAAATATTGCACAATTTCATGCCAGCACTAACAACATAAGGGAAGCAAAGAATAGCAACACTGTAGCCTACCACGCATGTCGTAAGAGGCGACTAAGGAGGCTTGATGGTTCCGTCGCCCTGCTACTGAGTGAGTGCGTGGCGCGACACTGTGAGCTGTGAGTTTCATGTGAAGTGCTTTTGAATCTGCCCAAGTTTTTATTTTTGGAACGTGACTGCATGTTCAGAGCGATGGCAGGTGGCTATGTCCCAGAGTTGACCAGTTTTTGCCTTATGCAGAAATGCGTGGCTGCTGGGCTTCTGGTTGACTGCCACTGCCGTCGGTGATGAACTGTATTTTCGTGGACTGTGTGGGTGAACATCTAGGAAACATTCAGATAGGAAAATGACTGCCGATTCCATCAGAGATGAATTGGGTGTTTCGTGGGGGACTGGTGTGTTGACATTCTGGCGGCGGCATTATGCACAGTGTATCTGTGCGGGCTGTTGTTTGTCCACTTTTCACATTGGGCAGTGGGGAGCGTTTTGTGTGATATTCACTGGCACAGGAACGGAGCATAATGGGGACGACCCGTTGCTGTGAAGTTGGAACTGCGACTAACTAACTAACTAACTAACAACATCTAGCACATATGTTGATGACGATGTACATCATATTTCAGCTAAAGTGTCATTCATTTTTCCAAGGCTCAGTGGTGATGGTGTTATGGACACATATTGTAATCCTGCATAGTGCATTCAAAACACAGCTGCAGGCGATTTGGCAGCAGATTGCCTTACATTGGTTTTTATGAAATGGTATGGGTGCTGGTAATTAAGAAAGTAATGGTAAACTACTGAACATAAACTTACCTGGGAATCACTAACAGCCAAAAATGCTGGGGTTGACTGACACGTCCTATAAAGGTATGCAACTAACTAGCTTTATATATATAACTGCAGTATGCACCTGACGAGATGCAGCGAAATGTGGCAGGCAATAAATCGTGCAACATATTGTTTGTGGCTTCTATGTTTAATTTCTCTCTGTGCAAACACTTGATCTGAGCCAGTAATGTTAGATCACTCTGGCACATCTAGCAGGCAATGAAACAGATCGAACAAACTACAGAATGGCCAGCACATAACATCACACAGCACATAACATCACCCAGCACATAACAGCACCCAACACAAAACACCCAGCACATAACATCACCCAAACAAAACAGCACATAACAGCACCCAACACAATACAGCCAGCACACAAACACTCAGCACATATCAGCACTCAACACAAAACACCCAGCACATAACAGCACCCAACACAAAACAGCCAGCATACAAACACTCAACACATAACAGCACCCAACACAAAAAATCCAGAACATAACAGCACCCAACACAAAACACCCAGCATATAACACAACAGTACCAAGCACCCAACACAAAACACCCAGCACACAACAGTACCCAATAAAACAGCCAGCACCTAACACAAAACAGCCAGCACACAAACACTCAGCACATAGCAGCACCCAACACAAAACAGCCATCACAAAACACACTGCACATAACAGCACCCAACACAAAACACCCATCACATAACAGCACCCAAGGCAACAGCAACTACTAATAACAGTTGCACGTGTGTGGGCTACACTCAAGTTCAGAGCGAGCGAATGAAAAATAAAAGCATTAGATTGGAGTATGTTGGCAATGAAATCCACAAAACCTGCAAAGGCAACATGACCAGTCTCATCTTGTAGGAATAGGTGACCAGTCTTTCCCTCGCTTAGCTGGCCATGAACACAGGCATTGAACCCTTGACTAACCCATCTTATGACAATAGCCCAACCCTTTCAATTATGGTATTATACCAACACACTAGCCAGGGTTTACGGGGGTTTCAAGGTGAGAGGATTTACTTCATTGTACCTGGTGTGATCTAGTATAGCTTGGTCTGTTTCCTCAGGGCAGTCTGCCAAAAACTTTGCACAAAGCTCCATAGCTTCAGTGACGACCCCCGGGAGTACTGAGAGAATTGTGCTTGTGAATTGAATGATAGAGTTCAGAATTAAACCCACAATCTTCAGAGCACGAGGCAGGTGGGTGAGTCACAGATCCCCCAACATATGGCCAATCTTGGCTTAAACTCAGCCTGTCCATGTGTGACGGTGTGCATGTGTGTCAGTGTCCATGTGTGCTGTGTTAAATCATGGCCTGGCCACATTTGATATGTGTATCTCTGGAGAAGGGACAGAGACCTCTGCAACACAACCCCCATGGAGGTGGTACTTTACACCCACTTGATTCCACAGGATGGTCTTTACACCCACTTGAGTCCACAGGAAGGTCTTTACACCCACTTGAGTCTACAGGAAGGTCTTTACACCCACTTGAGTCCACAGGAAGGTCTTTACACCCACTTGAGTCCACAGGAAGGTCTTTCCACCCACCTTAGTACATGGGAAGGTCTTTACACCCATCTTAGTCCACAGGAAGGTCTTTACACCCACCTTAGTCCACAGGAAAGTTTTTACACCCACCTTAGTCCACAGGAAGGTCTTTACACCCACCTTAGTCCACATGAAGGTCTTTACACCCACCTTAGTCCACATGAAGGTCTTTACATCCACCTTAGTCCACAGGAAGGTCTTTACACCCACCTTAGTCCACAGGAAGGTCTTTACACCCATCTTAGTCGACAGGAAGGTCTTTACACCCACCTTGGTCCACAGGAAGGTCTTTACACCCACCTTAGTCCACAGAAAGGTCTTTACACCCACCTTAGTCCACAGGAAGGTCTTTACACTCACCTTGGTCCACAGGAAGGTCTTTACACTCACCTTGGTCCACAGGAAGGTCATTACACCCACCTTAGTTCACAGGAAGGTCTTTACGCCCACCTTAGTCCACAGGAAGGTCTTTATACCTACCTTAGTCCACAGGAAAGTTTTTACACCCACCTTAGTCCACAGGAAGGTCTTTACACCCACCTTAGTCCACAGGAAGGTCTTTACATCCACCTTAGTCCACAGGGAGGTCTTTACACCCACCTTAGTCCACAGGAAAGTTTTTACACCCACCTTAGTCCACAGGAAGGTCTTTACACCCACCTTAGTCCACAGGAAGGTCTTTACACCCACCTTAGTCCACAGGGAGGTCTTTACACCCACCTTAGACTGCAGGAAGGTATTTACACCCACCTTAGTCCACAGGAAGGTCTTTACACTCACCTTGGTCCACAGGAAGGTCTTTACGCTCACCTTGGTCCACAGGAAGGTCATTACACTTACCTTAGTTCACAGGAAGGTCTTTACGCCCACCTCAGTCCACAGGAAGGTCTTTATACCTACCTTAGTCCACAGGAAGGTCTTTACATCCATCTTAGTCCACAGGAAGGTCTTTACACCCATCTTAGTCCACAGGAAAGTTTTTACACCCACCTTAGTCCACAGGAAGGTCTTTACACCCACCTTAGTCCACAGGAAGGTCTTTACACCCACCTTAGTCCACAGGAAGGTCTTTACACCCACCTTAGACTGCAGGAAGGTATTTACACCCACCTTAGTCCACAGGAAGGTCTTTACACTCACCTTGGTCCACAGGAAGGTCTTTACACTCACCTTGGTCCACAGGAAGGTCTTTACGCTCACCTTGGTCCACAGGAAGGTCATTACACCCACCTTAGTTCACAGGAAGGTCTTTACGCCCACCTTAATCCACAGGAAGGTCTTTATACCTACCTTAGTCCACAGGAAGGTCTTTACATCCGTCTTAGTCCACAGGAAGGTCTTTACACCCACCTTAGTCCACAGGAAAGTTTTTACACCCACCTTAGTCCACAGGAAGGTCTTTACACCCACCTTAGTCCACAGGAAGGTCTTTACACCCACCTTAGTCCACAGGGAGGTCTTTACACCCACCTTAGTCCACAGGGAGGTCTTTACATCCACCTTAGTCCACAGGAAGGTCTTTATACCCACCTTAGTCCACAGGAAGGTCTTTACACCCACTTTATTACAAAGGACGGTCTTTACACCCACTTTATTACAAAGGAAGGTCTTTACACCCACTTTATTACAAAGGAAGGTCTTTACACCCACTTTATTACAAAGGAAGGTCTTTACACCCACTTTATTACAAAGGAAGGTCTTCACACCCATTTTAATCCACAGGAAGGTCTTTACGCAGACCTTAGTCCAAAGGAAGGTCCTTACACCAACCTTAGTCCAACATTTACACGATCTTGTCGGAGTTCAGGAGACCTGCACGTCAAAGTATCGGAGCTAAAAGAACCCGCCAGAGTGTTCACAAATAGCATATCTCCAAACAAATATTCGCCCTTATGTTATCGGGGTCTGTGACGAGGTGACGTCTAGATCGCTATGAGTACATCACGCATACTACAGTAGCGCTGATGAGCAATTTAAATTCTCATCCGAGCATAGCATCATAATGGCACATCATGGCGTTATGCGATGGTCAGGGGTATAAATACCTAGCCGTACTAGTAACGGCATTTATTTCCACGTCATATATTGAAGTGACGTCGTATTTTGCTCTACCCCCTTTTCCACCCCTATCAAGTCAATGTATCTGGAGATATAGTTTTAACTCACCCATGGAGTCCTAAATGCGATATGCGTGGAGTACTACCAGACCCGAGGTAGAAAACCCACGGACACGGCGCAGTTGAATAAAAACAGTTTCCCGATAATGACATCTCATCTTTGTCTTTTTAAAAAAAATGTTGCAGTCAACATCACCATTTTTCAGCTGCTGTTGATGTACTAGGCAAGTTTTGCTTTCAGTAGTTTGTCATTGCTTTCTGAACGACTGGCTCACACCAGCGCGGCGTGAACCACTGCCGATTCTCACAGCTGCAGTTTCCCCACGTGGATATACGGGATTATGAACAATGTCGTTACCACCTTGGCCAGGAAGACCGTCTTTGCTAGATGAACCTAAAAGGGGCCTAAATTCTGCTCGAGAATGGGCTCTTCTTCATTCCTCTGTGGAGGCCAGTGGGTCACAACAAGCTATGCACCTCAAAGGTCAGCGTGTCTGACTTCGTCATACATTTGTGTCGGGTTTGTTTCTAAGGAGACAGATTCCATTCATAGTAGCCGCTCTGTCTACACGTGGGTTGGTTTTCTTTCTTAACAATGTTGCCAGGGCAGCAGCCTAAAGGCCTGCTCTAGGCGATTTATATCTGCCGTGGAATTTTAAATTTGTGGAACTTGCTACGAAGCCTCCTGTTTATCGCCTTAACCTGATCTCACCATCGAAGATATCATTATATGCATATGATCCTTGGGGGAAAAAACAAACACTATTAACCTTGTTCTGGGGACCAGCTTTTCACTTTACGAGCCAATGGTCTCTCTCACGGCTCCCCCCTAATACTGTGTTTAACCGAAAATAAACCGGGTCTTATATTAATTTTAGCTTTTAAGAAATGCATTATGGCTTATTTTAGGGGTAGATATATAAATATATCTATAGCTATTCATGTACACAATTCTACATTTATTCAGATACAGTCATGTCTTCTTCTGGAACATCGTCATAACTCTCCAAATCCCGAACTCCAGCCTGAATTTCTTGCGACCCCATTTCCTGTAGAACCATGTGTCCCGATCTCTTATGCCCAGCAATAAAGCTTTCTTTAAATGAGCATTTCTTGTCCATGTAGCCTGCTCTTAGTGCATTGGTAACACCGCTGTCAGTGATTTTATCCCACTATTCTTCACTAAAGTCACGACCTCCTGCAAACTAGGCTTCACAAAGTTTCCACGCTGATTTCTCTCAATTCTATTTTCTATGCAATCGTTGATTTCTGTGCGCAAATGCCGCAAATGGTCCTTGAATGGTTTGTTTATTGCAATATCAAGAGTCTAGAGATAAGAAGTCATTACTGCGGAAATCATTATTTGAACTATACTTCTCTCTGCGAGGAAGTTCTTCATGTCTTTAGCGCGGTGAGTGTTGCCGAATCTCTGACTAGCAGACCTCGTTGACCACCTCGCAAGACAAGAGCCAGCATTAAAATCGACCCACTTCCTTAAAACTGCTTCTGTGCAGCAGGCTTTCTCGGTTTCAAGAACATAAATGCCTGAAACACATTCAGCCTGATCTGTCTTGTCCTTAGTGATGATTAGACGTGGTGCTTTCCTTTCATTCAAATCATCATCATCATCATCTTCCACTTCTGCCGTCAAGCAAAATACAAGTGACACGTTACTTTCGTAACGATGGCACACACAAACGGGACGAGAATTTGCGGGCGCCAGATTTTTGCTTCTTTAATTAACACAAGTGATGTATTGAATTATGAACCCCATCCGTTCATTATTAAATGCGCACCAGTGGCATCTGTACTCTGACTGGCCATTCGGCAAGTCTCTCATTCCAGCTGACGATCTTAACTAGGGCTTATTTAAAGGGTATGTCTTATAATACTGGAAAAAAACCGTGAAAGGCCTTATTATAGGGGTTGGTTTTATTTTCGGGGAAACACGGTAGTCTGACAGCTCTCTTCTGAATACAGCACCAACCCTAATAGTCCAATAGTTCTCCTACCCATACAGTATCAAAAGTCGCTTAAAAGTCGAAGGGTCGACTTCATTGCACCGGGTTTTATCCCATATGGCTCGGTATCTTTCCGTAATGCGGAAAGCGTCGCACAAAGCACGAACTCCGTAGCTCTAGTGACGACCCACAGGAGTCTACGAAAAGCTTCACTCGTAACTGAAGGACGCGGCCCGGAATCAAACCCACAGTCTTCGGAGCCCGAGTCAAACGACTTGACCACTTCGCCACAGAGACCCCGTACCATACAGTATCAACACTAATATGATAGTTCTCCTTGCGGAGACCTTATGGGAAGTGCAGCTGTTGGCCAGGTAGTCGTGGGCTCGAATCCACATCGAAGCAGATTTTACAAATTGACCTTAGCTCTCAGGTTGATCCAGTATAAAATGGATGTCAGGAAATATTTTGGGAAATAAAGGCGGCCTGTGTGATATTGACCACAACGCCCACGGAGTGATGATTGGTGTAAAAATATAGAACAGTCTGAAATATAGAATAAGCCACATTACTCTTCATTGCGTTTAAATGGTCTAATTCTTTACTTACACACTTCAGTGATTGTCATTATATGCATATTGGAAAGAGTATTTCCGGAGTATTTACTCTCACGGAATGATGACAGTAAAGATAAAACGAAAGGCGAATTTTGTATTGTAGCCTTCAACTGTTCTGTCTGATTGAAATAAATTGTTGAATCCATCCATCACTTGTAAATGATTTGTGGTCAATGAATGGGATGAAATGCTCTTGTTTGTCAAGTGTCGAATGCTTTCCATAAAAATCTCGAGTAACCAACAAAAAAAAAAAACACACACACACACACATGTATATATATATATATACATACATACCAGTGTGGGTGGAAAAGACCATCAGTCTTCTTGAATTCCAGTGCAGTCGACAGGTCGTATAACGTGGCCCTGACGAATATTCGAGACACTGGTGAATGGTCATCATAAAGTTAATCAAGAAAAAGTCTTTCGTATATTTTATTCGACGAGCAACAAACGATTGTTCATTTATATTGACTCATTAGCAATTTAACGATTTCAGCCAATTTTATGCATATAGAAATATACATTTTAAGTTTGCGAATACCGTGGGAATAGCTTCGAATAATATTAGTGACTGTTTTAAGTATGTCATACGTTTAATTCGTGTATTGACGTCATATGGTCTATAACTCTGCAGTATGCACCTGACGTGATGCAGCAAAATATGCGGATAATAAATCATGCAACATATTGTATGTGACTTCTGGGTGTAAATTCACAAGGGGATTCACACCTTGTTGTGAATTTCTTAACATTGTGCTTCGAGGAAGGTCAGACGGACACAATCAGGTTGTAACTGGTGCCCTTAGTACTGGGACTTTTCTCTGCTTGTTGCAGATGAGGAAAGACCGTAAGCAAATGTCCCGCGTGCTGTGATGTCGATTCTTGACACAACTCAACTCACCCAGAGCGACGTAACGACCTCACAGCTGGGCCAACATGTATCAATCGTCAACCGGACTTCTACAAGGCGAACACTGCCCTGGCGATTTGATGGGTTCATAGCTGTCCCAAAACCTGGACTGCACTATCTTAAGTATGGGCACGAGTCCTTCTATTCATGAGTCCCATCTGCACGCGTTACCTTGCTCTGGCAGTTTAAAACACTAGCACAAGATAAACACGTCGCGTTCCTTGTTCATTAAATAGAAACAACATTCCACACCATTGTTCAATAAAACAATAACACCAAAGCAGATTACTGCCGAACGCATAACTAAACAGAAGAAAATACATGGGAAATTGTTGCGTTCAACTTGTGACTATAGGTAGTGCATTTTAAGTTGTAGGGCTGTGATCTTTGACAAAATGGTTGTACAAAGTGTATTAGTGGATCCGTGGCATGCCATACAAGTGAAAATATCAAACTGCACTACCTCTGAAGTCTGAGGGGGTTCACCTGATGGCGAGGGACACTGGTAATAGCAAAAGCTAACCCACACGTAAATATCAGTCCAGAGCTCTATGAACTACGCTTGAATTCAAGGCGTGTGAGCGAGAAAAAAAATCAAACTGTACAATGTGAGATGTGTGTTGTTCACAAACGTTTCAGTTTTATAACATGAGCACACACTGCCTCGTGACTGATGTATTCTTAGATGTTTCGTTCTATATAAGATAAGTGTTAGGATTGCCCAGAAGAGAGGACATAGATTCACGTTTTAAAAATGCTTATTCACATATCTCTATAAAGGGAACTGAGAGAAAGAGAGAGAGAGAGAGAAAGAGAGAGAGAGAGAGAGAGAGAGAGAGAGAGAGAGAGAGAGAGAGAGAGAGAGAGAGAGAGAGAGAGAGAGTTAATTCGTGATATGAAACACTGCGTGGCAAAACTATTAATTAGGTTGACTCGAAACCGATCTTTCAACCAATCCTCGCGATTCGCGCAGACTCAAATGGTTCGATCAAACATTATGGGGATGGAAGAAGACAATTAAGTAGTTCTATACTCTTCATAACTTGAACCAGTCTGAGCTAGAAATATCAACTCTTGCAAGCTATACATTAAACATCTCGGCCCAGACTGTGTCAAGTGACATCCCACACTTTATGCACCCAGAATAGGGGAAAATTATTTCAATAGAAACGAAATTACAAAGATGAACATCTGCTAGCAGATTACAACTGGAGATTGAGGCAGATTATATTAATAACAAGCACATAAAATGAGATGTAATTTGGCGAGACGAAGTCTCGCTGAAGCTAACCCACAATTTCCTTACCAATAATAGGTTTACTTACTTCTGCTCACTTCGACACTTGAACTGGATGCCTCGACAATCAACTTAACTTCGTAATATGGTCACCTTCCTCTAAACGTGTAATTATAAATCGTATAATGAGCTTATCAAACAAAAAAAGAATTTTCCCAATGCATTTAGGATGTAATTTGATTGAATAAGACACGTTTCTAATACAATGCACGGAACTTGTAATAAATAGCACCCTTGACGCTAACTACACATACCAAATTGATACATTTTGTATTCTAATATGATCGCACCGATGAATACCCATAATATACTCGATGACTGTTCAACTGGACGCCCTGACAATCAGCTTTCTGTCACAGAGTGGGGCAATCGTTTAAAGTTACATTATACATCATAGAATTAGATCGTTAAAGACAAGTCGACATTTTACATCGCGCGCACGTCTGACAGAAATGTAGCCTAAATTATAAGATGTGATTCTAATAAAATACGTAAAGACATACTACTGACTTTAACAATTGAACCAGCGGTAGAACCTAGGCAGCGACATAGCCAAATCGTCGCTGCAGTAGAATAGTGACCTACTGACTGATGTAGGGGTTGATCTCGCTACCCCGAAGTCATCTATCAATTCATCCATCTATCCATTTATCTGTCTGCCTGTCTGTCTGTCTGTCTGTCTGTCTGTCTGTCTGTCTGTCTGTATGTCTGTCTGTCTGTCTGTCAGTCTGTAAATGTAAAGACATATATATATATATATATATATATATATATATATATATACATATGTTCCCTCCAGATATGATGGTCAACGATGTATTTGAAACCATAAAGCAACAAAAGCATTGAACATAATATTAAGCTCCAAAGCATACTCAGCAAACATGCCCGCCAACACAACTGTGCTGTTGTCACTGACAACCGAAGCGACACCTGCCTTACTTCTGAGCTTGGAACTGGCTAAACAAATCACTCTGGCATTTCGCTATGTGCTTATTCCCTGTGTGAGCGTGTTGGGGATATCAGGCAATGTGACCAGCATTGTCATACTGACTCGACAGGGATTCAATAAATGTTCCAACATACTTCTATTATCTTTGGCTGTCTCGGACATTTTAGTCTTAATTGGAATAAACAATATTTTTTCTTATTTGTACCTTGACAATTTAGGATTCCGTTTTTCTGAAACTGTTAATTACCTGTGTTATATATTAGTTTTGGTGTCTTCGGGTGCTTATATTATTGGACTCTATACTGCAATTCTCATCCCTGTACTAATCACAAGTGAACGTATATTGGTGATACTATTTCCATTCAAAGCGTATCTGATCTTAACTCCACGGCGTACAGTCATTGTGGTTTCTTTTCTCTATGCCGTATCTGGAATGTATTTTCTATTCAAGTACGTATTATGTCAACAGTTTCGTCAAATTGCCTTACCAGGCGTGACAATAGGCCTGTTAATCAACACTGACATGCGGGAAAATCTTGACAAAAGCGGATGGTTCGAGCTGATAGAACTTATAGTTAATTACGTCACAGGGATAATACCTGTCAGTTTGGTCGCCATGGGCTGTGTTGTTATTGGACTTAAGATCTTGCAGATCAACAACAGACGCCAACAGCTGACTTCCAGTCAAGTGGCCACTAAACACGGTACAACGAAGACAACTAAAACTCTTCTGAGCATTTGTGTCCTGTTTGTTTTGTGCTTTGGGTTTGAGTTTATTGCTGCACACATTGGTTTAATCGAACAACAACAACGCCAAATTACAGTTACGATGATGATATTCTGTGCTCAAGATCTTGTACTTTGTGCAAACTGCGTTGGAGATTTTCTGATTTACTTCGGCGCTAACAACATATTCAGGAGGAGTTACAGCTGCCAGTCCTTTGGGCGGCGATCTTTATCATGACAAGTTGGTGTGAGTAAGGCTCTCTGGGATCTCGAGGAAAGTGCAGAAGAAAGAAAAAATCCCAGAGATTCCACACCCGGAGCGTTTGATCCTGCAGGGGGGTGACCAGAAGGTCTGGAAGACACTCAACGCGTAGGGGAAAACACAGACGGACATGCAGTGAGGCCGCAACTGGTACCACCAGCGTGGGTACACTTCTTTGGTTACTGATGAAGTAGGCGAAGGACACATAGGAATGATCGATATGAAGTTATATTGATTCTTGATGTCATTTTCATATTCAGGAAAAAAAATATCATAGGTCAGGGGAAAACATAAACACGGAGGTGACGGATATATTTAATCAATCAGTTAAAAGTCATCTCCACTATGAAGGCTGTATGCAATGGATCTTCAAGACTATCGTCTGCCCTTGTTGTACACACTATTTATGCTATCCTCCCACTTGTATCACTATTTACCTTCTTACTCACGTGCATTCAGCTCTTCCTCCAATAAGATTTAACAGGAGCGCCATGTCTTTAATTTGTCAAAAATATTTCACTTTTCTTTGTTTTATTATTTTTCAATAACTCTTTTCCTTGTCCAGTCTTTCTAGAATCTATATATTAAGTATATGATGCTGGAACGTGTAGTGCTAATACAGATAATACAGGCGTATATAGTGCTGAAATATATCATGCACACATATGAAGTGGTGAAATACATATTGCCTACATATGTTGTTCTAAAATACATATTTCTTACACATGTAGTGCTGAAATACACATTGCCTACACAGGCAGTGTTGAAATAAATATTGCCTAGCTAGACATTGAAAGCTGAAATATATATTGCTGAAATTTATAGTTCTGAAATACGCATTGAAATCAAGATATTTGCAACTTTTTTGAAAAACAAAATGTTGTTTCTCCTGTGTAAACGTCGCAATGAACCTCAGATTGATTTTCTAGATAAATGCACTTTCAGTAGTTTGCCATTGCTTTCTGAACTTGAAGTCAGCGTTTAAGTCCAATTTAATGCCGGTGTAGACATTGAACCGCTGACCGCGCCATCAACGCACTGAAGACGGGTTTCGTACACATAACCTCCCATGGACTACAATTTCTTTCACATTAATTTCAGGACTGTGGCTGATTTAGTCACATGATTATTGATCTGAGGCTGGGATGGGCCCTGATTATAAATTTGCTTCGTTTAAGAGATTGAAAGCAATGGCAAACTATTGAACTTAAGATTGCCCAGGAATCACAAACAGCAACAAAAAAAATAATGGGGTTGACTGCTACATCCTGTAAAGGATATGCAACTAACTAAATGAGGTTGAATGGGCTAGGGGTAATGGAAAGAAAAAATGACGGACCAGATCGACGTCTAAGCTTTTGGTTACAGACATATCAATACAATGTCTTTTGAGTAGAGATATTGAGATGTCTAAGCTGACAAGAAAGTCAATACGTTGGAGTCGCAAACAACAACAGTGAACGGATATAGAGAAATTGATTTGGTTGTTTTTTGTGGCGAAGTTATTAAACCACATGCCTCGAGTCCCGTAGGTTGTAGGTTCGATTCCGTACTCCTCCAGCTGCATCATCATCATCATCATCATCATCATCATCATCATCATCATCATCATCATCATCATCATCATCATTCATCATCATCATCATCATCATCATCATCATCATCATCATCATCATCATCCATAATTGCCCTGCTAGCTGGCATACGAGTTCATGTCTCTCCACAGATCTCCGACTTTGGTGTTCTGGATCAACTCTGCTGATGATATTCCTCCATGCCACCGTCTCAGACTATCCAGCATCATTTCTCTTGGTCAGCCTCTGCTTCTCCTCCCCTTGATCTTTCCATTTGTCACGATGATCTGCAATCCCCGTCTTCTCATCACATGACCAAAGAAAGCTGTGTGTCTCTTTCTTATTGTTGTATACAATGTTCCCGTTTCATTAGTCTCTTTCTGACAATCATTGTTAGTTACTATGGCTGTCCAAGGTTCGTAACATTCGTCCCAGGAACCACATCTCGATTGTTTCCAAGCTTTTCCCAATTTGGCCATTTACATTCTAAGATTCACTTCCATACAGCAAAACTAGTTTTATATAGCACTTCGGCACTCTCTTTCTTACATTCAATAACAGTGACTTATTGTATAAGATAATTTACATTTGCTTCATGGGCGAAATTTTATCAGACACTCCTGTGGGTTGTACAGGAGCTACAGAATTCGTGTTTTGTGCGATGCTTTCGACAGTGCCCTGCGGAAAGAGATCAAACCATATGAAATAAAACCCGGTGCAATGAATTCACAGAAGCCCTTGATAACTGGCCCAAGTGAGGGCTTTCAACTGAATGAATCAACACTAATTGTTAACGTCAAGCGTCAACGTTAGAACTAGAGATGCATGCTTCAAGCAAAGACAAATAACAACAACAGTAGATCTGGTGCACGAGGAGACTCGCCAGTCAACACCCATCATCACTATTATATTCTACGCTTATAAGTATTGGCGGTCATGGCTTGCCACCACAAGCGATCCCCAGAATTGTGGACAGCTCTCTGCTTCTGTCCCGACCACGCCATGTAATCAAGCCATCCATCTCCTTGTTCTTATCCCGCTCCTTGTCCAGCTAAGCTTGCTAGCCTTCAAGTCAATCTCTCCTCAAAACATGCCCAAAATCCCAAGTGCACACGTCTCTATCCCTAAGTCAATTCATGGTCTCCATCTGCCCCCCGATGTACGGCTTAATTCGCTCTGCTATCTTCCAGTGATACTCTCTTCTCTTTCATCAGAAATCACACCTCCACTGCCAATAGATGTCTCCCACTGTTATATTGTATGCGCTGTCGAATGGTAACGTACTAGTCGCGGCGATCGGGCAAATCTTGAGCTACAGCCTCCGATGGGTGACGTTGTAATATTCTGTCCAGCCGTGTCCAGCGTGTGCCGCGTGGTCTAGTAGTTACACACCCGCTTCGCCAGTGATCCGGGGTTTGTTTCCGGGTCCGGTCAAGGATATGCACTACTGACGAGCTCAAATGAGAGCGAAACTCGAGTCTAGTGCTTCCATATTGACGTGGATAGGCCTTAGATTCACACTAGAATACGATCAGCGTTGCCAGTAGTGGGTTGTGCTCAATATTTAAATCTCAAATCCCGAAACAACCAAATAAGTCAATGTACTAGTCGTCTGTAAAGAAAATAGTCTGTCATTGCTTACCTTCATTGCTGTAACAATACAGGTCGGTGACTGTAGCCATTATCACTATAAGGAGATCCTCTGTCTAGAGAACCTCTGTCAAGAACTATCTGTTGGCTGCTGACAAGATCAGTCCCAGAGACACACTTTCCCTTATTTTCAGGATACGTTGTTTGTTGGGCTAAACGAATATTCCACTCTGCCCAAGGGTGTCCGTAGGTAGCGGAAGGAAGTCAAGACCAACCTCTTCTTTGATAAGGGGTGACATATGCCTGGGTCATTGACAGTGAGGTGAGTGACCCCAGTAGCGAGACTACGAGAAAAACAACTAGCCCTGAGTAATAATGGTAAGGGTGAGTGCAGACACCCCCAGGGTGGATGGGGGGAGAGCAGGGTATTTTTGTGTGAAGTCAGGGGACTTCAAGACAGTTGATGTTTTGACGCCGAGCAGATCGGTAGTCGAAGAAGTGGAAGCTGGGACCGACTGAGGAGTCGGGTCGCTGGAGGACAGTTAATGTTTTAACGCCGACCGGATCGGTGGGCTAATACGTGGGAGCTTAGACTGACTGTGGGTCAGTTCTTTGGCAGTGTTGTTCTCCCAGTTGTGAATGCAGGCCTAAAACCCAGTGGGGGTTGGATAGTGAATAGAGGCCTGAACCCAGAGTGGGTTGGATAGTTAGTGGAGACTAGACCCATTGTGTGGGTGTATTGTGTGAGGTCCAGCTGTGGATAGGAGCTGGATTACCTGTCTTGTGGATTTGAGATTAAGCAGGCCGTGAGAAGACAGTGATGTGTGCGTGTTAAGTTGTGAGGAGGATATGGATATTCTATGGATTATAGTGTTTCTGGATATATAAATATGTTCCGTTTGTCCGTGTTCTTTCTGCAATAAAAGATTATGTGCGCCAACTCAATCTTGTTTAATGACTGGTGAATGTGCACTGCGGGGGTGAGTTATATTGTAAGACAGTTAGATAGCTCAATTGACACACCAGGAGTATCGTTACCTAGACAACGACCATATCACGCACTTATCATCAAGAACTTCGTGATATTATCTGAGGGCTCTCCGGTCAAGGACGACGGGGATATATTGTATAAGCTAAGCTCGTCGCTTAGTAAAGATTTTCTGACAGCTACATTCGGTCAAGGAACACCGTGCAATATTGAGATATCAGTGGGCTCTTCGCTGAGAGAGGAGTTATTATCTGGTGACTTCGTTCCATCAAACTAACAAACCCGTGACAATTCGGATATTGTTGCTTCAAGAAATTAATGTGAACACTTTGGTGAGTGCGCCAGATAATTTACACAGACAGACGAGAGGCAATGCTCAAGCTAGCAGACGGGGCACGGAAAAGTCGGCGCGGCGATACGGGCTGGACGATACCCTGACAGATGTGTGTGGGTGTGACGAAGACAGGATTGAAAATCAAAGATAACAGACAGTGAGCAATTTCGTTGCGAAGTCCTGTGCGTGGTGAGACATTGTGTGTGTGTGTGTGTGTGCTGAGGCGACACACGGTGTGGTCGCAGGTCGACAGGTGAAGAATGTCACCACAGGTAACACGACGGGGGAGGACGGTGGAAATTGTGAGTCTCCACGGAAAAATCGGGTTGACAGAGGGTCAAGGCCAGTGGACAGTACAGGTAGAGTACTGAGAACAGAGAAAATTGACAGTCGCTGATTCGACGGACAGGTGACCGAAGGGGGTAGTAACGGTACCCCACCGCAGCCGTGTTGGGGCTGAGAAGGTTGTGTGGAAATTGTTTACTAAGGATTTTTCCACTGAAGGTGATAAAGAGAAATTGAGGTGACATTGTGAGTTGGGTGTGGATGGAGTAAAATATACTCAGGAAATTTCCACGGCCTATTGTGGTCAAGATGACTCATTGTGAATGAACAAAACAAGGTTGTTTTGAAGGAAACCAGACTTTATGTTCGTCTTTGTGAATCCCTTTGTGATCATTACTCTGTAATCAGCAAACATTTTGACAACGAATGATGACGTGGCAGCTCCGCGAGCATGGTTTCATACAGTTGTAAAAAGAACATTTTGGATAATTACTATTACCGTCAACGTTTTCGACAGTTGGAACTTGTGATCACCACGTGAAATTCAGTGACCACTCGACAAAACAGCAAGTCGTTTGGAATCTAGCGTCGTATACATTTGGGAACATTTACCAATATACATTCCCAGCATATTGTGAAAAATTATTAAAAACGAACTTGTGGCGACGGATTAATAGGCACATATTTGTCGGCCAACCAGTTGGACATTTTGTTTGCTGCTCATCGTATTATAAATATTGTTTTCGGTTGTTACGAAATTATTTGTATGTGGTCCAGTGTTTGTCAGGAGTAGGAGATTTTTGTGTTGGTTCACGAAGGTCGTGAGACAGAGCAAAAAGGAATTGTCTTAGGTGCACCATATATTTTCTGGGAATTAAATCGAAAGGTCAGTTTGTTTGCTTCTGCGGAGGCGCAGTGTCGGTCCTGGATAATATACCGTGCCTTTTGGGGTCTAACGTCAGATCTGTGTATATTTTGAGGATATCTTTTTTTTCTTTCTTTCTTTTCGTTATATTTACATATGATATTTGTTGTGTTCGGATATATGTTATTATTGTGATCTTTCGTCATATCTACTGTCTAGTGGTCTGTGTCAGTTATATATATATATATATATATATATATATATATATATATATATATATATATATATATTTATATTATTACGCGCACTGTGGTCGTTTCACACAAGCTTGTGAATGTTACTGTGGTTTATTTCTTTGTGGTCACCGTCTCCGTGTTCTTGGCTTGTGCGTCTAGCGTTTTATAGCAACACTTAGTGTGGATCATCCATTCGTTTGTATATGTATATATATGTATGTTTAACAATATTTCCAGAAATATTTCTACAGCTATTGGATATATATATGTGAGGGAGTATAGGTAATATTCCCCCCTCACTACCTAGCAATTATAGAGTGACTGTGTGAGGACAGGGTGACATTATTAGTACTACGAATTGACGTACAGTCTGAGTGGAGGTGTACTTTACTTAGGGAAGGTACACAAAGACTAGCAGCAGAGTCTTTACATTTATAGTTGCGGACAGACAGCAACGTGTCCACGAGTACAAGATGCCTACTTTAATGGAATATATTGAAGCAGGTGAAAGGTTAGGCCTGAAGGGTAAAGAGTTACAGGAGTATGCAGAAGCAAAAGAATAAAAACACGCTGAAAGAGAACAAAGACAAGCCGAAAGAGAACAGAGACAGGCAGAACTCGAGGCCAAACGCCTACAGGAAGAAAAGTTAGCTGAGAGAGAACAAAGACAGGCCGAAATGGAAAACAAGCGTCTACAGGAAGTAAAGTTAGCCGAAATGGAAAACAAGAGTCTACAGGAAGTAAAGTTAGCCGAAATGGAAAACAAGCGTCTACAGGAAGAGAAAGAGACACAATTGAAACTAGAAATGACACAACTGGAACTTGAAAAGTTAAAACAAACAAATGCGGTGGAAATCGAGAAAGAGAAGATTAAGATGGAAGCGGAAATTGCACTCAGAAAACTAGAACTATCTTCGAAGGTTCAAAGTGAGGAAAGCAGAAGACCTTCGCAGTCGTCACAGAGATTGAAACTGCCATATTTTACAGACCGGGACCATCTTGAATCTTATCTGGGAAGATTCGAAGCATCAGCGAAAGTGTTAGGTATTCCAGAGGGAGAGTATGCGATGCCACTTGGCGAGTTTCTTAGGGTAAGGCCCTAGATACAATGTTTAATTTACCTGTGGAAGAAAGAAACAACTACACTATTTTGCGTCAACGTTTGTTAACAAAGTTCCAACTAACTGAGCATGGCTATAGAACAAAGTTTAGACACTTAGGACCAGAGACAAATCAAGATTTCACAGATTTTGTTAACACAGTGAAGAACACATTTAATAAATGGATGGAGCTTGCAGAAGTAGGGAAAGATTTTAATAAATTAGTGGATTTAATGTTAAGAGACAAGGTAGTATCTGCATGCAATACAAACTTAGTAGCTTTCTTTGAGGAACGTAAGCCAAAAGACATAGACACAATGTCACAGTTAGGGCAAAACTACATGACTGCACATCCAAACAGTTCTATTGGTAGAGAAATGAGTGAGAAAATAGTCTGTGCAGCGTACACTAAACAAGACCAGAATCCAGTCATCAGACCAAGGGCGAAAAGTGTGGATTCAGCACAGAAAGGTGAGCAGCAAGAACTTCAAGATAATGGTTTCCGAGGAAACAATGTTGGTAGAGTAGGACGGTACCCATATAGAAGAGGGAACTTCCAGAGACGTCCAAATTATGCCAGATGTTGGAATTGTGGGAGCTGGAGACACAAGGCAGCGGAGTGTGACGTGCAGCCAGCCAGTGAGCCAACAAGTAACGCAAGGAAGGAGATCACTTGTTTCAAATGTGGAAGGAAGGGGCATTTCAGCCATCAATGTAGGATGAGAGAAACAGAGCACTCAAATGCAGCGCAAGTAATTGAGACGCTGAACAATGAAGATTGTAGTGGGTGCAAACCTCTTTTTGAAAAAGACGGTCAGCCGGTCTTAGTGTGTGGTCATACAGTGAAAGCAGGATCAGCAGTCCATGCAGGTGGAAGCATGAAGATGCACCATGGTTTCGTTAATGATAGGCCAGCATTAACAATTAGAGATTCCGGGTGTACGTCTATCGGAGTGAGAAAAAATTTAGTGAACCCCTCGGAATACACAGGGGAAAAGATTAGATGCATAACATTTAATAGGACAGTAGAATTCTACCCATTAGCCGTGATAGCAGTAAAAACACCATATATCATAGGAAGAGTGGTAGCGTGTGTTCTAGACTCACCAGTGGCAGATTTGATCATCGGAAACGTGCCAGGAGTTAAAGATTGTACAGAAGAAGAAGTAGTTTATTGGGACCAGAAACATAGTTTAAGTAGTAGTGAGGTAGGTACCAAAAGAAAACCTAAATTAGAGAATATAGTTGAAGAAGAAGAGGCAGTTGAAGTAAATACTGAGGACAAGGATAGGACAGCTGAGCAGGTGAGAATGGATCTCAAATATAGCTGTAGGGAATCCCAGAGACAAGATACTACTCTCGACAAATGTTTCCAAGGGTGTAGGAAAGTGAGACATAGACAATCAAAGAATGGTAGATGGTGCTTCGGAAGGAAGAACAATACTCTCCCCGCCGGTTTTCAGATGACGGAACGGCATGCGGGCAAGGAGTGGTACCCTTAGCATATAGAGACCGATATACTAGAACAGCTCAGGATAGGGCATGTGCAGGGCCCATAGGAGTAAGGCGGAAGCAGCATAGAGCAGGATGCCAGGTATATTGGCCAGGATTTAATAAAGAGGTCAGACTAAACAGAGACTCCAGTGTAACAGTACAATATGCAGATAGTAATGTTAACGCAGGTCAAAAGAGTGTTAACGACATCACTGAACCGGGAGTAGCAAACAGATGTGTTAAAGATATAGGAAACATGAGGCATGGGTATATGAAGAGTAGACACAGCATCGACAGGAATCATAGGTGGTGATTTGAGGCAAGAAAAGAACCACCTGATATAGGATCGGTACACAAATAGCTTGTGTCTTTTTGAGGATGGTAATAGACCTGCAGATACACAGATATGATGTTTCCTATGATGTATTATTATTATGTGATGTATTAGTTCATGCATTGGTACACAAGATAGAAAGTTGTTTGTATTGATGTGTGGGGAATATGGGAGTGTACTATGAGCAATCGATGTATTATTTAGTGTGGTAGCTAGAGTGAAATGTAGTCATACTTAGGGCTACCCAGGCATTATGTCTGGATCATAAGTATTATGCTCCCAACGTTTGAAAACGAAGTTTTCTTTTAAGAGGGGGGAGGGGGTAATGACATATGCCTGGGTCATTGACAGTGAGGTGAGTGACCCCAGTAGCGAGACTACGAGAAAAAACAACTGCCCTGAGTAATAATGGTAAGGGTGAATGCAGACCCCCCCCCCACCCCAGGGTGGATGGGGGGAGAGCAAGGTATTTTTGTGTGAAGTCAGGGGACTTCAAGACAGTTGATGTTTTGACGCCGAGCAGATCGGTAGTCGAAGAAGTGGAAGCTGGGACCGACTGAGTAGTCGGGTCGCTGGAGGACAGTTAATGGTGTAGCGCCGAGCGGATCGGTGGGCTAATACGTGGGAGCTTAGACTGACTGTGGGTCAGTTCTTTGGCAGTGTTGTTCTCCCAGTTGTGAATGCAGGCCTAAAACCCAGTGGGGGTTGGATAGTGAATAGATGCCTGAACCCAGAGTGGGTTGGATAGTTAGTGGAGACTAGACCCATTGTGTGGGTGTATTGTGTGAGGTCCAGCTGTGGATAGGAGCTGGATTACCTGTCTTGTGGATTTGAGATTAAGCAGGCCGTGAGAAGACAGTGATGTGTGCGTGTTAAGTTGTGAGGAGGATATGGATATTCTATGGATTATAGTGTTTCTGGATATTTAAATATGTTCCGTTTGTCCGTGTTCTTTCTGCAATAAAGGATTATGTGCGCCAACTCAATCTTGTTTAATGACTGGTGAATGTGCACTGCGGGGGTGAGTTATATTGTAAGACAGTTAGATAGCTCAATTGACACACCAGGAGTATCGTTACCTAGACAACGACCATATCACGCACTTATCATCAAGAACTTCGTGATAAGGGGATACCCCTTCTCCGCCATACAACAAACATACAATGGGCACAATCTCCTGCAGCTCCCTGTATGTCTTCCCAATAATAGTCATCTCTGTAATTTTCTTCTTCGTGTACTTTAGGTCTTCCACTATTACGTTTGTCTTGTGGGTTCCAGAAAAGAGCGTGTATAGTTACATTGTTGTCATGCTTTAGGTTGGTTTTTTAATGAAATGGTATGGGTGCCGGTAGTTCAGAAAGCAATGGCAAATTACTGAACATAAACTAGCCCAGGAATCACAAAAAGATTTTTTTTAAATGCTGGGGTTGACTGCTACGTCCTGTAAATGATTTGCTACTAACTTTTAGTGCATATCTCTGTATTTATTTTCCATTTATGAGTGCCAAACAATGCATGCGAGTGTTTTCCGGATCTGTGACGAACATAGACTATCGTCTGCAAATTGTGGGCCCTGTATTTTATAAAAATCTTCGTGTAAGAGAATGTGAATACATTAACAGTTATTAGTTAGTTAGTTAGTTAATTAGTTAGTTAGTTAGTTAGCTAGTTAGCTAGCTAGCTAGCTAGTTAGTTAGTTAGTTAGTTAGTTAGTTAGTTAGTTAGTCGACATATCATCCTCATCGCACATCGAACCATTCAGTCCATAAATGCTCGGATGCCCTCCTCAGTAAATCCCGCAGCGTGTAGCGGCTAACGACACCGGTTCTGTGTTGGTTTATTAATCTTCTTTGGCTTCCTGCGTAGTGTTCTTGTTTACCCACACGTCTTTTAATTTGCTCCTGACCATTGTTGTAGATTCACAGTAATCACTTGGTTCTTGCAAACGACTTACTTCTCGTAGAGCATTCATAATCTCAGCCCGGTCCATGGCGCGTCCGCCTTCCACTGTAGCCTTACCTGTGAGCTTGTCAGCTATTTCATTTCCTTGTACACCCGCATGCCCTGGCACGAAAATGAAACTAATCTTTGCCAGCCGAGACGGCCCCAGAGACAGAAACCACTCTCTTTTTTTAAATGCTGGGGTTGACTGCTACGTCCTGCAAACGACTTACTTCTCGTAGAGCATTCATAATCTCAGCCCGGTCCATGGCGCGTCCGCCTTCCACTGTAGCCTTACCTGTGAGCTTGTCAGCTATTTCATTTCCTTGTACACCCGCATGCCCTGGCACGAAAATGAAACTAATCTTTGCCAGCCGAGACGGCCCCAGAGACAGAAACCACTCTCTTCGTATCCACCCCCATCTCTATATTCTTGAGCATGCTCTCACTGAGACACTAAAGAAACATGCCCTATTGAATGTCTGTGTCTCGAGCCATGTTATTGCTTTACTTACTGCCATCACTTCCATAGTCAGGCTACCTGTGGTCAAAGCAAAAGCACCGGAATCTTCCTTCACAATGCTCCTTCCGGCCTGAGCCGTAAAGGTCCATGAACTCCCCGCTCGTAGAACGACCGACCCATCTGTGTAAATGACAGCATCACCGTCTAACGAATTCTCGAAGAGCAGTGCTTGTACTTCCACCGCCACAGCAGTCGGATTTTCTTGTCTGCATTTTCTGTCTAGTTTGATGCAAACTGAAAAGGACGTACATAAATCTGATGGCACTTGTACCCATTCCTCGCCAAGTTCTAAGGCCTCAAGTGAACACACCTGTTGAAGAATGCCTTCTGTTTGACACATCCACGACCTTCCTCTTTTTAACCTGCTGCCCTCTACCTTCTTAATTTCACTATGCAGTGGATGTTGTGTGTTTGCATTGACTCTGAAGTAGGCACGTACTCTGTAAATTTGTATTCTATCTCCAATGGTTGAAAAATCAAGAAGATATCGCACCACCCTGCATGCTGTATCTCTTGTACATCCAAGAATAATACGCATAGCTTCCTTCTGTGACCTTTCCAACCTTTCTATCTTCTTACGACAGAGAGTCAGGATAACCAACTCAAAAACATACATGACCAGAACTTCGTATAGATGACATAAGTGGCGCTGCTCATGGTATATAGAGAATACAGAGATATCTGTCCAACAGGCGAATACAGTGATCTATCTGTTCAACAAGAGGATACAGTGATCTATCTGTCGAACTAGAGCTCGATACTGATGAAGACTTGCTAATATGACAAATAAAATGGAGGAAAATTAAATAACCTTGGACATAGCAAAGAAGGCGAGAAAGACAACGCGGGTGGATTCAGAATGTCGTATATACTTTACACATAACAGCAAGAGAGACGTGACCTCTGGCTTATGATTGAGAGACGCGTCGAAAGACTGCTTTGGGAGATAGAAGCTTCGAAAGATTTCTACGGTTGCAACGATGTACAAGAGACAAGCCACCGAATGATGATTGATTGTCACTCGTAGCAGAAATGGACAGAGGTAGATATTAGATACCATGCTAGATAATCTTCAATGACAAAGTTATAGTGACAATACGGGGTTCGAACCTATCGCTTCAAAAATTAAGATCCAGTGATATACTCGTTAATATTCCACTAGCACAAAGCCCCATTTCCTTGTTAATTGACTCAGTGCTAAACAAAAAGTAGGTTTAGACCAAACATGGTACACAATCTATTAAAATCTAATTAGATTTTATTAGAAAGCAGCAAGTCAAATGGTTTGGCCATGCAAGTATGTTACCAGTCAACAGCATACAACAACAGGCAATGATGCACAGACCAGATGGAAACAGAGGAAGAGGCCGACCACGTAAACGTTGGACGGAGGGAATAGCAGAGTCCATGGGAATATCGATATATGAAGCCCATAATCGGGCACTCTCACGAAGTTTATACTTCACCTCGACACCGCAAGGTACAAGAGGAACATGGTGAGATGAGATGGTACACAATCAAATTAGCAAGTATTATACTGTAATACTTGTAGTTTACCCTTCGCTGACTGTTGAACGAGGGGACGGAGCGCGTATGATAATGTGCTGAGTGCAGTGATTTCGGTTCTTAGCTCAACTCAACTCATAATGTACATTTCGTTCACTAATCACTGACATTGCGGAAGATACCAAGAAACAACACAAATAACACGATGATTCTAGTGTGGCGATATATTATCCTTCTGACCAAATGTGAGTTCACATTTGGCGGTATATTATCCGTCGGCACTGAATCAGTTAAATATGCTAAGAGAATAATGAAAAACTTCCAAACCAATTCTGTAGGTCTCAGATATATCTGTTGGTAAAAGCCTTAAAAGTTAAGTTGAGTTGAGTCAAGAACCAACATCACTGCACGCGAGCCATTCCCATAAGCGCTCAGACCACATCTTCAAAAGCCAGCGAAGTGTTCCAATACTAATGGTGCCCGTTGCAATCTGATTATATGTCCGCCTTCTTTTACCTCTGAATGACGACTGTCGACCAGATCCTCTGACCAACCCTTGCTGCTGTATTTTCTCTAGACCAGTGGTTCTCAACCGGTGGGGAATACCCCTCCTCCCCCCAGGGGGGAATTTTAGGGTTTCCAGGGGGGGGGGGAATTCAGATTATTTCAAGATCGCATTAATACAAGAACCAGTTACTTGTTATTGTTTTTCCCTCTAAATTTTACAGTTCTGTACTTCTCGCCCTAATGAAATTCATTTTATAACGTAAGTAGACCCGGAAATAACGTTTTATGTAGATGTCTAGACTTGTTCTAGTATGTGTTATTAAATTTAGCTTCCATTTTTATGTATACTGTGCAAGGATGAGGGGGGATTTATTTATAGGGAGGAAATTCGAAAAGGGGGGGGGATGACCTTCCGTACATATGGTTAAGGGAGGCATGGGCCAAAAAAGGTTGAGAACCACTGCTCTAGACCATTATAGTCTACCTGTTCTTCTGCGTCAATCACATTCTCCCAGAGGGCCTTCACCATATCTGCTTTATCATGCATCAAATCACCCCTCAATGATGCAGCACTAACCAAAAGATCCGGCGAATGCTTATAACCTGCGACCTCTGAATCAATGCATGCCATTCTGCACGAAGCATGCCAGTCTTCGTCTTTGCCAGCATACTTTGTTAATCAGTTACAATCACAACATGCGTATAGGAGCTTGTTCTCCAATCAGCGGACAGCTGCAGGGACCACCTTCTCCTCCATTCTCAGACTTCAGGTTGTCGTGTCATATGCCAAACTCTCCTTTACCAAACCTTGTTCATTTGATTTTGCTAGGAATTCACAGTCACGTCTTTTGTCTCTTAACACAGGCCATCGGTATAGATAATCACATCGCAAGGACCAGAGCAGTCATGCATTAATTTCATGTCTGAATTTCAGATTCTGTAGCTCCTGCTGCCCAATCCCTACATTCACGGCCCAATGTGATTAGAAACTTACACAAGTCTGAATGTTTATTCGGCACTCTGACCCACTCCTTGCCTCTGCCAATCTTCTCAAGTGTGCACAGTTTTCTGATGATATATTCTGCCTGAGCCATCCATGATCCTCCTCTTAGCAGCTTGTGACCATTGACTGCATCAAGAGAATCATGCAGGAGGTGTTCCTCGTCCGCAGCTACCTTGAGGTATGGCCTTGCTTGCATCACCTTGCACCTGTCCGCAATGAGGGAAACACCAGGATGTATCTCATACACACTATTGGGGTGTCCCTCGTACAAACCATAATCACTCATATGGCTTCGTTCTGTGTGCGCTCTAGTTTCAAAAGCTACTTCTTTGATAAAGTTAGCATCCCCAGTCCATACTCAACCAATGACATGATCCAGTGCAGAAAAAGGATAAAAAGCATTTTCTGCTCCACGTCCCTTGCTGCATTGAGATCATTCTGACATTTTGTAACTACCACTGCAACATGATCCCTAAAGGACAGGCTTCTGTCACAAGTGATTCCCAGATACTTCAGTTTGCCTTCTCTATTCGTAGTTGTACCATTTGTGTGGACTGGGAGGAAAGCTTTACACAATACTATCGTCCAGAGAGCACCAAATGAAAGAAGCATTTTCTGGGTTAATGACAGCATTCATCTCCGTACACTAATCCACCCCTTTGTCTATTTGTTGCCTGCAGCTCCTGAGTTGTTTGATTGATGCCCCTCCCCTGCCTGTATGCTAGAACATTATCTGCAAATGCTAGTACCCTTCCTCCCAGTAGTGCTTCGAGGCTTGCAATCTTGCTCGTATACACATTAGAAAGCTCAAGTGGAATTGCTGACAACTGTGGTAGTCTGGGGGATATGATATATGGCTCAGAGGTCCATGTACCCAGCCGGAGAACGACTCTACAAGAATACAGAACAGCTGCAATTCATTTCATCAACCAAGGACAGACTCTCTTCTCCATAAGAGCGTACATCAAAATATCATATTTGACTGTTGTAACGCGTCCTCGAGATCGAGTGCTAGCACCACTGTCTTCTGTCTGTTTAGTAAACACGCCCTTAACTTTCATAAAATCGAAGCTAACATAAAAGAGTACATTACACGTATAAATAATTAGCACTGCTGTTACCATATGACAATAACGTAAGTGCCCCGTTGAAGTAACAAGTGTACATCAACTCTCGGCCAATTACTTGTAAAACAAACTCACCGCTGAAAAGCATAAAAACATGTTGAGTAAAAGTGAGAGTAGTATTTGACAAGGAAGAACAGAACAGTGTACAGCGCAAAACGGCCACTCTCAGCTTCCTTGATGAAGAATACCCACAGCACCTCTTGGGACCGAAGTCTACACAGATGGGTCAGCACAAAATGCTGTTCGCATGGAGGAGCAGGAGTGTACATAGAATACCCTAATAATACTAGGGACACGGCCAGAGTACCAACAGGAAAGTACTGCCATAACTATGATGCTAAAATTGAGGCATTCAAGATAGCAATAGAGAAATTACTAAATACCAGCCATGGTACACAACCTATGGTGTTAGCGACAGATGCAAAATCAGTACTCGAGGCGCTCCTGTCCGGGAAATTGCCAGTTCTAAGGACACTACTTTCTGAACTTAGCAGTCAGCATAAGGTCACAATACAGTGCATACCATCTCACTGTGGAATACCCGGAAACGACAGAGCTGATCAATTGGCTAAGGAAGGAGCAAAAGAAGAACAGTCTGATGTGATCATTGCATACCACCAAAAGAAAAGAATGATCAAGTCTGTCAGAAAGCCACCAAAACTTGCTCAAGATGACTACCACATTATGGACAGACCAGAACAAGTCATTATTCTGCGCCTCAGAACAGGACACAATAGATTACGCAACCACATGTATACAAAATTTAAGATTGGCGAATCAGCCATCTGCACATGTGGATTGGCGTCGCAGGCAGCAGAGCACATACTCCAAAATACAACATATCTATGCAAACCTTTTGGCCTAGAGAGACAACAGTGGATGACAAACCCTATGGACCGCTGAGTGTACTTAAAAAAGACAGTTAAATTCATACAAGAGACAACATTGCAGTTATAGACTTATTTCAAGCGAACGGAAGAAGAAGAAGAAGAAGAAGAAGAAGAAGAAGAAGAAGAAGAAGAAGAAGAAGAAGAAGAAGAAGAAGGAGAAGAAGGAGAAGAGGAGAAGAAGAAGTAGAAAGAGAAGAAGAAGAAGAAGAAGAAGAAGAAGAAGAAGAAGAAGAAGAAGAAGAAGAAGAAGAAGAAGAAGGAGAAGAAGAAGAAGAAGAAGGAGAAGAGGAGAAGAAGAAGTAGAAAGAGAAGAAGAAGAAGGAGAAGAGGAGAAGAAGAAGTAGAAAGAGAAGAAGAAGAAGAAGAAGAAGAAGAAGAAGAAGAAGAAGAAGAAGAAGAAGAAGAAGAAGAAGAAGAAGAGTCATATCCTTTAGAAACATATTGATCAATTTTATAAATCGCCTTCCGTAAAAGTAAAATAATGTTCTTGCATTGAAGATAATGATAAACTGACATTTCCGTTTGTGTTATTAAATTATTTTACATGTCTGTCCTTTCCTGCCGCTATTATCATGTTGTCTGTTGATTTCCCTTCGATTTACGTTCTCATTACTAAGCTGACTTCACTCGCGCTAGAGAATGTTAATCGATTTTACGTAAAAATGTAAAATTAGAAATTAAAATTGCGAAAATAGTAATTAATGCTTTCTTTGATATGAAGAGCTAGTAGCTAGCAACGACATCAAAGACACATATTGTAATGTGTTTAGTAATTAACTACATTATCACCAGAATATCACGATATAATACAGATCTTCGAATATCATGTTCAAAGAAATCTGAGATTTAACTACCTATAACAGTAGGTGAAGTTACTTATCAAGTAAGTTTCCACCAGGGATCATTTCATCACGCAATACGCAACAAGAAGAGAAGTAGTAGCAGAAGTAAACAATAGGGGAGGACATGAGCAGAGCAGCATGGGACAGCTAATGAAAGTGGGGGTTTGTAGTTACTTGCTTGGGGGGAGGGGTGGCTACTGGGGAATAGAGGGCAAAATAAGAAGTTCAGTCAATGGTGTTTGGGTTATTTTTTTATTGTTCTATTTGATCTTGTTTTTCTTTTTCTTATGCTTCGTGTTCTTCAGAATGCTGCCATGCGGATAATCCTGGAGTGCACAAAGGACACACCAATTATAAGAAGGGCGTTCATTTGAAATCCGTTCGTGCCGCACCGCGCGTAATTGCGTATGTTGAACATGATCATGTCTTAGTCATGTGATAAGTACCGACCAATGTATAAAAGAGCACGTGCTTATCGTCCCATGATGCATAGGTTCTGTTTCTGACCGTTGAGAAAATGGCCGGATTGTGTCAAAATCCGTCAAAAGAAGCTCAAAGAGCGGTGATACAGTTTCTTTCATTTGAAGGATGTCGACCAGCGGATATTCATTGAAGAATGCAGGCAGCGTACGGTAACAAATGTGTGTAGAAGACAATAGTGACAGACTGGGCACGAATGTTTCGGAAAGGACGTCAGTTCACGACAGATCTTCGTCGACCGGATGAGTGGGGTAGTCAAGAATAAGAGCATTTCTGACTTCCAAGGTGCTGACCTCATCTGGCAGAGGACTGACGAGGACAAGGGCAAAGCCCTCTTTGAACGCTATCTAGAGCAGATCAACCAGACAGACATGGGAGGCCGAAATCTTGCCAAGAAGGTCACCTCAGACAGGTGCAAGGCCCAGAACACTTCAGATGAAGACACAGCGACAGTTAAAGAAATCAAGGTTGTGCTTCGACGATCAAAAAACAGCGCTCCAGGGCCAGATGGCGTAAGATACGACGACATCAGTAGGTGTACCGACAACGAGCTAGAGAAACTAGCAGACATGTACAGCAACAGTATAGGGAGTGCTAGCATCAAGGAGGAGTGGTTACACAGCTATCTGATTCCCTTGCCGAAGCCCGGCAAAGACCACACACAAATTCAGGGATATCGAGTTATAATCATGCAGAATACAATAGGCAAGCTGCTGTAGAAGTTAATTGCCAGGAAAATATCAAGCCAGTTAGAGAGGCAAGGTGTTTTCCCACCTACCCTGGGTGGGTACCGTCCAAAAAGAGAAACCTGGACGAATGCAGCAGTTTTTGCCCATGATGTCTATGAAGGTTTCCACTCAGGCATTGAAACCTTTGCTGCAACGATTGATCTTGAGGACGCGTACACAGAGTACCATTGGATTTTTTAATGCTCCAGCTTCTTGAACTCAAAATAAGTCCATTCCTCCTTAGCTGGATTGCTGCAGCCCTCTTCCAACGGAAAGTAGTCTTTAGATGTGACAGTTGGACTTCGGAACCAACAACAATATATCCTGGCCTACCACAGGGATCACCATTATCTTCGGTACTGTTCAACGCATACACAGTGAGAATCACCAATGAGCAGATCACTGGACCTGGTAGGACATTGTCATATGCCGATGATGTTTTATTGTATCGTCACGGTAAGGATAGAGAGCGGGTTGCTGTGGAACTACAAACCGAACTCAATCGCATAAGCACGTGGTGTGATGAAGCTGGGTCAATGGTCAACCCAACAAAGGCAACAGTGACTTGGTTCTCGTTGAATAATCATATTGTCAACACTCCAACACCAACTGTAAAGATGTGTTCAGAGACGGTGGAAAGAACGCAGGCAATGAATTATCTGGGGATACGGTTTGATCGAAGCCTTGCTTATAATGAGTACATAGACCAGGTGATAACAAAGGCCAAGCGGGATTTGGCTGCGATGCGGGTGATGGCGGCAGCAAACTGTGAGCAGCGCCATCTATGTCTTCTATACGAGGGGCTGGTCATGACTGTTGAGTATGCAATGGCAATCCTGACTCTCAGCCGTAAGCAGATAGAAAGGATGGAAATGGTACAGAATGAAGCTATGCACATTATTCTTGGATGTACAAGAGATACAGCATGCAGTGCGATGCGCTTCCTTCTTGATTTCCCAACCATTGAAGAGAGAATACAAGTTTGCAGAGCACGCGCCTACCTCAGAGTTAACGCAAACACACAACATACACTGCATAGTGAAATTATGAAGGTGAAGGGCAGCATGTTAAAAAGAGAACGGTAGTGGATGGGTGAAACCGTTGACATTCTTCAACAAGTGTTTTTACTTGAGGGCTTAGAACCTGGCGAGGAGTGTGTACAAGTGCCAACAGATTTCTGCACATCCTTTTCAGTTTGCATCCAACTAGATAGAAAATACAGACAAGAACTGCTGTGGAAGCTGAAGTTCAAGCGTTGATTTTCGAGAATTCGCTAGACGGTGATGCTGTCATCTACACAGATTGGTCGGTCGTCCGACATGTGAGACGCTCATGGGCCTTTATAGCTCGGGCCGGAGGGAGAATTGTGAAGGAGGACTCTGGTGCTTTCACTGAAACCGAAAGTAGCCTGACTATGGAAGTCATGGCAGTAAGTAAAGCAATAACATGGCTCGAGACACAGACATTCACCAGGACATGTTTTCTTAGCGACTCAATGAACCTGATCAAGAGGATAGAGGCGGGGTGGATCAGAAGAGAATGGTTGCTGTCTCTGGAGCGGTCTCGGCTGGCAAAGATTAGTTTCATCTTCTTGCGAGGGCATGCGGGAGTACAAGGAAATGGGCGGGCTGCCAAGCTCGCAGGTGAGGCTACCGTTGAGGGCGGACGCGCCATGGACCAGGCTGACATTCTGAATGCTCTACGAGAAGTAAGACTTTTGCGTGAACCAAGTGATGACTGTGAATCTACAACCATGGCCAGACTGCGAGAACAGCAAATTAAAAGAGGGGTGGCCAAACAAGAACACTACGCAGGAAGCCAAAGAAGATTGATAAACCAACACAGAACTGGTGTCGTTAGCCTCTACACGCTGCGGGATTTGCTGAGGAGGGGATCCGAGCACTTATGGACTGAATGGTTCGATGTGCAATGAGGATGATCTGCCGACTAACTAACTAACTAACTAACTAACTCGTCGACCAGGTCAAGCGCATATTGTTGCAACGGAAAAAACCATCCCCATAATTTATGCAGCAGTACAGATGAACCGTTGTCGAAGCATACATTCGCTATCGAAAGAATTTGATGTGTCAATTGGGACAATTCAAAAGGTCATTCGTAAGGAACTGCAATATCGGAAGGTGTGTTCACAGTGGGTACCACGGATGTTGACCGACCACCAAAAAGAGGAACGCATGGTATGGTGTTTGAACCACTTGCTGCGTTACAGAGTGGAGGGAGATGCATTTATCTTCCGCATAGTGGCAGGCGACGAATCATGGTGTCACCACTTTGAGCCGAGCAGCAAAAGAAAGAGCATGCAATGGAAGCATGCTGGATCACCAAACGCCAAAAAATTCAAGTTACGGGTTTCCGCTGGTAAGGTTATGCTGAGCGCATTTTTGACCATGAAGGGCTATTGTTAGCCGACTTTAAAGAACATGGTGTCAACATCAACTCTACCCACTACTTGCAAACACTAGATAAGCTGCAAAAAGCCACCAAAATAAACGATGGATGCTTTCTTGCGGTGTGATTTTGTTGCACGATAATGCTCGTCCGTATGTCGCAAAGATTGTGCAGGAAGCATTAGCAAGGAAGATGTAAGAAATTCTGCAACATTCAGCTTATAGTCCTGATTTGTCACCATGTGATTTTTATTTGTTCGGACTTCTAAAAACAAAGCTCTCAAGGGGCAACGATTTCACACAGATGCAGACGTAATGAACGCGGTAAATACTTGTTTCAGTGAGCAACCACAATTCATTTTTGCGGACGGCATTCGCCGCCTACCTAAGCAATGGGATGCTTGCTTGAATGCTTACGGTGACTTCTTCTGTCCAACCCATGGTGCATAATTCATTCAAAATGAATGCTTTGTTTAATTCTAACACACCTGTTAATGTTCCTTTCGTGTTTTTGTAATAAAGCCATTGGAACGGGTTTCAAATGAACTTTCCTAATATATGCAAGAGGCATATCCTGGCGCTACCGACAATGACGGATAGGCATAAGGTCCTTCAGGCCAGATGGTCCCCGAGAGTTGCTCCAGATAGGAATCACCACCTGCATGAAGTCATGGGTATCGTCAAGTGTCATAGACTAAGACGAAACGGGTCATGGATGGCATAGGCAGAAATATCTATACGTCAGATGTGGGATCTAGAGACCATCAATCGTGAAAAAGTGTTGGTTGAAGTACGGGTAGACAGGACAGACTGGCACATTGTAATAGTAACATTGGGTCGTGAGTGCAGAGAATGGGCAGCGGGCCGCACTGAGTTTGACGTGCAACAACTGATCAAGAGTGACTCACGTCAAGGTGACATAGTCATCTACACCGATGGGTCAGTGGTGAGAAACAGACGTTGTGGTTGGGGTTTTATTGCAAAGGCTAACGGACGAGTCTTGAAAAAGGAGAGTCTGGCTTACGAAACTACGTCCTCCAGCATGAGAATGGAGGTGGAAGCAGTAACAGCGGCATTCCGTTGGTTAGAGAAGACTATTGCAACACACACTGTATTCATTACGGATTCAAAGAGTATGCTTAGTAAGGTGGAGAAAGGAATGATTCGTGGGGAATGGCTATTGCCGCTTCAGAGGTCACAGATTGTGAGAATTATATGCATATTTTGCCCTGGCCATGCGGGGGTGCGGGGGAATGAACATGCTTATAGGCTGGAAGGGAATGCACCTCTTGGTGGTAGATTGCCTGTGGAGGAGTTGGGAGGTGGTCATGCTTTTGTGGGACCAGGTGGAGAAAGCGGGGGAACAAACTGAGAAACCGAATGTGGAAAGAATGAGATTGCGTGGAATAGGTAGAGGTTCCCAAAACTGAGAGGGAAGACCAGGAGAACTTTAAATCAGATAACGGTGGGAACGATTAGTAGTATGACTCTTCGCTGGCTGTTGAACGAGGGGACGGATCACATATTGGAATGTCCAAAGTGCAGTGATGTCGGTTCTTAACTCATATCAACAACTAAACTCAACTCTATTTGTTCTTCTTGCTCTTCATTTTTCTTGTTCTTGTTCTTGTTATTCTTCTTCGCGTTCTTCTTGTTATTGGTCTTCCTTTTCAAGTACTTGTTGTTGTTGTTAATCCTGATTTTTTGTGTATTCTTCTCATTCTTGTTCTTTTCGTGTTCTTGTTCTCCTTTTTCTTATTCTTCGTGTTCTTAATTTTCATTGTTCTTCTTCTTATTTTTATTGTTCTTGTTGCTCTGGTTCTTCTTCTTGATTTTGTTCTTCTTGTTTGTCTACTTCCTGTTCGTTCTGTTGGTGTTGTTGTTGTTGTTCGTCTTCTTCTTGTGCTTCTTATTCGTCTTGTTCTTGTTGTTCTTCTTCAATTTCTTGTTCTTCCTGCTCGTATTCTTCTTGTTCTTGTTCTTCTGTTCATCTGCTTCTTGTTCGTTTTTGTTTTCTTATTATGTTTTCGTATTCTTGTTCTCCTGCTTCTTCCCAAACCTCTAGTACTACTAGAGTGTAGAGAAAGCAATAATAGAATGGGAGTCAGTAAGTCCTATAATAATAACAGCAACATTCACAACGACAAAACAGAAAGTCAACATAAATGTGATCCAGTATTACGCACCAACACATTTTAAAGTATGATTACATTTAGAAAGGAGTTTATATTGAACTTTAAAGGTAAGAAACAATGGACACAATCAAAATTTTTACTGGTGACACTACTGCTAATAAATGACAGGTAATGAAGAGATCTAAGAAAGATGGACTTAGGGCAGTGAACGAAAATGGAGGACTATTTATCAAGTTTTGTGCAGTGAATCTACATGTCATAAAAAGATGTGTTCTCAACACATAAACGAATACATAAGCAGTGTGGATATCATCGTTTATTATCCAATGGATTGTCCTGTGCAGAGCTTTTCCTCAGTATCAGTCTGTCTGTCTGCCTGCCGGCCTGACTATCTATCTATCTATCTATCTATCTATCGATCCATCCATCCACTCACCCATCTATGTATCTATGCGTCGATCCATCCACCTAGCCATCCACCCATCCATCTGTGTATATATCTATCCATCCATCTGTACTTCCTTCTGTCTGCCTATCAGTGTGTAAATGTAAAGAAATGTATACACATTTTCCCCTCAGATATGATGGTCAACGATGTATTTGAAGCCAAAATTGCAACAGAAGCATTGAACATAATATTAAGCTCTAAATCATAGACAGCTAAACATGTCCGCAAACACAACTATGCCGTTGTCACTGACAACCGTTGCGACACCTGCCTTACACCTGAGCTGGGAACTGGCTAAACAAATCATTCTAGCACTTCGCTATGTGCTTGTTCCCTGTGTGAGCGTATTGGGAATATCAGGCAATGTGACCAGCATTGTCATACTGGCTCGACAGGGATTCAAGAAATGTTCCAACATACTTCTCTTGTCTTTGGTTGTCTCCGACATTTTAGTCTTAATTGGAATCAACAACATTTTCTCTTATTTGTACGTTGACAATTTAGGATTCCGTTTCTCTGAAACTGTTAATTACCTGTGTTATATATTATTTTTGGTGTCTTCGGGTGCTTATATTATTGGACTCTATACTGTAATTCTCATCCCTGTACTAATCACAAGTGAACGTATATTGGTGATACTATTTCCATTCAAAGCGTATCTGATCCTAACTCCACGGCGTACAGTAATTGTGGTGTCTTGTCTCTATGCCGTATCTGGAATGTATTTTCTATACAAGTACGTATTATGCCAACAGTTTCGTCAAATTGCCTTACCAGGCATGACTATAGGCGTGTTTACCGACACTGACATGCGGCAAAATCTTGACAAAAACGGATGGTTCGAGCTAATAGAACATATAGTTAATTACGTCACAGGAATAATACCTGTCAGTCTTGTAACTGCAGGCTGTGTTGTTATTGGACTCAAGATCATACAGATCAACAACAGACGCCAACAGCTGACTTCCAGTCAAGTCGCCACTAAACAACGTACAACGAAGACAACTAAAACTCTTCTGAGCATTTGCATCTTTTTCATTTTGTGCTTTGGGTTTGAGTTTATTGCTGCACACATTGCATTAATTGAACAACTAAAGCACCAAATTACAATTAGGATGGTGATATTCTGTGCTCAAGATCTGGTACTTTGTGCAAACTGCGTTGGAGATTTTCTGATATACTTCGACACTAACAACATATTCAGGAGGATTTGCAGCTTTGGGCGATGAGCTGTAACATGACAAGCTGGTGATGCGAAGGCTCTCTGGGATCTCGTAGAAAGTGCAGCAAATCAAACACAGAATCCACGCCTGAAAAGGCAGATCCTTCACGGGGTGACCAGAAGGTCTAGAAGACACTTAACGCGTAGGGGAAAACACAGACGGACGTGCAGTCAGGCCGACGCTGGTACACCCAGCCTGGAACTCTTCTCTGGCTATTGATGGAGGAGATGGAGAACGTTTGGGAATGACCCAAGTGCAGTAATGTTGATTCTTGATTTCATTTTCATATTCAGAAAGCCAAATATCACAGTCAAGGAAATAAAATAAACATGGCAGTGACTGATAAATTCAATCAACTAGTTAGGAATTATTTCCAATATGAAGGTTGGCTGCAATGGATCTCCAAGACTCACTGTCGCTTATGCTTGTTGTATACACTGACATTCAACGGTTTTCCCCCATTTCTTCATGTTATCCTCTCACTTGTAACTATAATAACAGATTAGGCTGAGTACGGTGGATCGACGTACTCAGGCCAACCGTACATAATAGTTACCCCAACCCAGTATGTCAGTGTTCCAGGTATGGCAGTGTAGTAGGGGGAAGGGGTCATTTGAGAAGCTTAGTGTATGAAGGTCAGCTGGGTTGTAGTGCGTCTGGTTGACACAAAGTAAACACGTCGGGTTTTACTGCATGGCAGGGGAAGTTTAGTGTAGGAATGTTAGTGCTTCGTGTTGAGTCTGGTAAACAAGTCAGAGTTGTTGCATAGAAGACAATAAGGTTGCACGAGGTACACTTGAGCGTTATTCATATTCATTTTATCTGGTCCAAGAAGAGTACTTAGAGTTTAGAATGCTTATCAAGAAAAGCCGGCTGAAGTGAACCTTCTAGTCTAACGAGAAAAGCATGATAAAATTACTGAACGAACGAACGAACGAACGAACGAACTTTATTTTAAAAGGGTTAAGAATTTGGCACGCAGGCCCGTCTTACATTCGGCCCTTCTATCACTCACTTTCATACATTATTTCATTCATACATCTTTCAAGGCTAACAGAGAGCAGCAACAATATAAATGGCATGCATTATAAAGGCATGGGCAAAATGCGAACATCAATGCTCCACGATTCAGTAATATTAGATAATAGTGGAACACTTGTTATTAGCTATGTAGAGTATACTGGTCTACCAAAAGGGGACTAGGGGACTGGCTGTTATACTAGGGTTTTGTTGTTATTATTATTTCTATTATTAAGGGGGAAGATAATCCGTACTGAGATAGTGTTCGAATAATTTGCTATTATATGTATAGGGATTGGTAATGTCTTTGATTTCTGCTGGAAGATTGTTCCACAGCTGAGCTGCAGAGTACGTTAAGCTTGTTTTGTATAAGTCAATCCTAGGCTTCGGAATGTGTAATGTATTTAATCGTTTACAGTGTCTAGCATTATATTTAAACAATGGCCAAAGGTAATTTTGGGCATTCCGATGTAGGATTTTGTGAATTAGTTTGGCCTTATTGAAAAGCAGGTGTTTGCGGAGTGGTAGTAACTGAGGGCGCTTATGCAGGCTAGGATTATCAGATAAGTGTTTGCTGTAAATTAAACTCATGGCCCGTTTCTGGAGTGAGTAAAGTCGCTTGGTGCTTGAATTAGAACAACCATCCCAGATTGTAGAGCAGTAGTCAAAATGTGTCTGTATGTGTGAAGTATAGAATATTTTCCTTGCGTCCTGATCAAGGAAATTTTTAATTTTGGCGAGTTGGTAGACTTTTTTCGCTGTATAGTTAGTATAGTTAGTCGACAGATCATCCTCGTTGCACATCGGACCATTCAGTCCATAAGTGCTCGGATCCCCTCCTCAGCAAATCCCGCAGCGTGTAGCGGCTAACGACGCCAGTTCTGTGTTGGTTTATCAATCTTCTTTGGCTTCCTGCGTAGTGTTCTTGTTTGGCCACCCCTCTTTTAATTTGCTGCTCTCGCAGTCTGGCCATTGTTGTAGATTCACAGTCATCACTTGGTTCTTGCAAAAGTCTCACTTCTCGTAGAGCATTCAGAATGTCAGCCTGGTCCATGGCGCGTCCGCCCTCAACAGTAGCCTCACCTGCGAGCTTGTCAGCCCGCTCATTTCCTTGTACTCCCGCATGCCCTGGCACGAAGATGAAACTAATCTTTGCCAGCCGAGACCGCTTCAGAGGCAGCAACCATTCTCTTCGGATCGACCCCTCCTCTATCCTCTTGATCATGTTCATTGAGTCGCTAAGGAAACAAGCCCTAGTGAATGTCTGTGTCTCGAGCCATGTTATTGCTTTACTTACTGCCATGACTTCCATGGTCAGGCTACTTGTGGTTTCAGTGAAAGCACCAGAGTCCTCCTTCACAATTCTCCCTCCGGCCCGAGCTGTAAAGGCCCATGAGCTTCTCACATGTCGGATGACCGACCCATCTGTGTAGATGACCGCGTCACTGTCTAGCGAATTCTCGAAAATCAACGCTTGTACTTCAGCCTCAACAGCAGCCGGATTTTCTTGTCTGCATTTTCTATCTAGTTGGATGCAAACTGAAAAGGATGTGCAGAAGTCTGTTGACACTTGCACCCACTCCTCGCCAGGTTCTAAGTCCTCAAGTGAACACACCTGTTGAAGAATGTCCTCGGCTTGACCCATCCACGACCGTCCTCTTTTTAACCTGCTGCCCTTCACCTTCCTAATTTCACTATGCAGTGGATGCTGTGTGTTTGCGTTAATTCTGAGGTAGGCGCGTGCCCTGCAAATTTGCATTCTCTCTTCAATGGTTGGAAAATCAAGAAGGTAGCGCATCGCCCTGCATGCTGTATCTCTTGTACATCCAAGAATAATGCGCATAGCTTCATTCTGTATCCTTTCCATCCTTTCTATCTGCTTATGGCTGACAGTCAGGATTGCCATTGCATACTCCAAAACAGACATGACCAGCCCCTCGTACAGAAGACATAGATGGCGCTGCTCACAGTTTGCTGCCGCCATCACCCGCATCGCTGCCAAACCCCGCTTGGCCTTTGTTATCACCTGGTCTATGTGCACATTATAAGCAAGGCTTCGATCAAACCGTATCCCCAGGTAATTCATTGCCTGCGTTCTTTCCACCGTCTCTGAACACAGCATTACAGTTGGTGTTGGATTGTTGACAATATGATTATTCAACGAGAACCAAGTCACTGTTGCCTTTGTTGGGTTGACCATTGCCCCAGCTTCATCACACCAAGTACTTATGCGATTGAGTTCGGTTTGTAGCTCCACAGCAACCTCCTCTCTATCCTTACCCTGACGATACACTAAAACATCATCGGCATATGACAATGTCCTGCCAGGTCCAGTGATCTGCTCACTGGTGATTCTCACTGTGTAGGCGTTGAACAGTACCGGAGATAATGGTGATCCCTGTGGTAGGCCAGGATATATTGTTGTTGGTTCCGAAGTCCAACTGCCACATCTAAAAACTACTTTCCGTTGGAAGAGAGCTGCAGCGATCCAACTAAGGAGGAATGGACTTACGTTTAGTTCAAGAAGCTGAAACATTAAAAAATCCAGTGGTACTCTGTTGTATGCGTCCTCAAGATCAATCGCTGCAGCAACGGTTTCAGTGCCTGAGTGGAAACCTTCATAGACATCATGGGCAAAGACTGCTGCATTGGTCCAGGTTTCTCTTTTTGGACGGTACCCACCCAGGGTAGGTGGGAAAACACCTTGCCTCTCTAGTTGGCTTGATATTTTCCTGGCAATTACCTTCTCCAGCAGCTTGCCTATTGTATTCTGCATGGTTATAATTCGATATCCCTGAATTTTCTTGTGGTCTTTGTCAGGCTTCGGCAAGGGAATCAGATAGCTGTGTAACCATTCCTCCTTGATGCTAGCACTCCCTATACTGTTGTTGTACATGTCTGCTAGTTTCTCTAGCTCATTGTCGGTACACCTATTTATGTCGTCGTATCTTATGCCATCAGGACCTGGAGCACTGTTTTTTGATCGTCGAAGCACAGCCTTGATTTCTTGCACTGTCACTGTGTCTTCATCCGAAGTGTTCTGGGCCTTGCATCTGTCTGAGGTGACCTCCTTGGCCAGATTCCGGCCTCCCATGTCTGTCTGGTTGCTCTGCTCAAGGTAGCGTTCAAAGAGGGCTTTGCCCTTGTCCTCGTCAGTCCTCTGCCAGATGAGGTCAGCACCTTGGAAGTCAGAAATGCTCTTATTCTTGACTACACCACTCATGCTTTTATGTAGTCGCCAGAACAATTTCAGTGACTTGTCTGTGCTTACTCTTTGACACACCTCTGCCCATTTTTCGCTTTTAACCACCGTGACCAGTTTTTTGAAATAGCTTACTTTTGTGTGCATCTCTCTTTCTAAGTGCAAGCAGGGACTAGGATGACCAGCTCTGTTCTTCTTGGCATTTTGCCATCTCCTTACAGCACTACGCTTATCCACCCAAGCCTTCTCCACCTCGAAACTCCACCACGGTGGCTGCTCCCAGCTTTTTTTCCTTTTCTTCCTGCCCTGAAACGTTCTGCGCTTGTCACGTCTTATTTTACTCACCACATCTTGCCCTGTACTGTCATACTGGAACGTCTTTACCTTTAGCTTGTGCTGCCTGGTTCTGCCTTTCTCCACCAATATGCTGCATGGGTGGTGGTCGCTGCCATGGTGTCCTAGGACACCCCATCTACACACTGTAGTGAGTGAAGGTGAAACTAGCGCCAGATCAATAGCACTGTCCTCATCGCCTGGACGGCTTGCTGTCCTGGTGACACAGCCACTGTTGATACAAACCAGGTCGATGGTTTCCAGTGCAGTCTCGAGCTCCTCCCCTTGTGTATTGGAGGAAGTGTTTCCCCATGATCTGCCTTTAGCGTTGAAGTCACCACAGAAAATAACATTTCTCTCGTGGCCTAATATGCCACTTAAGCACTGCCACTTCTGGGCGTCCACACTCGCATTGCGGGCATAAACATTAACCAACACGAATGGTGTACTGGAATGAACTCTCAACGCCTGTATTTGTATATCGTCACTGTTCCAACTGGACATGTCTAGCTCTGACGCCACCATGCTGTCGCGAACGAGAATCGCCGTTCCCAGATGTCGTCTGTTATAGAAACATTTGAAGCCGGCAATTCGGAGTAGCTGATCGCCCAGTCTCGTCTCCTGGAGTGCTACAATGTCGTTCCTGTAAACTAGGGTTTCTAAAATAGAGCCCCGTTGTTTTACACTGGCACAGTTCCAATATAGAATACGGATGTTCCTGAGTCCTAGACGGTGACACTTGAGTCTAAAACGTCTCAAGCCACCGCGCTTACCCGGCTTCTTTTTCCCTGCGCGGCTACCACGCCGCTTCGGTATGTTGACTGCTGATCGTTTGGAAAACACACGTTGTTCCGCCATGTTGAAAAAACGTAAACACTGACTTTTGATTGAAGACTTTTTTCGCTGTTTGTTTAATGAGTGCTTGAACGTGGGAATTAAAGGTTAGGTTTATATCAATGATTAGGCCTAATGTTTTGTGCTCAATTATACTTTCTACTGGCATGTTATCGATGTGAAGTTGAAGTGATGTGTGTGAATTTAGAGTTTTAAGTCTTTGTCTTGTTGTTAATAACATTGATTTTGTTTTAGTGATGTTAATTTGCACACGGTTTGCATAGCTCCATCTAACTACATTGTTTAATTCTTGTTGCAAAGACATCACCAAATTACAGTTTTCAGCGTTTGTATACACTGTACAGTCGTCTGCAAATAGATTGCAGGACGACGAAAGATGCAAAGGTAGATTGTTAATATATATGGCAAATAATAGAGGGCCAAGAATATACTGAAGATAGTGGTTCGAGACAGAGATTTATTGTGTGATACTACTTGCTTTCTGTTTGATAGAAAAGATGTTATTAGAGTGATCACAATTTTCATTGTCTCTAGTTTTTTAATTAAAATAACATGGTCTATCATATCAAATGCTTTCCTGAAATCAATAAACACAGTTCCACACAGACTGTTGTTGTTTATATTCTGGTGCCAATTTTCTATCATGTTTGTTAGGGCCGTATGGCAAGAATATTTTGGTCGAAATCCTGATTGACTGTCAACAATAAGCTTGTTGCGAACTAAATACTGTAACATTACTTTATGGATGTGTTTTTCTAGTGGTTTAGATAGTGATGATAGTAAGGAAATGGGTCTATAATTGTTCGGGAGACCATTGTCCAATGAAACAGATTTAAGAAGAGGGTACACTTTAGCGATTTTGAGAGCTGATGGAAAGTGGCCTTTGGTGAACCACTGATTATATACATAGGTTAGTGATATACAGATCACTGGCGCAGCACAACAGAGAATCCGGTTTCTGATTCCATCTAACCCAGATGAGGTTGTGTTTTTTTAGGTCACTGGGGTAAGTGAATACTTCAGAGACTGTCATTAGCGGTATGTCGGAAAGAATATTCCGGGAGCATCTGTTCTCGCAAAACGATGACAATAAGGATAATTTGGAATTGAAGCCTTCAATTAGTCTATCTCTATGTCGACTGACGGAATGGAAGGGTATTAAAAAAGATGCTACTCAAAACACACAAGAGACAAGACATGAGAAGATACACACGCATACAGTAGTTGGAGTTAAGCTTACAGCATGAAGGGGTGAGGGGACCGATGGGGGGGGGGGGGGGTGTGCTTTCCGGAGATAGACGCCCAAATTTATAGTTAGATGTCAGAAGTTAAGAGTTAGATGCCCTGAGTTAGAGTTAGTTGTCCCCGAGACTTGACTGTCGAAATGTAGGTTTCACTAGATGCCGAGTTGAGCTGCTGCTTAGATTTAGCCTGAAGCAACTTTGGCTTAGAGTTAAAATGAAGTGCAGTGCGAGATTGCAGTGTAGAAATGCAATGCAGCTTCAGAGCTTACGCATCGAGGAGTACAGCCTAGGTGAGGAAAGGCGGTGGGTGTGGGGGGGGGGGGGCGGGGGCGGGAGGTGCTTCCTAGAGTTCAGAAGCTTGCAGTTGAAGTTAGAGAATTTTTAGGGTTATTTGGAGGTTTTAGAAGTTTTTTTTTGAGAACAGGAGGAGTTCATCAGTAAGCAATCCTGCCGAGAGTTTAGCAGCTTAGCTCAGAAAAGTTAGTTTTCCGACATTGGTCTTGAAGTGAAGTCCGGACTATATAGGGTAGTTCAAACTAAAGTGTTTAAGGAGGTGCTGCACAAGTAAGCACAGATAGACGGGTCAGGCAGACGCAACACATTTGATTGGTGGCCGGCGTCAGCATAACTGTGTACCAGTATGGTCAGTGATTGATTGGAGATAGTTTGTATGGGAACATTGGTGAATTGTTCTTAATAAATTTTCTTTTTGTTTTTTGTTTTTGTGTGTGTTTGGACACGGTATTTATCTTTAGTTCTGATGACAGGAGAGGAACTGATGCAGATGTTGATTGGTTACCGGCGTTACACACATCGTCTACGGTTACAGTTGTGTGGAGCAGGTCACGTGACGACCAATGATGGACCACATATACAACACGGCTTACACACTTAGTGGACTGTTACATATCGCCATCTACCTCTTACTCACCCGCCTTCCTTCAGCTCTTCCTTCAGTTTGGATTTAACAAGAGCGCTATGTCTTTAATGTGTCCACAATGTTTCACCTGTATCTGTTTTATTATTTTTCATGTACTCTCCTGGCAAGCCTCCCTGGAATCTATATATTAAATACATAATGCTGGCATGTGTAGTGCTGTCATGCGTAATACAAGAATATATAGTGTTGAAGTACATAATGCATACATATTAAGTGGAGAAATAATATTGAAACACTGAGCTGATCCACGACTCTGGTGATCGAGTGAGATGGCAAACATGACCGCCCACGATTATCGGCATGGCACATGATGGATGGATGGATACATTCGTTCATTCATTCACTCAGTAGCATGTTTTTTGCAGAACCTCGCTCCATAACAACCTTCCGGAAAACTTCTCGATCACAAGCAAGATGTCTCGCGTCCGATACACCCACTTGGAGATCATCAGCCACATCCAGCACCCATCTTCTCTTTTAACCTTCTTTGACCTCTCTTTCCAGGCATTCACCAGTACTAATGAATGTGACATTGCCATATTAAATCGTTGATATATACCCACGAATATGGGGGTATATCCCCCTGTACACTCCTTTGTGAGGTAAGAATGTATTATGAAAATTTAGTATCCTCCGAGTTGGTATAAGTTATGACAAATTGATTGGAGTCGCGTGTTTCGTGTGAGTTGGTTATACCACACCTGTGACAAAATTCGATATTGCCCGCATGTGCAAAAGAGTGTCGGGGTCGAATTGCAGTGGGGAGGTTGCTGGCGGCACCAGCTGGCGTTATTAATCAGATCGCCATTATATTTAATTCTTAGCCAGGTCTTAGTCAGATATGACTGAGCTACCGTATGACAGTAGACGGTACTACCTGCATTCTGTCAGCGCCGAATGTTCGGCGGCGCTTACCATACCTGACACCCTACATTGTGCCAACGGCTTCGGGCGGAAGAGCGCAATTGGGAGGGTACAAGCCTTATCCTGGGGTGAGGAAATGCAACCTAAAGACAAAATGTTATGGCAGGGCAGACCAGGCCCTAAGCCTTGGTTGGCAGCTGGTCTAGGATCGAAGCTCCGACAGGCGGAGAGCAAGAGCATTGCTTTGCTAATCCGGCAGCTTCTGCAGCTTGTCTTGTTCCAAATGTATATGTGTTACCTTTCCTCTGGAGTGAACTAGGCAGGCCGACAGAAAGAGGGATCATGCTGCAAGGGCAACACATGATTTCTATATTTTAGCCCAGGCTTTGTGCTATGGAGAAGCAATAACGCCATCCCTGGTCTTAACCGGTTTCGGAATCAAAGCGAGATGTCTCAGTCTTCGTAGACTTAGATGGATATGGCATGTTAGGAGGATGGATGATGGTAAAATACCAAAGGACATTTTTTTTTGGTGAATTACAGACGGGCAGGAGATCTCAGGGTCGGCCTCTACTACGATACAAATATGTGTGTAAACGGGACATGATTGATAGAGGCATTGATAATGCACATTGGGAGCAAGTCGCTGCTGAACGTGTTACATGGAGGGCAACTATCAGAAATGGAATAAAGACAAAGGAGAAAATGATTGCAGATAAAGCAAACACAGAGCGTGAGAGACGTAAGATAGTGCATGATGGTGGAAATGACCATGTTTTCACATGCATCCACTGTGGATAAACATTTGCAGCACGAATTGGCCTTATCAGCCACACTCGCCACAGCCATGGGTCGTAGTTATTAAGCCTTTTTGATGCACAATGTACCAAACTATCGTTTGCCAATGCAATGTAAAAATTATATTTAATTAACGAAGGGGATATCGTTTGTGTCGCATGTTTTCATATCTTTGGGTTGTTAAGCTCGGTAATTTTGGAGGCTATTTTTAAAAGTCTAATAAGGGCTGGGGGGGGGGGGTGGTGTCCGGTTGCGGGGGTAGTGACGTCGGTCATCGCCCGAGTGACCACTAGTTCGGCCTTATGTGACGTCCTCAGACTTACCTAACAACAGGATTCTCCGTATGTCATAGGCGTGTCTCTGCCTTGCTAAGGTCGATGATATTGGTGAGAAATAAAAGTCTACTAGGGGTTGGAGGGGTGATGTCCGCCATGTCCGGTCGCGGCCACTAGTTCGGTCATCGAGAACTGACCACTAGTTCGGTCTTATTATTTTTCACTTGAAAATAAAAGATAGTGGATAATAGTGGTCTTTAGTGGGCGGGGCTTAAAAGCTATCATCATACGAGGTCAGCTCATTAAATCTCATCTCTGTCATGTAGCGTCGGAGGCAACGGACGGTGATTTAGAATAAGATATGGAAATGGTAGCAAACAGAACAAGAAGAGTTAACCAAGAAGCGGCATAATACAAAAGTTGTTAGATGACGTCACGGCGTACTACGTCACTAAAGTTAGTTAGGTTTTGGTATGATCATGGAGCCGGTCGGATAAATAACAACACTGAAATAAGAACGCAAATATCCAGCAGAAAGACATAGCGAACATGCCATCTAGTACTCTAGAAAGATAAGGAAAAGGGGCATAGTCTGCATTACAGAGAACTATCGGAGAATGAAGATTTAACACAGAGAAAGTGAGGAAAGCATACTGCATCAGAACTTGCCGGTAGTTTGTCAAATAGAGGTCATGGCGTCATCACACACATAGCTCGGCGTAAGTAACACTGTTAGAATCATGGAAGTAATGTAGTTTGCAGAACGATGGACCGTATGAAATTTACTCGTCATTGACGAAATTAGAAGGATGGAATAGGACTCTACAGTTAACATTAAATATTTACAAATGATTATTAATTATCTTTCACCGGCCCTCCCATTAACATGGGAACGGTGACATTGTTATATTGTACGGACGATTGCCACCAATAAAGATATATTTGACGAATATCGCCAGCGTTGATGAACTTATTTTGTTAATATTTATTCTGGCTCCTGTTGAGCTGCATTGTTGTTTTACTAGACGACGAGCATAATATTAGAGGGAAACAGCATAGCAATCTCATCTCATCTCATCTCATCTCATCAAATCATGTTTCTCTTGTACCTTGCGGTGTCGAGGTGAAGTATACAAATCGTGAGAGTGCCCGATTATGGGCTTCTATATAGATATTCTCATGGACACTGCTATTCCCTCCATCCAACGTTTACGTGGTCGGCCTCTTCCTCGGTTTCCATCTGGTCTGTACATCATTGCTTGTTGTGGTATGCTGTTGGATGGTAACCTACTTGCATGCCAAACCATTTGACTTGCTGCTTTCTAATAAAACCTAGTGCTGCTATAACCCCCAACATAGTCCTAATTTCTTCATTTCTGATATTACCTCTTCTTGATACGTTGCGTATTCTTCTCAGGAATCTTATTTCTGTTGTTGTGATTTTTCTTTTCTCTCTTTCTGTCATTGTCCAGGTTTGGCATTGGTAGCATAGAGTTGGTAGGAAGATTGTGTTGTAAAATGCTTTCTTAGTAGTTATTGATACATGTTTGTTCTTTAGTGTTGGTGCCATTTGTCCAATGAATTGGATTGCCATATTGCATCTATTTTCGATCTCTTCTTCTGATCTGCCATTTGATGATATTATACTTCCTAATTACTTGAAACTCTTTACTTGTTTCAAGGGATGTTCGTTTAGGTGAATTGTTGTTGTTGTTTTTTCTTTAGTTATAGTCATTACCTCCGTTTTGCTTGTGCTAATTTTCACGTTATGTTCCGTACACATTTCGTTTAGACAATTCATGTGGTCTTGTAATTCAGCTTCTGATTTTGCTATTAGTGCCTGGTCGTCCGCAAACAGGAGTTCTTTAATGATTAGATTTGCAGATGGTTCTTCTTCTGTGTTCTCGTCATGCGGTATTCTTGCGGTCTCTGTTTCACTGGTTTCTTTACATAAGTTGTCTATATATGTTATAAACAAGAGAAGGGACAGGACACAGCCTTGTCGTACTCCAGATCTTATGGTGAAGGGTTCTAAGTGTCCTCCATTTCCCTCACTATGCATTCACTGTTGTTGTATACGCTTCTACATAGGTTTGTTAGATGTGTACTCACTCCATATTATTTAAGGATTTCCCACAGCTTGCTTTGTTTCTATCTATTCTATCAAATGCCTTTTCTTGGTTGACAAAGGCTAAGTAGAGTGTTTCATTGAATTCGATTGATTTTTCTATAAGTTGTCTAAGATCAAAAATGGCATCTGTGCATCCTTTGTTTTTCCTAAACCCAAGTTGTGTTTCACTTAGCTAGGGCTCTATAATAGTTCGTAATCTCTTCTCTAGGATTTCACAAAATATTTTTCCAGTATGTCTCAACAGTGAAATGCCTCTGTATTGTGTGCAATCTCTTTTGCTGCCTTGGTTTTTCCAAACTGGGATAATTATGGCATTTCCTCAGTCTCATGGTGTCTGTTGTTCTACCCGAACATGGTTGAATAGTCTATGTAGCCATGCTGTTCCTACTTCTCTTGCTGCTTTAATTAGTTCATCTGGTATTTCGTCTTGTCCCGGTGATTTGTTCAATGGGGTTAATCTGATGGCTTCTATAATTTATTCTTTTAGTATGTTTTGTTCTAGTTCTTTGGTGGCATCTGTGTAGGTTTCTTGAATTCCTGTGACATCTGATGGGATGTTAAGAAGTTGTTCGAAATACTGTTTCCATCTTAATAGGATTTGTTTTTGTTCACTTATTGGTTCTCCATTTTCGCTGTTAATTATTTCATTTGGATCAAAGGGTTTTCCTGTGGTTCGCACTACACTTATCTTTTTATAGAAGTTTCTATTTGCCTTCTTGTAGTTTTTATTTAGGGTTTCTCAATACTCTTCCCAATCTTTTTGTTTTTTCCATCTTTACTATTCTATTCACATGTCTTCTCGCTATTCTATATTCTATGCAATCACATTCCTGTTTGCTCTTCAACCACTTTTTATATTTTTCATTTTCGTGTTTTACCGCTTTCTTTACCTCTGCGTTCCACCAACTTGTTATGTTCTTTATCCGTGTTTTGCGTTTTTTCTTGGTTCCACATGTTATTTTTGCAGTATTTAAAATGCTTGATTTGAACATCTCCTATTCTTCTTCCACTGTCTTTCTTTCTATGGGTAATTTTTCAAAGATTTCTGTTAGTTCTTTCTCATAATTTTCCCTTACTGCCTCTTCTTTAAGGTTTTATAAATCTGCTGATTCGCATGGCATGTATTTTCCTGCTCTTTGCTTTCTTCTCCTGATGGTTCTTATTGTGGCGACGACTGCTTTATGATCTGTGTTTATACTTAAATTGGGCACTGCCCTAGCATCTAATATATTTCTATTTCTGTTATTTCTTGTTAATATAAAATCAATTTGGCTTTTAGTATCCAGATCGTTCCATTTATACCAGGTGCATACTTGTGAGTCTTTATGTTTATAGAATGTGTTTGTTATATAGTCGTGTTGGCTGCACAGCTCTATCAGTCTACTTCCTTTATCATTCCTTTCATTATGCTGATCTCCAAATGCTCCCAGATGTTTTTCTATGCCCACTCTGTTATGTCTTACTCTTGCATTGAAGTCTCCCATAACTATGATGTTGTCCTGCTTATCTATTTTATTTAGCACGTCATAGATGTCTTCGTAGAATTCCTCGCATTCTTGCTAATTTTAGTTTGTATTACATGGTGCGTATATTTGTACAAATGTTGTAATTGTTTGTACTTTTATTATCACTGTTATGATTCTTATATATATATATATATATATATATATATATATATATATATATATATATGTGTGTGTGTGTGTGTATATATATATATATATATATATATATATATATATATATTATACACACACACACACATATATATATATATATATATATATATATATATATATATATATATATATATATATATATATATATATATATATATATATATATAATTTCTAGTATTCCTCTTACTAGCCGTGGTTCGATGACTATTCCCACATCGTGTCTTGCCCTTTCTTGCTGTTCTACTCCAGAGTAGACAAACATGTAACTGTGGTGGAGCTCCTTGCATCGTTTCCCCTTTGATCTGGTGTCAGCTATCTCATCAGTTAAATTTCATCTCTTCCATTGTTTCTATAAGCTATTCTTCTTTACTATTGAAACCGCAGACGTTTCAATGTGCCTATTTTTTGAGTCGCTGATCTCGTCCATTAACATTTCCAGGTCGATATCCGTTTGGATCAGTCCATTTATATTTCTTAGTTTTTCTACGAGCAGTATGAAGATCCACTGCCGGCTTGCTAGGCCAGTCGCAGATTTAGGACACAAATCTGACCACAGGGAGTCCATCTTCTATGGCGAGCCATAGTCCCGTTAGCACATGACCTCGTGGTCATGGTTTCCCGGTCTGCACCACGTGGAGGTTGGGGTTGACTTGTGTAGTCTGCGGGTCATCGGCAGGCTACTAATTTTAACTTTTCTCCCCTCATGGGAGAGGCTTGCCGATCCTAACCCTGCTGGCTACAGGGCTAGGTGCATTCCAGACCTTGCAGATCAGCTCATTAAATGAAAACCTTAAAAAGTAAAGATGGCCGCTAGTACTGTTTGTAGCGGGTATGGTTTAGGGATATTAGTTGTAAATGGGTTGTTGAGTGGCGGTGTATCTAGATAAGTGGTGCCAAACAATATCATCATATGGTATCAGATTGTTAAAGGAAAACCTTAAATAAACAAGTAAAGATGGCATTCCATGTCGTAGTGGATGTCGGGTTCGAATCTAGGTGGGGGGGGGGGGGGGGGTTGAGGGGTAAAAGAAATATTGATTGTATGTTTGTTAATTAGTTGTGATGATGTCAGCTAGTGGGGTGTTATACTTGCGTTAGTGTTAGGTTTAGCAATATAAACAAGTGGTGATGTGAGGGTTGAAGAGGTTGTGTGTCCACTTGCTCCTATGCGTTGTGTGGACGTGATAGGTTCGAATATCGGCGCTTTTTCGTTGGTAAGGTTATATGGGTTCGAATATCGGCCCTTTTTCGTTGGTAAGGTTAACAGTCGGCAGCGTTTGAGGGTGTCTAGTTGTTAATAGGGGTTGTGGTGAGGGATCACCTATGTGTAACTGGGATTGTCTAGTGTGTTCCCTACCATGCGACAGGTTCGAATATCACTGTGTGGTGGGATAGTGTGACGTTGGTCGAGTGTGAACTGTGCTAGGTGGTGTCGTAGGCGTCGTTTGAAGTTCGAATCACGCTGCTGGTAGATTACTGTGTCCACCCTAGGCGTCGGAGGTTCGAATCCAGCTGTGTCGGGGTCTGTTAACGTAACATTGTATCGATCGCTAAGCCATCGGTTTCTGTCATGGATGTGTGGTGGAAATATTGATATTGTAAATTAGCTGTGCTGGCGACATATGGTGCTATTAATCAGATCGCCGTTATGTGTTAATAAAGGAGAGACCGATTGAGTTGTGTGTCTACCGATGCAGGAGAGGTCGCCTGTCTCGTGCTTTAATCTGTATTGCCCATAGCCAGTGTTGCCATTTTAGTACTTTTCGCGCTAAATTTAGTGCTTTTTCAAGTCAGTTAGTGCGAAAATTTCCTTTTAGCGCGGCCGCGTAAATTTAGTGCTTCACAAAATGTTTTGGGTGCTTTTTGGTGCTTTTTTGGGGTGGGTAAAAATTACTTTAAAATTCATTTTGGGAACACTAAAAAGCCGAATTTGAACTGAAGCGAGGGAGTAATACAGTCTTAGTACGTTACCGCGCAATATTCAACTAATTTAACTCCCTTTAATAGCAGACTACAAGTTTCCCGATGAGAAAGAAATTCGTGGAAGGTGCATCCAGTTTTTAATAGAGCTATCGACACAGCTGCGTTTACGTACACTCGATAACGTTTGAGTGTTACAGTCCATGTCATGTCTTAGTGAAAGTGGATGTCTACAGCCAATGAAGCCCTGTATATTGGATCTTGCTAAAATGTTTGTAGAAGATGCAGCTACTCTCACCCGCATCGATTTCCAGTGGAGAAAACTTCATCATATGCAGTGGACACAGACCTCTGACACACTTGGACTGTGGGCAGAAATAGCCTCATACAGGGATGCCACCGATGAAAATCCTTTCCAAGATCTTACAGATTTAGCTCTAACTCTGCTCAGTTTACCTCATTCTAATGCGGACGTGGAGCGTATTTTCATTCAGATGGGAGTTATAAAATCAAAATTGTGGAATAGACTAAGCATAAAGAGTTTGACAGCTGTTTTGACTATTAGATATGGAATGAGATGATATGGCAAATGCTGTCATGATTATAAACTACCTAAGGATCATCATCATCAAGTGCCGTGCCGGCTGGCGTAGGCGTTCATGGCTCTCCATAGATCTCGGTCTTTGGTTTTCTGGATCAACTCTGGTGCTGATATTCCTCCATGCCACCGTCTCAATCCATCCAGCATCACTTCTCTTGGTCTACCTCTGCCTCTCTTCCCCTCGATCTTTCCAGTTGTTACGTTGTTCTCCAATGCCTCTCTTCTCATCACGTGACCGAAGAAAGATGTTTGTCTCTGTCTTATTGTTGTATATAATGTTCTAGTTTCATTAGCCTGTTTCAGGCAGTCGTCGTTAGTTACTCTGGCAGTCCAAGGAATTCGCAACATTCGTCTCAGGAACCACATCTCTGTTGCTTCTAATTTCTTCTTAATTTGTTCATTTACGTTCCAAGATTCACTGCCATACAGCAAAACTGGTTCTACATAGCATTTCAGCACTCTCTTTCTTACATTCAGTGATAGTGACTTATTGCATAAGATACTCTTCATTTTCTGAAAAGCGGCTTTTGCCTGCCCTATTCTACTCCTAATCTCTGTTGTACATCTTCCATCTGATGTTATAAATGCCCCTAGGTATCTATAATTATCACCTTGGTTAAGGATTTTCCCTTCTATTTCTATGTCACATTTTGGTGTCACCATTTTCTTTGATATTACCATTGTTACTGTTTTCTTGATATTCAAGGAGAGTCCTTTCCTTGCACTCTCTGTTACTACAACGTCTAATAATTGTTGTAGGTCTGTTGAATTATCCGCCACCAATACTGTGTCATCTGCATAGCGTATATTATTTATATTATAACCTCCAACTAGTATTCCTGGCATCTCTTTGATCTCTCTCATTATTACTTCGCTATACAGGGAGAAAAGATCTGGTGACAAGACACACCCTTGTCGTACTCCTAGCTTTATCCGTTCGTAACTACCCTCTTTATTTCCCATTTTAATTGCTGCTACTTGGTTCCAGTAAACATTCTTTATTATTCTTAAATCTTTTCCATCAATGTTGATATCTTCCAACATTTTAATCAGTTCATCATGTTTTACTTTATCAAATGCCTTAGTATAATCTATGAAGCACAAATATATGTCTCTCTGTTTCTCTATTGACCTTTCTATTAGTGTCCGTAATGTATAAATTGCATTGTTTGTGCCCTTTCCTTCCACAAATCCATACTGTTCTTCACTAATTTCCATTTTTATTTTCTTTTTGATTCTTCTGATTATGATTCTGAGTAGAAGCTTAGTGATATGGTTTATAAGGTTAATTGTACGAAAATCTTCACAATCAATTGCTCCTGGTCTTTTTGGTATAGCTATAAATAAAGATTTCAGCATATCACTGGGTAAATATCCACTGCTGTAAATATCATTCAACATTTTGGTTAATATATCTACTCCAAATTCTCCCAATACTTCTAATTCTTCTATTGTGATTTCATCTGGCCCACCTGTTTTTCCTTTCTTCATACTTTTCACAGCGTCAGCGACTTCTTCTTTCAGAATAGGTGGACCTTCTAAGTTACTATCTTCTGTTAATTCTCCCCTTTCTCCTTCATATAATTCTCTTATATACTCATTCCACCTCTTCATTATAGCATCTTCCTCTAATATTATCTTTCCTGTTTTTGATTTCAAACACCCTGTATTTATTCTTATTTTTCTTCCTGTAAGCTCACTGATTTTTCTGTGCATATTTTTTGTATCTTTAATGGAATTTAATTCAATTTTTTTGCATTGCTCGTTTAACCAACTTTCTTTAGCCTTCCCACATTTATCTTTTATTTCTTTATTTATCTTAGCGTATTCTTGTTTGTCATTTTTACTCTGTTTTCTTTTGTCCATCAGTTTTAAGATATCTTCATTCATCCATTTTTTCTTAGCTATTTTGCCTCTCTCCGGTAATACTTCTTTGCTAGTTTGATGAATGGAGCCCCTTAACATTTCCCATTGTTCATCTATACTCTGTATTTTAGTTATTGCATTGTACCTATTTTTCACAGTCACTCTGTATTGTTCTTGCATTTCTTTATCTATTTTCAGAACCTCTTTATTAAGTCTCATGTTCTTAACCATTTTTTTCCCTCTCTTTAATCTTACTTTTATTTGTCCACATAGTGGTACATGATCACTATTACAGTCAGCACCAGGCATTGTCTTTACATTAATTAAAGCATTTCTAAATATTTTATTAATTAGTATGTAGTCAATTTGGTTGCGTATTTTCTTATCAGGGCTTATCCATGTGTACAGTCGTCTTTTATGGTGTTTAAACCATGTGTTTCCAATTATCATCTCATTGATATTTGCCCATTCTATTAGCATTTCCCCTCTTTCATTTCTTGTACCTAAACCATAATTCCCCACTACATCCTCCATTTTTCCCTTTCCTACTTTTGCATTAAAATCACCAAGTATTATTTTTATTTCTTGTGATCCAATTTGAGCCATCGCCATTTCTATTTCGTCGTAAAAATGTTGTATTTCTTCATCACTACTGCTTGCTGTTGGTGCATATACTTGTATAATATTTATGTCTATTGGTTTGCCTTTGATTTTTACCATAATAACTCTATCTGAAATACACCAGTATCCATTAATTGACTTGGCTGTTTTTTCGTCTAATATTATTCCTACACCTTTTTCATGTGTTTTCCCTCCAGAATAAATTATTGTGTGATTGTCAGCTATAATTTTGCCCGATCCCTTCCATCTCATCTCACTAACGCCTAGTATATTCATTTTCATGCTATCCATCTCTCTTAGAACATTGGTCAACTTTCCTAGCTCATTTAATGTCCTAACATTCCATGTTCCTACTCTAAATTTATTTATTTTAGTTATGATTTTGCCATCAGTAGCTGGATGACGGTCTGGTGTCATCTGTGGCTCATGACTGTCCCTACCGGACGAGGATGCCCTAAGACAGCCATTAACGTCCTTCACTAACTTTGATTTATGTTTTGCCATGAAGTCTTGGGAAGATAATGTGGTGGTTTCCCCTTGCCTTCCACATTCACACGGTGGTCTTTTAACTCTGCCTTTGACAGCCATTTCCGACTGTAAGGACAAGTGAGTGCCCTGCCCTGCTCAGGTGCAGAGTTGTCCACTTATTCCGGTGGATACTCGGTCCCCAGAGCTGTGTTAGCCACACCGTGGTGTGTTTCCATCCTCTACCACGGGGAGGTGCAGTTGGGATTTTCCCTTCATAAAGTTATGGTCTCTGACCAAAACTCTCCAGTACTTTTAGAGGACCTTTGTATAGGTGTAATGTATGAACAAATGTTTGTATGGGTGTAATGTATGAACAAATGTTTGTATGGGTGTAATATATTCTGCGAAAAATTGGATCACAGGAGGCATATACATGTTTCTTTCAATCATCCTCCTCATCCTCATCATCGCAGGAGCAAACACAACAGGAAATAGCTACAGAAACTGAAGAGGAGTTGTTTGACTGGGATTTGGCAGATCTGGAATAAACTTCATTTTAATATTCAGTGATAATAATAAATTATAATGTGGTACTTTATAAAATTTTGAATGAATACCGCCGGGGCTTGTTTTAGTGTTTTCCCAAAAAAATTGTATTGCAATTTGGTGCTTTTTTGGCTCGAAAGTAGTTCTGATTGGGGTTTGGCGGATCTGGAATAAACTTCATTGTAATATGAAGTGATAATAAATTATACTGTGTTACCTTGTTACATTTGTAATAAAAACAGTTGGTGCTTTTTTGTTTTTGGTGCATCCTGAAAAAATTGTGGTGCTTGTTAGTGCTTTTTTGGGTGCTTTTTCATCAAAGGGAGATGGCAACACTGCCCATAGCGCCAGCTCTTCTTTAGTGGTTGATAGTGGTCTTTAGTTGACGTTGTTTAAACACTATCATCACACAATGTCACCCGATGGTGTTTCCACCTTGTCGTGGTGGGGGTGCTTGAGTTTCTCAATGATCCTGAGAGCTTTGCCGGCGGTAGCGTAGCTACCAGCAGGGCCTCCCAAGCCGGACAGGTCAAAGGGTAGAGAACAGACAAAGAGAAACACCCTGGTCCTCCAGGTTGGGGGTTGAAGCGTGGGGTTAACATCCCCACCTTTGTAAAAACAATTTTGTTACGAAACAGATACATGAGCCTCGAATTCGGACTGACTTATTTGGACATCGACCTTGGAACGTTAAAGGACTTTTGAGATTTGGAACATGGAATGTACGGACACTATATCGAGCTGGAGCGGCCGAAGAATTAACCCGAAAGCTGGTTGTGTATAAAATGGATATAACAGCAATTCAAGAAATAAGGTGGCCAGGAGAGGGTACTTTAGAGCAAAATGGAATGATTATAATATATGGAGGAAACACCCAAAATAAACATGAATTAGGAACAGGATTTGTCATCAAAAAAGAGTTATGAGAGAACGTTCTAAATTTTAAAGCTGCTATTGATAGGATTAGTAAATTACGAATAAAAGGTAAATTGAAAAATATAATGATGATTAATGTACATGCACCTACTATAGAGAAAGAAGATGATATTAAAGAAGACTTTTATAATGATCTTGAAGATGTCATAGAAGAAACCCCCAAACAGGACATCCTGATTGTGCTGGGAGACTTTTACGCAAAAATAAGTAGAGAGCAAACTCATAAAAAAGTTGCCGGTATGGAAAGCCTATATATAACTTCAAATGATAATGAATGGAGAGTCATCAACCTAGCAGAAGCCAAAGGACTGCAGATCAGCAGTACCAGACTGCAAAGAAAGGATATACATAAACAAACATGGAAATCATGTGACAAGAGAACCTATAATCAAATAGATCACATTTTAATTAACAACAAAAATGCATCAAACATACAAGTTAGAAGCTATAGAAGAGCTGAGTGCCACAGCGACCACTTCCTCGTTGAGGCAAAATTTAAAATAAAACTTAAGAGAGCTTTCTATGCTAAACTACAAAGGTTACACTCAACATATAACAGAGAAAAACTACATGAAATTACAGTCACAGAGAAATTTGCAGATGAAATAAAATGTAAACTTGAAATTCTACAAAACCCGTTGGAGGAAAGCGTTGACCAAACTTGGTTGAACATCAAGAATACAATTCAATCTACCGCAGAAGAATGTCTCGGTGTGTTAACCACGCATAGAAAGAACAGATGGTTCAATCCAAAATGTGAAGAAGCAGTCATTAGGAAAAAGAATGCCAGACAGCTATGGCTAAATGACATCAACAACATCCAAAAGGAAGAGCAATAAAGAAATGAATGTAAAGAGGCTACAAAAATAGTTCGACAGCAGAAGCGAGAATATATGAGTAATATAATCAAAGATATGGAAACTAATCACTAGAAAAACGAATCCAGAAAGTTTTTTTAAAGAACTGAAGTCAATGAAACGAGGGCACCAACACAATACATATGGTTTAAAAGACAAAAATGGGAATATGATAAATACCAATGAGGAAATGTGCAACACATGGAAAGAATACTTTATTGAATTACTAAATTGTGAAGCTCCAAGTAACACTTTCCCACAGGAAGAGGTTCTAACGTGTGAACCACAAATTCAAGAAACTGCATTTGAAGAAATAATATATGTAATCACACGACTTAAAAACAATAAGGCAACTGGGGTTGGTGGAATTGCTGCTGAATTTATAAAGGCGGGTGGCCATGCATTACATCTAAAGCTATACGAACTAATAATAAAAATCTGGAGGACTGAAGAATTACCCCATGACTGGAAATAGTCATTATAGATATCTTTCTTTAAGAAAGGAAACAAGTTCCAGTGTGAAAATTATAGAGGAATATCACTACTGTTCATAACCTATAAGATACTATCCGCAGTATTACTAAATAGACTAAAACCATTTTCAGAATACATATTAGGTGAGTACCAGGCGGGTTTTAGACAAAACAGATCAACAATAGATCAGATATTTATCTTACGACAAATAGTCGAGAAAAATTGGGAATATAAAAGAGATCTCCATAACATTTTTGTGGATTTTAAAAAGGCTTATGATAGTGTCCATAGGAATAGTCTATGGAATGCTAAGCGGAGATTTGGAATACCAAGGAAGTTAATCACCATGACCAGACTATGCATGGAAGATACTTATAATATAGTAACATATAAAGGCAGGAAATCAGACCCTTTCCAAATAACATCTGGCTTAAAACAGGGTGATGCACTATCGCCGCTACTCTTCAATCTGGCTCTAGAGAAAGTTGTAAGAAGGGTAAAGGAGGAATGTGATATTGGAGGAACATCCAAGCTGCTTGGTTATGCAGATGATATAAATATTATAGGGGAAAATTAACAAAAGACATTGGAAATATTGACTCACTTAAAGGAAAAAGCCCAACAGATGGGGCTGGTTATCAACCAAGATAAGACAGAATATATGGTAATTTCAAGAGAAGGAATGGCTAAAAACTCTGGCCACATACAAATAGATAATATGACCATTAAAAGAACGGAAACATACAAATACCTGGGTACAATCTTCAATTGCTCCAGCATCATAAGGGAAGAAATACAAACTAGAATCAATTCTGGAAATAAGATATACTATGCACTACAACATCTACTAAAATCAAGTGCGCTATCTCGTAACACCAAGATCACAATATACAAAACACTGATCAGACCAGTTGTGATGTATGGCTCTGAAACCTGGAGTACAACGAAAGGAGACGAAGCCTTGCTACAAACCTTTGAGAACAAAGTTTTAAGACGCATCTTTGGACCCATTAGGGATACACAAATTGGAGAGTGGAAAAGAAGAAGTAACAAAGACATTTATGGTCTGTTTAAGTCCCCGATAATCATTGGTATCATGAAGGCTAATAGACTACAATGGCTGGGGCATATAGAAAGAATGGAAGATAATAGGGAAACAATACTCGCTTACACTCAGGAAATAAATGACCGTAGACCCCTAGGTAGACCAAGAAGACGGTGGAGAGATAATATATATACAGACCTACAAGCACTTGGAATCAACTACTGGCAAGAGAAGGTCAACCAGAGAGACGAATGGAGACGGACTGTATCTGCAGCAAAGAACCTCAATGGCTCGGAACGCTGAAGAAGAAGAAGAAGAAGAAGAAGAAGAATAAGAAGAAGAAGAAGAAGAAGAAGAAGAAGAAGAAGAAGAAGAAGAAGAAGAAGAAGAATGAAAACTGTTTATTATCTGATTTCGCTGTATATAATAGTATTGCTAATTCATTCGTTACGTTATTATTAGGAATATCATTATATGGATATTTTGAATTGTTACTATGCATACTTTTATGTTTCTATGCGTAATGCTTAGTATATGCTAGATATAGAATTGTCGTGTGGTAACTAACCAAGATGAATAGTGTGTTGTGCTACTTTGTCATTACGAGCAGCGCGCATAGTCATATTGTCTAATGATTGCTTTTGGAGCAGAGGTGGGGTGGTGTATACATTACCTACACTATGTACCAGGTATATGGTGCTCTTAGCCCTTTCAGTGCGTGGTGAACGAACGTTATCAAAACTCACTGGTACAGAGACAGACCACCGGCACTTAAGCCCGGCGGTCAGACACACTTGTAATAATACTAGTGACCATTTGACTTGCTGAAACAACGTTTGACTGATCGACTGCACTGACCCGGGTGTCTGATTAAGCGAAAGGGACTTAGGACATTCCATTTCTCACGACGGAACCGACAAAAGAGAGAGAGAGAGAGAGAGAGAGAGAGAGAGAGAGAGAGAGAGAGAGAGAGAGCATAGTGAACGCAGTAAAGTTGGAAGATATACATTACGCGACTTCTTATTGTGAGTGTGTGTATGGATGGGGGAGCACGGGGGGGGGGGGGGTGTCATAGATTGTATGAAATACCTACGATTGTATTGTTGTAGAACTTAGGCACTACACATCCATGATTATGTATTTCAAGCTCTGACAAAGAGCACCGGGTTCTCGTTCAGTAACTACGAGGAGAGACCAGGTGTCGCCAGGACAGAACATTGGTTTCGGATATCGACCAGCTGACCTTAGCTAACCATAGTGAATCTTAGCTAACCATAGCGGACCCTGGCTAAACCTATTGGAGCCAATTGGAGCTGTATGAGAGGCGATTGAGGCATCTTCTCACATGGAGTTCCAATATCATACACCAACCACATCAGTTATGTATTGTACTTGTGTATGTTGATGTAAACTAACATTTCTTAATATCACCATACCACTCAACATCATGTTGTTTTAACTTTTGATCTTGATATATATTAAAGAGGTGTAGTTTGTTTTAACTCATCGTTAAATCGTTATACTTTATTTTCCAAGGGAAGCAGTTGCCTTGCTTAACTTGGTGGAGGATTAATTACACACCAGGGAGGGGAGATAATGTCAGGGGAAAAACCTGTCCTGCCTAATAGTCCAGTAGTCGACATGAATCTAAGCATCCAGCCGTCTCTTTCCCACTCCTTGGGGATACCAAGACCAGCAAATTTCACATAGTAACGAGCCATTTTCAGCTGTACTCTTGGGTATCCAAGGATGTAATCTTTATGTCAGCCATTTAGATTTTGTGCCGAGTTTCTCTCTGGAATCTGGAGTGTAAATGATCTTATCCGTCATTAAAAATAAATACCAGTGCGAGGAACAATGACTACTGACATATTGGACAGTAAGTCTGGAATACAAATTAGTCGTCTGACAAATTGGTTGCCTATCCGGTGTCAAAAATAGCCACTTCTGATAAATGGCGACAGCCCGCCTGTGATAGTACTTAACAATGCGGCAGCTTCCCTACATTTCTAACAAATTGTGGTCTATAGTCCGCACTTCTGACAGTCCCAGAATAACCTTCGTGGCTTCATTGTGTATGCGCTCTAGTTTCACTAATTGACTCTTTGAGACAGTGAGAATCCCCAGTCTATATTCTACCACTAAAATGATCAGTGCTGAAAAAGAGGAATAGCATTGTCAGCTCCATATCCATTGCTGCCATACTCTTCAGTACTTTGAGCCCCTTCTGACATTTTGTAACTACCACTTCATTATTATCTATAAAGCACAGACTTATACCACAACTGATTTCCAGGGATTTTAGTCTGTTTTCTCTATTCCCAGTTCGAACATTTATTGTGAGACTTGGGAGGTCAGCTTTAACAATCCTATTGTCTATAGAGCACCACAAGACAGGCGCTTTTTCTGGGTTAATGATAGCATTGACCTCCGTACACCAATCCATCACTTTGTACATTGTTGCCTGCAGCTCCTGGGCTGTTTGTTCCTGTCCCTCCCCTGCCTGTATGCAAGAACAACATCTGCAAATGTTAGTATTCTTCTAGCCCCTGATGCTTCTAGGTGTGCAATCTCGCTCGTATACACATTGAAAAGGGCAGGTGAAATTGCTGACCCCCATGGTAGTCCGAGGGCTATCATACATGGCTCAGAGGTCCATGTAGTCTTGGGAGTCTCCGTGGAGAAATGGTCAAGCCGTCTGTCTCGGGCTACGAAGGTTGTGGGTCCGATTCCCGGCCGCGTCCTTAGGTTCATGAGTGCATGTTTTTTCTGAGACTCCTGGGGTCGTCGCTTGAGCTACGGAGTTCGTTCTTAGTGCGTCGCTTTCGGTGCCGCGGAAAGAGACTGAGCCATATGTAATAAAAAACCCGTGCAATGAAGTCGAACCTTCCAAGCTAGGACACGGTATTCAGATGAGTACATTTAATTTTAATTAGTTTAATAGTTTAATATTGTCATAGTGTGTTTCATGTAGTTTTGTGTTGGTTTGTATTTGTTTGTCCTGTGCTGACGAAGGCTTTGGCCGCAACGTCCAATTTGTCTCTTGTAGTCGTGTTTTAGTAAAGCTCACAATCTACTTCTCGTTTATTTGGGTGATTCATTCATTGTCGACTTTTAAGCGACTTTAAGCTCAAAGGTCCGTGTACCTAGGCGGAGAACCGCTCTACGATAGTACAGAACAGCTGTAATCCATTCACCAACCAAGGACAGACTCTTTTCCATATGAGTGTACATCAAAATATCATATCTGACTTGAGATCAAGTGCTGCCACCGCAGTATCCTCTCTGTTTAGTAAAAACACCCTTAACTTTCATAAAATCGAAGCTAACATAAAAGAGTACAAATAATTAACACTGCTCGCCTCTTTGAAGTAACAAGTGTACATCAACTCTCGGTCAATTATTTGTAAAATAAACTCACCGCTGAAATAGCATAAATACGAGTTGAGTCATACCCTCTTGAAGCATATTGATCAATTTTATAAATATCCACCCATAAAAGTAAAACAAACAAAGTTGGCGTGTTGAAATGAATGATAACTGACAGTTGGATCATGTTTAATTACATTATATTACATGACAGTGGATGTTTGTCTTTTCCGGCCACTGTAATTATTATGCGTGTCGATTTCGCTATAATATGCTTTCTAATTACCACACTGACTTCACGCGCCGTATAGAATGTATCGATTTTACATACAAGATGCAAAATCAGAAAATAAAGCTATGAAATATGCAATTAATATTGGCTTTAGAGAGTTAATAACTAGCAAACGATGACAAAGATACATACTGTAATGTGTTTAGTGATTAAATACACTATCACCAGGATATCAGGATGTCACACTTTCAAATGTAATGAGTTTTTGATGTAGTCTTGTAACTATTGTTATAATGTTTGTTTAGTACAGTGTTAATATAATCGACGGAATTTGCTTCACTGTGTGCAGTCTTTCTAAGTAATTACAACAGAACTGGGACACCCAAACCAATAACATTCCACAACATACAGATGTATACCAAGATCGATAGATACACGCTTTTTTGAACAGCTATTTGAATAACAGTTGCAGCTGAAGTTACTAATCAAGTAAGATTCAACAAAGGATAATTTCGTCAAGTAATAGGCAAGGAGAAGAGAAGTTAGTTGGAAAAAAAGAAGCTTTTGCCATATCCTTTACAGGAAGTTTGCAGTAAATACAAGCATTGTTTGCTGTTGTTGATGTCTTACGTTCATTAGTTTGCCATTGCTTTCTGAACGACCGGCACCATACTATTTCGTAAAATACCAGCGCAACGCGGTCTGCTGCCAAATCGCGCGCAGCTGTGTTTCGAACCCGGGTATGCGGGATCAAGAAATGCGCCCGTAACTAATTCGCCACGGAGACCGACAGAAGAAAAGTAGTAACGTAAATAAATAATACGCGAAGGACTTAGGCAGGGCGGCACGGGGCAGCTAATGAAAGTGGGGCTCGGAGTTGGTTGGTTGGGGGACTAGAGGACAACATAAGAAGTTCAGTCAATGGTGTTTCTCCTATTCTTTAATTCTTCCTTCTGTTTTTTGTGTTCTTCATTTTTCTTGTTCTTCTTGTTCTTCATTATTTCCTGCTAATCTCGTTATTGTTCTTCGTGTTCTTCTTTTATTCGTCTTCTTTTTCTAGTACTTGTTGTTGTGTTTGTTGTTGTTCTTCTTAATTTTTTTGTGTTCTTCTTGCTCTTATTCTTCTTGTTCATCTTCTTCTTGTTCGTCGTGTTCTAATTCTCGCTCTTAATATTTTTTCTTCTTATTGTTCTTCTTCTTCTTAATCAACCTCTAGTACTACTGAAGTGTAAGAGAAAGCAATAATAGAATAGGAAACAGTAAGTGCTATAATAATAACAGCAAAATTTACAACGACAAAACAGAAAGTAAACACAAATGTGATCCAGTTTTATGCAAAAAAATTATAAGTATGATTACATTGAACTTTAATGTAACAGAAAATTGACAAAGTACAAAACTTTGATGGGTGACATTACTGCTAAGAAATGATCATGATAACACAGGTTATGAAGAGATCATACAGAAAGATGGACTTAGGTGTGTTTTCCTCACATAAACAAATACATAAGCTGTGTGGATATCACCATTCATCATCCAGTGCATTATCTTTTGCTGAGCTTTTCCCCAGTATCTGTCGTTCGAAACAGAAGAACATCTGGTGAAGCTGTCAATGAATGTGGCTGCAGAAGTGAGAAATATATAGGAATAATGGAATTATTAGTCCCTGCGAACATATTTACCAGGATTTCTGGAGATTTCATTCTAAAGAGATTGAGAAGTGCCATTGACAACATTAGATATGCAGATGATACAGTCTTGATTGCAGACAATGAACAGGACTTGCAAAATTTCGTAGATGCGGTTGTTGCACACAGTGAAAAATTAGGATTAGAACTGAATATTAAGAAGACACAGATTATGGTCGTCACTGGGAAGAAGGAAATACCACAATGTGATATACCAGTAAATGGGCATATTCTTAAGCAAGTGAATCGATACAGCTATCTCGGCACAGTCATAACATCTGATGAGAGATGCCTTGAAGAGATTAGAACAAGAATTGACATTTGCGAAGGTAGCCTTTTGCAAGATGAAAAACATACTGACCAATAAAAAGATATCAATTGAAACGAGAAAAAGAGCGTTGAAGAGCTACATATAACAGGTACTTTTGTATGGATGTGAAGCGTGGACAATAAGCAGTCAAGCTGAAAAACAGCTGATGGCTGTGGAAATGTGGTTTCTGAGGAAAATGCAAAAAAATACCATGGACAGACAGAAAAACCGATGAACAAGTCCTTCAAGAAACAAATGAAGATCGTAAACTGATTAGAGTCATTGGACGTAGAGTCAAAATTTTTTGTGCATGTTATGAGAAGAAATGACTTGGAGAACTTGGTGACAACTGGCAAGATCGAAGGGAAGAGACCAAGGGGAAGACCGAGAAGTAAATACCTGGATGGCTTGGCCACGTGGCATGGTCGAGACAGAAACACATAGCTGATCCACGACTCTGGTGATTGAGTGAGATGGTAGAAAATGACCGCCCACGCTTATCGGCATGGCACATGATGGATGGATGTATTGACAACCAGATAAGGGATGACTGAGTAGGCTCCCAACCAAATAAATCCTGTACTGAACAGATTGATTTATTGGCAACATTTGCTTTATTGACTATACAAAGGCTATCGATAAAGTAAGACATGTCAACATGATGAAGATGTTGGCAGATCTACAAATTGATGCGAAAGAACTTAGACTAGTAAAAAACATATATTGGAAGCAACAATCTGCCTTACGGATTGTTAATGAAGTAGGTCAATATCAGAATATCAGCTTATTGAAAGAGGTTTGAGACAGGGACGTGTAATGTCTCCAAATATTTTCCCCCTGTACAGTGAAAATCTTATATATAAATTAGGATGTGCGTCTGTATGTATGTCTGTATGTATGTATGTCCTTTATGCGTTCGCGAACGGCCCATCCGATTGAGATGAAATTTTCTACACGCCTTCCTTTCATTCCAGAGATGCCAACTGTCGTAGTTTTTTTTTCTTCTTCCTCCTCCTCCCTCCTCCCTCCTCCCCCTCCCAAAATACGTACGTCCAGAAAATGGTCTTCTACATAGACACTTCTCTCTGAGGTCCGCGATAACATATTAACCTGGTGGGATGGCAATCAATCATCCTACTACCTCCTCCCTCCTCCTCCCTTCTCCCTCTTCCTCCTCCCTCTTCCTCCCTCCGCCTCCTCCCTCCTCCCACTCTCTACTCCTCCTTCCTCCTCCCTCCTCCTTCTCCTCCCTCCTTCTCCCTCTTCCTCCTCCCTCTTCCTCCCTCTTCCTGCTCCCTCCGCCTCCTCCCTCCGCCTACTCTCTCCTCCTCCTCCCTCCTCCTCCCTCTCCCTCCTCCTTCTACCTCTTCCTCCCTCCTCCTTCTCCCTCCACCTCCTCCCTCCTCCTCCTCCCTCCTCCTCCCTCTCCCTCCTCCCTTCTCATCCTCCCCCACCTACGTTCTCCTCCTCCCTCCTCCCTCCTCCTCCTTCTCCCTCCTTCTCCCCCTCCCTCCTCCCCCTCCTCCTCCTCCTGCACCCTCCTCCCTCCTCCTCCTCCTCCTTCACCATCCTCCCTCCTCCTCCTCCCTCCTCCTCATCCTCCCTCCTCCCTCCTCCTCCCTCCTCATCCCTCTTCCTCCTCCTCCTCCCTCCTCCCTCCTCCTTCTCCCTTTCCCTCCTCATCCCTCTTCCTCCTCCCTCCTCCCTCCTCCTTCTCCCCTTTCCCCCCTCTTTCTCTTAATCCCTCCTCCTCCCTTCTCCTCCCTCCTATTCATCCCTACTCCTCCTCCTCCCTCCTCCTCCTCTCTCCGCCTATCTCTTCCTCCCTCCTCCTCCCTCCTCTCTCTTCCTCCTCCCCTCCTCTCTCTTCCTCCTCCCTCCTCCTCCCTCCTCCTTCCTCCTGCTCCCTCCTCCTCCTCCCTTCTCCTCCCTTCTCCTCCTCCCCCTCCTACCCCTCCCTCCTCCCCCTCATCCGTCTTCCTCCCTCCTCCTTCTTCCTCCCTCCTCCTCCCCTCCTCCCCCTCCTCCTCCCTCTCCTCCTCATCCCTCCTCCTCCATTCTCCTCCTCCCTCCTCCTCCTCTCTCTACCTCCTCCCTCCTCCTCCTTTCACATTCCTCCTCCTCCCTCTTCCTCCTCATCCCTCCTCCTCCTCTATCCTCCTCCCTCCTCCTCCTCTCCCCTCTACCTCCTCCCTCCTCCCTTCACATTCCTCCTCCTCCCTCTTCCTCCTCCTCCCTCTCATCCTCTTCCCTCCTTCTCCTCCCTCCTCCTTCTCCCTCTTCCTCCTCCCTCTTCCTCCCTCCGCCTCCTCCCTCCTCCCACTCTCTACTCCTCCTTCCTCCTCCCTCCTCCTTCTCCTCCCTCCTCCTCCTCCCTCTTCCTCCCTCTTCCTGCTCCCTCCGCCTCCTCCCTCCGCCTACTCTCTCCTCCTCCTCCCTCCTCCTCCCTCTCCCTCCTCCTCCTCCCTCTCCTCCTCCTCCTCCTCCTGCGATCTCCTCCTCCCTCCTTCTCCCTCTTCCTCCTCCCTCCTCCTCCCCCTCCTCCTCCACCCTACTCCTCCCTCCTCTTCCTAATCCCTCCTCCTCCCTCCTATTCCTCCTGTCTCCTCCTCCCTCCTCCTCCCTCCTCTTCCCTCCTCCACCTCCCTCTTCCTCCTCCCTCCTCCATTTACCCAAGACAGACAGACATACAGATAGTCGGGAACGGGATCTTATATGACTACTTATATGATTTAAATGAGATGCTCTCCACCATGGGCTGGGCCGGGTCAGACAGACAGACAGACAGACAGACAGATAGATAGACAGACAGACAGACAGACAGTCGGGAACGGGAGCTTATATGACTACTTATATGAATTAAATGAGATGCTCCCCACCAGAGTCTGGGCGAAGCCGGGCCGTGTCAGCTAGTATTTTCATAAATTTAGAAGATATGAAAGGAATCATCATTGGGGGACGTAACATCAATAACCTTAGATATGCGGCTGATAGTGTATTGATTGAAGACAATGAGCAGGATCTGGAACATTTAGTAGATGCGGTTATTCATCAAAGCGAACAACTAGGATTAGAATTAAATTGTATGAAGACACAGATTATCGTATTCACTGGGAAGAAGGAATTACCACAATGTAATATACAAGTAAATGGGAGTGTTCTTAAATAAGTTAATCGGTGCAATTACCCCGGAACAGCCTTAACATATGCTGGGAGATGCCTTTGAAGAGATCAGAATAAGAATCGCCATGGCGAAGGTAGCCTGCTGCAAGATTTAAAGCATAATGACCAATAAACAGATGTCATTTGCAACGAGGAAAAGAGTGTTGAAGTGCTACATAGAACTTTAATTTTTGTATGGATGTGAAGAGTGGACAATGAGCAGACAAGCTGAAAAACATCTTATGCCTGTGGAAATGAGATGTCTGATGAAAATGTAAATAATACCATGGACAGATAGAAAATCCAATGACCGAGTTCCTACAAGAAACAAATGAAAACCGTAAACTGATTAGAGAAATTAGACGTAGACAGTCGCAATGTTTGGACACGTTATGAGAAAAAAAATTAATTGAAGAATTTGGTGACAACTAGCAAGATTGGAGGGCGGGGGGGGGGGGGGAGGAGAGGAGAGAACAAAGAGAAGATAGAGAAGTAAATACCCAGATGGCTTGGCCACGTTGTTGGCCTTTACAGGACATTGCTGTCAACACCAGCATCTTTCAGCTGATTGTTGATTTCTTGGCAAGATTACGCTCAGTAGTTTGCCATTGCTTTATGAGCGGCCGGCTCACATACCCCGTAAGTTACCAACGCGGCGAGAACGCGCTACCGATTCTCGAGTAAGCTACGTCCCTCACATGGATATACGGGATTACGAAGAAAGATGCTAATTCCTAGGCCAGGGAGACCGGCGATGTTGTATCATAGGCTTTTAATATCTTGACCTCCGCAGCACTAAGGCCTGTCTCGGTCTGGGTTCTCTCGAAGAGTCTTGTTATTAATTAGACAATTCACAATATTAAATTATTGTGACATATTTCCATGTCTTCATTGTTGATTGTGACATATTCCATGTCTTTCATTATTGATTGTGACATATTCCATGTCTTCATTGTTGATTGTGACATATTCCATGTCTTCATTATTGATTGTGACATATTCCATGTCTTCATTGTTGATTGTGACATATTCCATGTCTTCATTGTTGATTGTGACATATTCCATGTCTTCATTGTTGATTGTGACATATTCCATGTCTTCATTGTTGATTGTGACATATTACATGTATTCATTGGTGATTGTGAATTTTAGGTGAGCATGTAAATTTGACCTTAGATAATTACATCTTCTTTATCTTCTTGTTTTGCCCACTATGCCCCATTGGAACAAAACCCCTCAAACATTTCACCACGAACCCCCCACCCCTATCTTTAGCTGTCCCATACAGCTCTGCCTGTGTCTATCGCTAGTAGTAGTATATGTCTGTTTGTCACATCTATTAGGATATTTACACAACCAAATAAAAAAGCGCAAAGTACACATAGTTTCCCTTGTGTGGTACCGGTATCCTAAAGAAAAGCACAGAATACAGACAATGCAAGCTACTGCGCATGTCGAAAGAAGGAAGATATCGTCCCTGTGTGGTACCGGAATCACAGAGGAAAGCGCAGAACATTAACAATTCAAGCTACCGCGTGTTTCGAAAGAAGGAAGATATTGTCCCTGTGTCTTACAAAAGTCTTAAAAGTGGAGCGGCTCGACTTCATTGCCCCGAGTTTTATCAAATATGGATCTTTCTCTTTCAGCCGAAGCGTCGCACAAAGCAAGAACTCCGTAGCCCCGACGACGACCCCCAAGACTCTCCGTGAAATTTGCACTCGTGAACCGAAAGGCGTAGCCCGGAATTAAACCCGCAACGTACGGAGTGCGAGGCTGATGGCTTGATCACTTCGCCACGTACCGCAAACCCAGAGGAAGCACAGAACACTAACGCTACCAGCTACCGCGCATTGTCTAAAGAAGGAAGATATTGTCCCTGTGTGGTACCAGAACTCTACAGGAAAGCACATAACACTAAACTTCAAGCTACCGCGCATGTCGAAAGGAGCGACTTAGGAGAATACCTCCCGTGTGTGACAGGGACCCTTAAGCGAAGTAAAGAATAAAATGACACTGTAACTACCCCACATGTCGTAAGAGGCGATGAAAGAGGGTAAAGTTTTTTTTTTTTGGGGGGGGGGGAGGGGGGGAATGACTTTCTCATTCCGTAGGACATCTTTAGCCACAAAATACAACCAAAAATGTTAACAAATAACATTTGTTTAAGTTCATCAAAATTATTTTGATTTTCAGAAAAAAGCCCAGTTATATTTCGTTGCATTGGAACTTAAGTGGAGCATAGGACTTCTACACATGGCCATAGAAATAAGAAGAAATATCTCTCTTTCAGCTTACAACTCTACACGGGCAGTATGGGATTCTGGATCTCTTGACGAATGGCGATGGAGTGTATTATTTTATAACATGTTATTCTTAAGCGTAACCTGGAGCCTTGTTCCTGTGGGTGTCTTTGGACTCATTACCAACATCTTGAATGTTGTAGGTTACCTCATGTTGGGCCTTCATGACAGCGTCGTCATCTGTTTCTTTGCCTTGTCCGTCAGCGACCTTTGTTTCACGCTGATGATATGTTACTGTAATACAATATATGTAATCGGCCAGGTGTCTCCAGCTTTGTTTGCAAATATTGATGAAGATTCTTACTGGGCTACATATTATTTGAACATGGCGTTCGATTCTTCGAGCATTCTTCGGACACTAATTGCTGTCATTAGAGCCTGTTGTATTGTGCTACCTTTCCGCGTAAAAATTGTCTTTACAATCAGAAGAACGGCAGCAACAGTGTTATTTATTTGTACATGCAATGTACTCTTTTATGTTAGCTACGAATTTAAGAGACTTAAGGTTGTGTTTACTCACGCTATTACCAACACGACTGTAGTATATAAGACTTATGGTGATGGTTGGGGTATTTTCGACTATTTTCTTAACATATTTAACAAAGCAACAGTGATTTGTGCTTGTGAACTATTTGTGGCTGTATCATTGGTTCTTATTTTTTGTGGCATGTTATCAACATCCAGATATCATCAGTCTTTATACATGAACCATGATAACATGGAGCAAAACTCACAGCTATGTGGCAGACTTCGTAATATGACAAGGCGAAAGAAAAAGGCCATTCTACATAGTGATCACGATATCCAAGAAACACCCTGTGCTGTGAATCGGAGACAGTCAAGTAATAGAAAAGAAATGAGAGTCATTCAACAGGTAGCTCTAGTTTCTAGTTTATATTTGTTTTGTAACAGTTCCGAAGTTGCTTACTATATCTTATATCAGACGATGAATACCCAAAGCTATCCTTTAATTGTCATGCGCTCCTTCTGGGCTTTGGGTTCAATGAATCGTTTTTCTGGCCCAGCCAATGCAGCGATCACCTTCTTCATCTACTACAGGTTTAACTACAAGTTCAGGCAAACAGTTTACAACATCTGCAGGTTTAGGCGAAGATTCAATTAATACCCCGTTTGGAAACTACTGTATATGACGTCATAGGTCAGCGGAAGTGTACAGTAGAAACAAATATGGTGTATTTTCAGTTGGATAACCCTGAAAAGTAATAATTTTTTTTGAATGTGTCTTCCTGAAGAAGATGACAGGAATATTGTCACAAAATATAACGTCATTCAAGTGACTAGGTTGTCATTGCACCGGTGGGGATTTAATTATCTATATATATAAAACACAATGTATGTATGTGGGTGGGGATGTATTTGATGCATTCGATAACGGTCCATCCGATTAAGATGAAATTTTCTACATGTTTTTTTTTTCATTCCCGTGCAGGCAACTGTCATAGTTTTTTAGTGTACAATCAGATATTTACGTACTAAAATTTAATATTTCATTTTTCATTATCATTTATATATAGCGAGGAGACTTAACTTAAGAAAAGTTATTTCAAGGGCCATAACCTTTAATAGCATTGCGATATATTTTATATATAGATTGTTGCATTGTTATCAAAGCTTTATAAAATGTTTGTCTACATTTATTTACAGGCATATGTGTTATAATATATAATGATAAAATCTTTAAGGTGTTTTCAAAGTTTTCATAAAAATAATTCATCTATTTAAATAGTGAAAATTTTCTAACTCATCTTTTTATTTCTCTTTAACAGCACATTTAATTTTGTTTAAACGTTCTCATATGTATTTCGCGTTAAACCCACGTTGGGTATTTATGATGCCCAATTTAAACATTGCCTCAACGAGTTACTTTTCATGATTTTTAATGCTTATTGTTCTTTTGTTGTCAAAGAATTGCTTCATAAGATATGTTGAATGAAAGAATGTATGAGACAAAATAGAGAAGAAGGGCAGAATGTAGGACGGGCCTGCGTGTCCAATCCTTAACCCTTTGAAAAAAAAGATTTTCGTTTGTTACAAAAAAAAGTAGTTTTTTGTGAGAGAAAGTTAGTTGCATATCCTTTGCAGTAATCTGCAGTCAACCCACCGCCCACCATTTATTGGCTGTTTGTGATATCTTGGTAAGTTTACTTAAGATAGATCTCTTCCAATCATATTTTCTACTATCAATCTATCTATTCTTCTATTCTATCTATATTTTTAACGGGAACGGGCCAAACATAGATAGACAGACAGACAGACAGACAGACAGATAGATAGATAGATAGATAGATAGATAGATAGATAGATAGATAGATAGATAGATAGATAGATAGATCCCCGCCAGGGCCTGGGCGAAGTCGGACCGGGTCAGATAGTCTAAATATATAAAATATTATGTTTGTATCGTAACACCAAAATCACAATATACAAAACACTGATCAGACCAGTTGTGCTGTATGGCTCTGAAACCTGGAGTACAACGAAAGGAGACGAAGCCTTGTTACAAACCTTTGAGAACAAAATTTTAAGACGCATCTTTGGACCCATTAGGGATACACAAAGTGAAGAGTGGAAAAGAAGAAGTAACAAAGACATTTATGATCTGTTTAAGTCCCCGCTAATCACTGGTATCATGAAGGCTAATAGACTACAATGGCTGGGGCATATAGAAAGAATGGAAGATAATAGGGAAACAAAACTCGCTTACACTCAGGAAATAAATGACCGTAGACCCCGAGGTAGACCAAGAAGGCGGTGGAGAGATAATACATGTACAGACCTACAAGCACTTGAAATCAACGACTGGCAAGAGAAGGTCCACCAGAGAGATGAATGGAGACGGATTGTATTTGCAGCAAAGAACCTCAATGGCTCGGAACGCTGAAGAAGAAGAAGAAGATTATGTTTGTATGTGGGTGGGTGGGGATGTATTTGATGCGTTCGATAACGGTCCATCCGATTGCGATGAAATTTTCTACATGTTTTCTTTTCATTCCCGTGCAGCCAACTATCATAGGTTGGTACTGTACAATCATCTATTTACTTACTAAAATTTAATTTTGTAATTACCTGACTTAACATAAGAAAATTTATATAAAGGGACATAACTTTTAGTAGCATTGCTATATCTTAGGTTACGTCCTCTGACTACAGATAGATAGATATATAGATAGATAAATAAATAAATAGATAGATAGATAGATAGATAGATAGATAGATAGATAGATAGATAGATAGATAGATAGATAGAGAGGGTGGAATAGACGGAGGGAGAGACGGACGGACGGACGGGCAGGCAGGCAGAGAGACAGACAGTCAGACAGACAGTCAGATAGACAGACAGACAGACAGACAGACAGACAGTCGGGAACGGGAACTTATATGACTACTTATATGAATTAAATGAGATGCTCCCCATCAGGGGCTGGGCGAAGCCGGGCCGGGTCAGACAGACAGACAGACAGACAGACTGTCAGGCAGACAGACAGCCAGACAGACAGACCGACAGACAGACAGACATATAGTCGGGATCGGGAACGGGAGCTTATATGACTACTTATATGAATTAAATGAGATGCTCCCCACCAGTGACTGGGTGAAGCCGGGCCGGGTCAGACAGACATACAGACAGACAGACAGACAGACAGACAGACAGACAGATAGTCGGGAACGGGAGCTTGTATGACTACTTATATGAATTAAATGAGATGCTCCCCACCAGGAGCTGGGCGAAGCTGGGCTGGTTCAGACAGACAGACAGACAGACAGACATATAGATAGATACATAGATAGATCCCCGCCAGGGCCTGGGCGAAGCCGGGCCGGGTCATCTAGTATATATATATATATATATATATATATATATATATATATATATATATATATATATATATATATATATATATATATATATATCTGTGTGAGTGAGCGAGAATTTCCGGTAAAATGGCGACGACGTAACGTTCAGTCTTCGGGAGACGCTGTTTTTAGTGTTTTCCTGTGGATTATGTTGTGTTATTTCGTATTTATTTATTGGAAGTGTTCACAAGAGGCCACGGAAGGCAGGTGGTAGATTAAACTTTGAGGGCAGCCGACAGATAGTTGTTGGTTAAGGTCTCAATTTTCGCGACGGCAGGCAGAAGATCTCTTTCATGAGACAATGGTTGCGGTCCCCGGCCAGTATTGTCACTGCCAAAGAAGAAAAGCAACGGCAAACTACCTTCTTTAATAGTGCCTAGTTCATTATGATTTGTCTTACTACAGATCACTGCAAGACAAGGACAGAGACATTAAAATTAGCAACATGGAATGTTAGGACGTTAAACGACGACGAAACATTAGATAACATCAAACAAGAAATAGAAAGAGAGAAAATTAATATTTTAGGGATGTGCGAAACGAGATGGACAGTAGCAAGCATTAAGATAGATGAAGATGTTAAGATTATTTATTCTGGAGGAGAAGATCGGCAGAGAGAGAGAGAGAGAGAGAGAGAGAGAGAGAGAGAGAGAGAGAGAGAGAGAGAGAGAGAGAGAGAGAGAGAGAGAGAGAGAGAGAGAGAGTGTGGTGGCAATTATCTTGGGTCGGTAGACATCAAAATCTGTAAAGAAATGTAAAAGTTCAATCATAATAGGGGACTTTAATGCAAAAGTAGGAAATCAAGGTGATAGATATTCAGTAGGAAACCATGGTTTGGGAGAGAGAAACGAAAGAGGATACAGACTTGTAGATTGAGAAAAAGAGCAGGAAATGATTGTAGGAAACATCTGGTTTAAACAACACCCTCGAAGATTATGGTCATGGAGGTGTCCTGATAGCAGGATTAGAAACCAGACTGACTACACTTTTATTAGCAGACGGTTTCGAAATGCGTTAACAATTGCAAACAAAGTTCCCAGTGCTGATTGTTTTAGTGACCACAGATTACTTACAGGTACATTGAGAGTAAACTTAAAGAAAGTCAAGTATATAACAGGAAACGCTAAATCTGATCTGTGTACATTGAGAAATGACATGGAAATACAAAACAAATTCAACATAGAAGTACAGAACATATTTTATGTATTGTCTGATCTAGATATCCTATTTCAGGATGTGGATGATCAATGGGAAATGTTGAAGAATTCAATCAGTTTGGCAGAAGAAACAACTATTCCAAAATTAAAGAAATGAATGACAGAAGAAAGTTTACAACTAATGGAGAAAAAAAGACTCAACAAAAATAATCCTGTCAAATATGAAGAAATTCACAGACAAGTCAGACAATTACGTAAGGAGGCAAAAAAAGCGTGGCTTGAGAAAAATTGCATAGAAATTGAAAAACAACACAAAAGTCAAAATACAAAATTAGTGCACAAAAGAATTCAGGAAGTTACTAATAAAAGAACAAGAACATCGGCAGGCTTTCTAAAAACTAAAGATAGAAAAATCATAATAGAAAAAGATCAGATTCTACATGAATAAAATTCAGATTATGTGAAAAACCATTATGATGATAACATAGATGAACAGTATGATATTCGATTAATAATGAAGAACTGCCAATTTTGAAGATGAAGGTTCGGAATGTTCTTAAACATATCAAAGGTGGCAAGACCCCCGGTTCAGATAACATCACAACAGAAATGACTAAAGTATTAGACGAATATGAAACAGATCAAGTCAACAGACTGCTGAACACATTAAATGACACCAGAGATATATATAACTAACAGTATGCCACAACAATCAATGATGTACAGACCAGAGGGAAGCAGAGGAAGAGGCCGACCACGTAAAAGATGGACGCAGGGAATAACAGAGTCCATGTGAATATCGATACATGAAGCCCATAAGCGGGCACTCTCCCGCTGTTTATACTTCACCTCGACACCGCTAGGTACAAGAGGAACATGATGAGATGAGATGAGACGTGCCTAGTTATATTTCTACTATATTATCTCAACTGTTCTTCCTTGGCAAAGCTTGGCTTCAATTGTCTAGAACTATTCTTTTAACAAATAAAGAATTCAATTCGAACTCTGCAACTTAACTGCGAAACCGTGATAAATGACACTGACATAGGTTTTCAATCTCTAGCCTATGATTTATTTTCGGGCAACATCTTGTGAGACAAATGACTTGCAGGTAGAAATCATACCATCACACAGTTCGTCATCCCTGCTCCCACTGCCGTACTAACCATTCTAAATTAAAGAAAACATGTCGCCTGTCATATCATCTCGTCCAGTTGACAGTTCAATATTAATATTTCTAAGTGTACTATATATATTTCAGAGAAACCTTTATATGTATTTACTCACGCCATCATTGTTCTTGTATGACCCTTCGTTGATCCTCCAACTGAACTAATGGTCCATCAACTCTCATTCCATCTCTGCTTCTTCTTGCATTCTTCATTTCCTTAGATTCTTTGGAAGTTCAATTACTTTCGCCATTCGCTTCTCAAAGACATTGTCCTCTTGATAAGTCTGTGCCTTCCATCTTTCACCCGTTGTTCCCCCGTCTCTTTCTCTATGACGTCCCGTTTCCAATCTTTACGTGTGTGCGTTCACTTTCCGTGCCGCACTTGTAATTTCAGTTCTTCCTAAATCTCTATTTTTGACGTGCGCCGTATGGCACTTACCCCCCCCCCCCTACACATTAAAATGGTGTAAACATTTTTCCTACCATTTCAGTCTTCCAGTCTTTGACATATGTCGCAGTAGTCGAACATACCTATCATATTGGTCCATGGTCGCACATCTCCGTCTACATTGTCTACTAAAGGTCGCACATATCCGTCTATGTTTCTGTAATAAAGCGTATCCACTATCTTTACAACCCATTCCATTGTGAATAGTTGAAGTGCTATGAACATAATCACATAAAATTTTTTTTTATAAACCGGACACATATCACATCTAACCCCGTAGACAATGTGTGGCTCCAAACTCCTTATTATATCAGAGAATTGAAGTCCAGCATCACTAAGTCCCAATGTCTCCCAGGACATCCCTAATGGTTCCTTAAATGTGTGTGTTCACCACATCCAGCCTCCACTGACATCATTGTTGATTGAATCGCTCTTGCCTTCCACGTGCATAATCATAGTCGACTTTCCTCTAATCCAATGTGCTTTTGACCTGACTACCGTTGTCGTAAACATTCTGTGCTTCGACTTCGACTGTTCCGTGTAATGATTCATGTGGGGGTTTCATATGTGCGTATTTTTGTCAGCACTTTCTAATGTTGTTTCTGTATATTCTTCGTTGACATCTGTGGCTTCTGAGTATAGCTGCCTAATAATTACCTGCAATATTTTATCCTACTATATCACATAATAATAGCGTTATTACATTAATTATTTAGATAGCTAATATTCCTTTCATTCCCATTCATCCTGTTCATGAAATAAATACATCTTAAAGTTATGCATAATAACCCATGCAATAATACAATTGAAATGAAATCACTGAATAATCAAAATTAATCAAATTTCCTCATAAAATTAAATCAGTAGTAACCTTTACATCATGTGCCCTACCTATTTGGTTTACTAAACCTGTGTAATTTGTGTCAAAGTGTACATAATATATAATATTGCCATGACAAAACAACAATACTACAGCATGCAATAAGTGAATAATGCATTACACGAAATAATGACAAATCTGGTTCTTTTCTTTTGTTTTGTCATGTCTTTTTGTTTTGTTTTGTTTTGTTTTGTTTGTTTGTTTGTTTGTTTATTGTTGTTTTTTTCAAAAATCCATTTTTTTTTTTCATTTTCATGAATTAATTTTTTTTTCATGAATTCATCTTTTTTCATTTTCATGAAATTTTTTTTTTCTTCAGGAATTCATCTTATTTTATTTTCCTGAATTCTTTTTTTCAGGAATTCATATTTTTTAAATTTTCATGAATTTCATTTTTTTTTTCAAATCAGTGAAACATCATGAATATTTCTTAATACTACTACAAATACTACTATCATTACTTATCCGTACAACGACGATTTTCGGTCGCCGAAAACTTGCAACGTGGGATTACATTTCGTCTGCTCCAGATCTCATTTGACCATCAATGACATGTACTAATAGTCATCCTTCCGCACTGATATTGCCGTATTATAAATATGTCTGTAACAATAATAACCCAAATATGTATGTATCTGAACAAATCAATATTGACATAGTTATAACATAGTTATTACCAATTGCTAACATCAATTACTATCAGCTGTTTTCCGATAGTCTGAAATGTCCTGACCGTCTGTTCAGAGTATCAAATTTGTTTAAACACCCTTTATGAGTTGCTATATTGGGGATGATGTGTACAAGCTGTTCGACCATGTGAATTGTTGTATTGTATGTATATATTATTGACGTAATATGATGTATGTGGTTGATTGATATGTAATATGTGTTTGATGTATTACGTGATAGTAAAGAACTGTATCTACTAATTCGTATCTATAACTAGCTGTATATGTATTATGTCGTTTAATTACAATATCATGGAAATTTATCTACAGAAGAATTTCGATAGATTTATAAAGACAGAATTCAGCGTTCAGAAATACAATGCTCATCTGTCGTTGTGTGTACTGCATGTGAATCTAATGGATGTATCTGTCTAGACTTGTTTTAATCTATTTAATATATGTTTCTTTAATGTGTAGAACTGGGCAGTGATTCTCATCTTCCTGTGTGACATATGGTGTTACTGATTTATAGTTATCTATTTGACGTGTTCTTTCCTTCCGTTCTTCATCGGACAAACCTAGATATTTCCAATACCGATTCCAATTCCTTATTTTCGCATCCCGTATTCTTTTGTCAATTTGAGTTTCGGGAATACTTTGTTGTTTCCATTCTGTTAGTAAAGTGTCTGTGTTGGTATAATGGGTTTGTGACATCTTTGGCGGAGTTTCTTCATGCCTGTTTGATTTTGTATAGTTTACCTTATCTATTTGTCGTGGTTTGGCTGTCTTTTTCGAACGACGCTGTTGCCTGTTGTTCTTACTGTATGACTCCTCATCATCTGAGCTCGACTCATATCTTTTAGCTGAACATCCGTGTATGTGATCTACGTTACTCTTATCTAAGTATGGCGCAAAGAATTGTTTAATCATTGCTGTGCTGTCACTAAATGAAGGACTAATACGTCTAAAATTCTCAATACCAAATGTAACTTTCTCAAATTCTGCTTGAGTTAGGTTCGAACTTATCGGTAATGAATCCCAAGTAATTTCTGTCTGTGTTAACTCTTGTAAATTGTTATGGCATGTTTGTTGTGTATTGTCCTTACTACTAACTGTCAATTTAGTGTTTATTGATTGGCTGGTTTGCTTTTGGTTTCCTGTGCAATTTTCTTTTATTTCATACATGTTGGTTTCTATTTTTGAATCATCGTTTGCGACAGGTATCATTTTGTCTTCTGTCGGGAAAATTAATTCTGCGTAATTTCCTTCATGTATTTTCATGTTGTCGTTTTCCCATTGTTCTACTTCTTGGGCGGTACACTCCTTTACTCCAGGAATGTTTCCCACATTTAGTTCCGTCGTTGGTTGTGGTAGTACTGCCGCTGTTACACGTCCTTGATAGTATGGGGAATTGATGTCTGTCCATGCCACATCAAATTGTTCTAGCGATCCACCAAATGTTCTACATATGACTTTCTCATTGGTGTAATCCTCCTCTTTGACTAATTTTCTGTCAAGTCCAATAATCGAGGTTCCAGTATCCCTCGCCATTCTGACTGCTAATCCATTGACAATTGCACGTTCAACGTTCAGTCTTCCACCATTTATATAAGCGGAGTTTGCTTCTTGTACAATTCTGGCCTCCCTAGCTGCTGCTTCTTGTGCTTCTCTGGCCTCCCTCGCTGCTGCCCTCTCTTCTCTCTGTTGCGCTTGAAAATCAGACACCTTGGCCTCAGCCCATGTTAATAATTCGGGTCCAGTTAAGCCGCACTTTTCTCCTAAAGCAATAAACTCACCTAGTGTGGACATAATTGATGTACACTACATTAAATCCGCTGTGCTATAAATTACAACAATATTATCATCAATATATCTAAATTAATGTAATAAATATGCATGGTATATATCAAGTTAAAAAGATAATCTAAAAGGATTACAACCTTATGTAGCTGGTTCTGGTGTTGTACGTAGTGATCTCCAGATGCTAAGATTTACTCCTTCAGATAATGGCCTCCGTCAAGTGTATCTGCTCCCTGTAACGTTGGTGTCGTTCTTCCGCAGTCAAGATATGCCTCTTCAGGTATTGGCTGCTGTCTGACGCACTCGTCTGTAGACGTCAGTTGGTAGCTATAGAATACTGCTGATAACCGCTGCAATTTGCCTTCTGCAATGAAAAATGTCTGTACTTTATAACTAATTTTCTTTATAGCGTTACTTCATATCAACGGTTGCCGTACTTGGACGTTGTGTATTGGCGACTGTAGAATCTATACAGTATTAATGCCTGCCTACTAAATGTCTCATGTGCTTAGTGACATATGCCTGGGTCAGTGACATTGAGGTGAGTGACCCCAGTAGCGAGACCAGGAGAAAAACAACCAGCCATGAAAAATAATGGTGAGGGTGAGTGGAGACCCCCAGGGTGGATGGGGAGAGAGACAGTTTTAGGCTGGGGTGTAATGTTGTGGGGAGCCCAGGGAGGGGCTACACAGCAGGGTTAAAAGACAGTGGAAAACTTTGACTGGGCAGTGGAAGCTGGGACCGACTGAGGAGTCGGGTCGCTGGAGGACAGATGATGTTTTAGCGCCGAGCGGATCGGCGGGCGAATACGTGGGAGCTTAGACTGACTGTGGGTCAGTTCCTTGGTAGTGTTGTTCTCCCAGTTGTGAAGGCAGGCCTAAAACCCAGTGGGGGTTGGATAGTTAATAGAGGCCTGAACCCAGAGTGGGTTGGATAGTTAGTGGAGACTAGACCCATTGTGTGGGTGTATTGTGTGAGGTCCAGCTGTGGATAGGAGCTGGATTACCTGTCTTGTGAATTTGAGATTCAGCAGGCCGTGAGAAGACAGTGATGTGTGCTGGTTAAGTTGTGAGGAGGATATTTATATTCTATGGATTATATTGTTTCTGGATATATAAGGATGTTCCGCTTGTCCGTGTTCTTTCTGTATTAAAGGATTATGTGCGCCAACTCAATCTTGTTTAATGACTGATGGATGTGTATTACTGGGGTGAGTTGCATTGTGAGACAGTTAGATAGCTCAATTGACACACCAGGAGCATCGTTACCTAGACAACGACCATATCACGCACTTATCATCAAGAACTTCGTGATATTATCTGGATGGCTCGTCCGTTCAAGGAAAACGGTTTAATATTGATATATCTGAGAGCTCTCCTATCAAGAACTATATAGACGTTGTTGTCATTCTGTTATCTGTGAACTCGGCGATTAGAGAGGTTATTATTATTAAATTCAAAGACAATACGCAAGCTAGCAGACGGGGCACGAAAGGCCACCACGGCACATCAAAAACTAGTCAGCGCGCGACGTCACAGATCAACTGGGAGAGTGGACTATGGTGACGTGTTAGTCACTAGTCACAAACAGCGGCACAGAAAAGTCGGCGATACGATAACTAGCCGGACTATATCCTGACAGGTGTGTGTGGGTGTGACGAAGACAGGATTGAACACCACAGATAACAGACAGTTCACGTGAAGGTCAACAGTACAGGTAAAATTGAATACCAGGCAGTATTGCTGCAGCTAGCGGGGACGCCAGAGAATTAACGAAGACAGGCGCGTGTGTTTATAGGTAAAGCGAACAGCACAGGTGAAAAGGCGCGACAGGGGCGGGTCAGTCCTGTGCGCGTTGGAGACAGGTGTGTGTGGCGAGGTAATCGCGCTGTATGGTCGCAAGGCGACAGGTCAAGAGTTTCGGCCGCACGAAAAGGAAGGGTGGGGCGAATTGACCAAGAATATTGGGGAAATTTTGTTTTGCCCGTAACATATTCACGTCTGGTGTGTGGGGACGATGAATTCAAGAAGGATAAAAACAGCCGAATCAAGGCCGGGTTGAGAGAGGGTCAGCGCTGTTTACGAGGACAGTGCACAGTACAGGTAAAGTACTGAGAACAGTGAACTCTAAGAAGGAGAGTTATCATGGATGTGTAGGATATACAGAATTGACTTTTGCTGATTCACCGGGAGGGGTGACAGACATGGGTAGTAACGGTACCCCTACCACAGCCGTGCTGGGGCAGAGGTGGAAAGTGTTTGTGTATGACGGAAAAAGTCTCCGGTCAGTTACAGACAGATTAAGTGTGACTTTCCACGAAGTAAAGAGAGCAGCCGTGTTGGGGCTGAGAAGGTTGTGTGGAAATATGTATGGAGGATTTTCCCACTGATTGTGATAAAGATGTACTGAGATACAGACGGAGGTACTGACTGAGGTTGACTGCGGGGGTCAAGGTCAGGGACAGTGGACATTTACTAAAATTTTCCACAGGAGAACTGGATAAACAAGTTGTTTTGAAAGAAAGCCAGACTTTATGTTCGCTTTTTTCAATCCCTTTGTGATCATTACCCTGTTATGAGCAAACAATTTTAACGTGTCGTCACCGCATCCGTGGGTGCATACAATTGCTAAAAAGTAAATTACTATACACAGTGAAAGCGTTGGACATTTGCTGCCATTTCTTTTGGTGAACTCATTACATATATGAAACGAACTGTGTTGAAACAAGACTTTTGGATTATTACTTTGTTGTCACCACGTCCAGGGAAAGTAACAACATATCGAAAGAACATTTTGGATAATTACTATTACCGTCAACGTTTCCGACAGTTGGAACTGGTGATCACAACGCGAAATGAAGTAACCACTCAACAAAACAACAAGTCGTTTGGAATCTAGCGTCGTAGACATTTCGGAAAATTTAACACAGATATTTCCAGCATATTGTGGGAAACTATTAAAAACGAACTTTTGGCGACTAATTAATAAGCACATATATGCCGGCCAACCATCTGGACATTTTGTTTGCTCTCATCGTTTTAACTGTCGTTATCGTTTGTGTACTTATATATATGGATATGTTATTACATGTAGTTGTTGGATAGGCACTTTTTGCGATCTCTATCTAAATCAGGATAGGCCTTGCAAAACGTGGGTATTTGCTTAAGGTATTGTTTGTAAGGAAAACGCTAAAAAAGTTAGCGTGTCGTGCATTGGCATTGGGGTCCTAATCAATATCCAGAGCCGTGTTGTCTGACGTCACATTTGTGTATATTTTGATGCTATAATTTTTTTTCTCTTTCTTTCTTTTCGTTTTATTTACATATGATATTTGTTGTGTTCGGATATATGTTATTATTGTGATCTTTCGTCATTTCTACTGTCTAGTGGTCGGTGTCAGTTTACATATTATTACGCGCACTGTGGTCGTTTCACACAAGCTTGTGGTTCTTACTGTACTTTATTTCTTTGTGATCACCATCTCCGTGTACTTGGCTTGTGCGTCTAGCGTTTTATAGACACCACTTACTGTTATCATTCATTCGTTTGTATGTGTAGATATATGTATGTTTAACAATATTTCCAGAAATTTTCTACAGCTATTGGGCTTATATATATACGAGGGAATATAGGTGATATTCCCCCATCACTACCTAGTGCTTATGACTGGGTGAGTACAGAGTGATATTATTAGTACTACAGATTTACGTACAGTCTTAGTGGAGGTGTACTTAGGGAAAGTACAGAAAGACTAGCAGCAGAGTCTTTACATTTATAGTTGGCTATGAGACAGCAACGTGTCCACAAGTACAAGATGCCTACTTTAATGGAATATATTGAAGCAGGTGAAAGGTTAGGCCTGAAGGGAAACGAGTTACAGGAGTATGCAGAAGCAAAAGAACAAAAACACGCTGAAAGAGAACAAAGACAAGCTGAAAGAGAACAGAGACAGACAGAACTTGAGGCCAAACGCCTAAAGGAAGAAAAGTTAGCTGAAGCCCAACGCCTACAGGAAGAAAAGTTAGCTGAAGCCCAACGCCTACAGGAACTAAAGTTAACTGAAATGGAAAACAAGCGTATACAGGAAGAGAAAGAGACACAATTGAAACTAGAAATGACACAACTGGAACTTGAAAAGTTAAAACAAACAAATGCGGTGGAAATCGAGAAAGAGAAGATTAAGATGGAAGCGGGAATTGCTATAAAAAGTTAGAATTTGCATCGAAGGGTCAAAGTGAAGAAAGTAGAAGACTTTCGCAGTCGTCACAGAGATTAAAACTGCCATATTTACAGTCCGGGACCATCTTGAATCTTATCTGTGAAGATTTGAAGCATCAGCGAAAGTGTTAGGTATTCCAGAGGGAGAGTATGCGATGGGACTTGGCGAGTTTCTTACGGGTAAGGCCCTAGACACCATGTTAAATTTACCTGTGGAAGAAAGAATCAATTACACTATTTTACGTCAACGTTTGCTTACAAAGTTCCAACTAACGGAACATGGATACAGAACAAAGTTCAGACAATTAGTGCCAGAGACACTCAAGATTTCACAGATTTTGTTAACACAGTAAAGAACACATTTAAGAAATGGATGGAGCTCGCAGAAGTAGGGAAAGATTTTGAAAAATTAGTGGATTTAATGTTAAGAGACAAGGTAGTATCTGCATGCAATACAAACTTAGTAGCTTTCTTTGAGGAACGTAAGCCAAAGGACATAGACACAATGTCACAGTTAGGGAAAAACTACATGACTGCACATCCAAACAGTTCTATTGGTAGACTAATGAGTGAGGAAATAGTCTGTGCAGCGTACACTAAACAGGACCAGAATCCAGTTATCAGACCAAGGGCGAAAAGTGTGGATTCAGCACAGACGTATGGACAACAAGAGTCTCAAGATAGATAATGGTTTCCGTGACAACCATTTTAGCAGAGCAGGACGGTACCCATACAAAAGGGGGAACTTTCAGAGACGTCCAAATAGTTAAGCCGGATGTTGGAATTGTGGGAGCTGGAGACACAAGGCAGCAGAGTGTGATGCACAACCATCCAGTGAGCCAACAAGTAACGCAAGGAAGGAGATCATCTGTTTCAAATGTGGAAAGAAGGGGCATGGCATGTCAGCCATCAATGTAGGATGAGAGAAACGGAGCATTCTAATGCAGCACAAGTGATTGAGACTATCAACAATGAAGATTGTAGTGGGTGCAAACCTCTTTTTGAAAAAGACGGTCAGCCCGTCTTAGTGTGTGGTCATACAGTGAAAGCAGGATCATCAGTCCTGCAGGTGGAAGCATGAAGATGCACCATGGTTTCGTTAATGATAGGCCAGCATTAACAATTAGAGATTCCGGGTGTACGTCTATCGGAGTTAGAAAAAGTTTAGTGAACCCCTCGGAGTACACAGGGGAAAAGATTAGATGCATAACATTTAATGGGACAGTAGAATTCTACCCATTAGCCGTGACAGCAGTAAAAACACCATATATCATAGGAAGAGTGGTAGCGTGTGTTCTAGACTCACCAGTGGCAGATTTGATCATCGGAAACGTGCCAGGAGTTAAAGATTGTACAGAAGAAGAAGTAGTTTATTGGGACCAGATACATAGTGGAAGTAGTAACGGGGTAGTTACTGAAAGAAAACCTAAATTAGAGAGTATAGCTGAAGAAAAAGTGGCACTTGAAGTAGACACAGAGGACAAGGATAGGACAGCTGAGCAGGTGAGAATGGATCTCAAATATAGCTGTAGGGAATCCCAGAGATAAGATACAACTCTCGACAAATGTTTCCAAGGATGTAGGAAAGTGAGACATAGACAATCAAAGAAGGGTAGATGGTGCTTCGGAAGGAAGAACAATACTCTCACTCGCCTGTTTTCAGATGACGGAACGGCATGCGGGCAAGGAGTGGTACCCTTAGCATATAGAGACCGATATACTAGAACAGCTCAGGATAGGCCTGAACCCAGAGTGGGTTGGATAGTTAGTGGAGACTAGACCCATTGTGTGGGTGTATTGTGTGAGGTCCAGCTGCGGATAGGAGCTGGATTACCTGTCTTGTGAATTTGAGATTCAGCAGGCCGTGAGAAGACAGTGATGTGTGCTGGTTAAGTTGTGAGGAAGATATTTATATTCTATGGATTATATTGTTTCTGGATATATAAGGATGTTCCGTTTGTCCGTGTTCTTTCTGTATTAAAGGATTATGTGCGCCAACTCAATCTTGTTTAATGACTGATGGATGTGTATTACTGGGGAGAGTTGCATTGTGAGACAGTTAGATAGCTCAATTGACACACCAGGAGCATCGTTACCTAGACAACGACCATATCACACACTTATAATCAAGAATTTCGTAATACTTAGTATCACAATGACCTCTGTCTGGTACGAATATGATGTGCACATTAAAATGTTATAAAATTGTTCATCCAAAAAATGTGGTCCTATGAGGTCCATAAAAATTTTCCACAGAAGGGAAATATTTCATTCAGCGTGATGTACAAAGCATATTTCCTGCAGATCTGGGCAAGCTTTCCTCTAGAATATTTTCATACACCGTCACAGGCTTCACTATTTATGTTCTGGGCCTAGTCTCAGTGGAATGGCATTCATTTTTTTTCTCTGGTTCACGTATCTTCCGGAAAGAGCTCCCATATATGCCAAGTTGTATTTCTACTATATTATCTCTAACTGTTCTCCCTTGGCAAAGCTTGGCTTCAATTGTCTAGAACTATTCTTTTAACAAATAAAGAATTCAATTCGAACTCTGCAACTTAACTGCGAAACCGTGATAAATGAAACTGACATAGGTTTTCAATCTCTAGCCTATGATTTATTTTCGGGCAACATCTTGTGAGACAAATGACCTGCAGGTAGAAATCATACCATCACACAGTTCGTCATCCCTGCTCCCACTGCCGTACTAACCATTCTAAATTAAAGAAAACATGCCGCCTGTCATATCATCTCGTCCAGTTGACAGTTCAATATTAATATTTCTAAGTGTACTATATATATTTCAGAGAAACCTTTATATGTATTTACTCACGCCATCATTGTTCTTGTATGACCTTTCGTTGATCCTCCAACTGAACTAATGGTCCATCAACTCTCATTCCATCTCTGCTTCTTCTTGCATTCTTCCTTTCCTTAGATTCTTTGGAATTTCAATTACTTTCGCCATTCGCTTCTCAAAGACATTGTCCTCTTGATAAGTCTGTGCCTTCCATCTTTCACCCGTTGTTCCCCCGTCTCTTTCTCTATGACGTCCCGTTTCCAATCTTTACGTGTGTGCGTTCACTTTCCGTGCCGCACTTGTAATTTCAGTTCTTCCTAAATCTCTATTTTTGACGTGCGCCGTATGGCACTTACCCCCCCCCCCCTTACACATTAAAATGGTGTAAACATTTATCCTACCATTTCAGTCTTCCAGTCTTTGACATACGTTGCAGTAGTCGAACATACCTCTCATATTGGTCCATGGTCGCACATCTCCGTCTACATTGTCTACTAAAGGTCGCACATATCCGTCTATGTTTCTGTAATAAAGCGTATCCCCTATCTTTACAACCCATTCCATTGTGAATAGTTGAAGTGCTATGAACATCATCATATAAAAAAAAAATGTTTATAAACCGGACACATATCACATCTATCCCCGTAGACAATGTGTGGCTCCAAACGCCTTATTATATCAGAGAATTGAAGTCCAGCATCACTAAGTCCCAATGTCTCCGAGGACATCCCTAGTGGCTCCTTAAATGTGTGTGTTCACCACATCCAGCCTCCACTGACATCATTGTTGATTGAATCGCTCTTGCCTTCCACGTGCATAATCATAGTCGACTTTCCTCTAATCCAATGTGCTTTTGACCTGAATACCGTTGTCGTAAACATTCTGTGCTTCGACTTCGACTGTTCCGTGTAATGATTCATGTGGGGTTTTCATATGTGCATATTTTTGTCAGCATTTTCTAATGTTGTTTCTGTATATTCTTCGTTGACATCTGTGGCTTCTGAGTATAGCTGCCTAATAATTACCTGCAATATTTTATCCTACTCTATCACATAATAATAGCGTTATTACATTAATTATTTAGATAACTAATATTCCTTTCATTCCCATTCATCCTGTTCATGAAATAAATACATCTTAAAGTTATGCATAATAACCCATGCAATAATACAATTGAAATGAAATCACTGAATAATCAAAATTAATCCAATTTCCTCATAAAATTAAATCAGTAGTAACCTTTGCATCATGTGCCCTACCTATTTGGTTTACTAAACCTGTGTAATTTGTGTCAAAGTGTACATAATATATAATATTGCCATGACAAAACAACAATACTACAGCATGCAATAAGTGAATAATGCATTACACGAAATAATGACAAATCTGGTTCTTTTCTTTTGTTTTGTCATGTCTTTTTGTTTTGTTTTGTTTTGTTTTGTTTGTTTGTTTGTTTATTGTTTTTTTGTTCAAAAATCCATTTTTTTTTAAATTTTCATGAATTAATTTTTTTTTCATGAATTCATCTTTTTTCATTTTCATGAAATTTTTTTTTCTTCAGGAATTCATCTTATTTTATTTTCCTGAATTCTTTTTTTCAGGAATTCATATTTTTTAAATTTTCATGAATTTCATTTTTTTTTTTCAAATCAGTGAAACATCATGAATATTTCTTAATACTACTACAAATACTACTATCATTACTTATCCGTACAACGACGATTTTCGCTCGCCGAAAACTTGCAACGTGGGATTACATTTCGTCTGCTCCAGATCTCATTTGACCATCAATGACATGTACTAATAGTCATCCTTCCGCACTGATATTGCCGTATTATAAATATGTCTGTAACAATAATAACCCAAATATGTATGTATCTGAACAAATCAATATTGACATAGTTATAACATAGTTATTACCAATTGCTAACATCAATTACTATCAGCTGTTTTCCGATAGTCTGAAATGTCCTGACCGTCTGTTCAGAGTATCAAATTTGTTTAAACACCCTTTATGAGTTGCTATATTGGGGATGATGTGTACAAGCTGTTCGACCATGTGAATTGTTGTATTGTATGTATATATTATTGACGTAATGTGATGTATGTGGTTGATTGATATGTTATATGTGTTTGACGTATTACGTGATAGTAAAGAACTGTATCTACTAATTCGTATCTATAACTAGCTGTATATGTATTATGTCGTTTAATTACAATATCATGGAAATTTATCTACAGAAGAATTTCGATAGATTTATAAAGACAGAATTCAGCGTTCAGAAATACAATGCTCATCTGTCGTTGTGTGTACTGCATGTGAATCTAATGGATGTATCTGTCTAGACTTGTTTTAATCTATTTAATATATGTTTCTTTAATGTGTAGAACTGGGCAGTGATTCTCATCTTCCTGTGTGACATATGGTGTTACTGATTTATAGTTATCTATTTGACGTGTTCTTTCCTTCCGTTCTTCATCGGACAAACCTAGATATTTCCAATACCGATTCCAATTCCTTATTTTCGCATCCCGTATTCTTTTGTCAATTTGAGTTTCGGGAATACTTTGTTGTTTCCATTCTGTTAGTAAAGTGTCTGTGTTGGTATAATGGGTTTGTGACATCTTTGGCGGAGTTTCTTCATGCCTGTTTGATTTTGTATAGTTTACCTTATCTATTTGTCGTGGTTTGGCTGTCTTTTTCGAACGACGCTGTTGCCTGTTGTTCTTACTGTATGACTCCTCATCATCTGAGCTCGACTCATATCTTTTAGCTGAACATCCGTGTATGTGATCTACGTTACTCTTATCTAAGTATGGCGCAAAGAATTGTTTAATCATTGCTGTGCTGTCACTAAATGAAGGACTAATACGTCTAAAATTCTCAATACCAAATGTAACTTTCTCAAATTCTGCTTGAGTTAGGTTCGAACTTATCGGTAATGAATCCCAAGTAATTTCTGTCTGTGTTAACTCTTGTAAATTGTTATGGCATGTTTGTTGTGTATTGTCCTTACTACTAACTGTCAATTTAGTGTTTATTGATTGGCTGGTTTGCTTTTGGTTTCCTGTGCAATTTTCTTTTATTTCATACATGTTGGTTTCTATTTTTGAATCATCGTTTGCGACAGGTATCATTTTGTCTTCTGTCGGGAAAATTAATTCTGCGTAATTTCCTTCATGTATTTTCATGTTGTCGTTTTCCCATTGTTCTACTTCTTGGGCGGTACACTCCTTTACTCCAGGAATGTTTCCCACATTTAGTTCCGTCGTTGGTTGTGGTAGTACTGCCGCTGTTACACGTCCTTGATAGTATGGGGAATTGATGTCTGTCCATGCCACATTAAATTGTTCTAGCGATCCACCAAATGTTCTACATATGACTTTCTCATTGGTGTAATCCTCCTCTTTGACTAGTTTTCTGTCAAGTCCAATAATCGAGGTTCCAGTATCCCTCACCATCCTGACTGCTAATCCATTGACAATTGCACGTTCAACGTTCAGTCTTCCACCATTTATATAAGCGGAGTTTGCTTCTTGTACAATTCTGGCCTCCCTAGCTGCTGCTTCTTGTGCTTCTCTGGCCTCCCTCGCTGCTGCCCTCTCCTCTCCCTGTTGCGCTTGAAAATCAGACACCTTGGCCTCAGCCCAAGTTATTAATTAGGGTCCAGTTAAGCCGCACTTTTCTCCTAAAGCAATAAACTCACCTAGTGTGGACATAATTGATGTTAGTTAGTTAGTTAGTCTTTCCTCTTGAGCCTAAGGCGGCGCATAGGGCAGAAGTCCTGTCTCTCCATGCCTGGCGGTTCGCTGCTACCTGTTGTAGATCTTGGATATTTACTTGGCCATTGAATGAGCCTTCTCTGATGATGGTTCTACGCAGGGTCTCTCTTGGTCTTCCCCGTTTTCTTTTCCCTACCGGTGACCATATGAGGGCTTGGTAGGGGAGTCTTGTCTTGTCCATTCTGAGTACATGGCCGATGTAGTTCCAACGGCGTCTTCTTATGAAATTGGATACTGTATCTTGCTTAGTCTCTTGTCTTATTTGCGAATTGGTTCTGAAGTCTGTCCAGTGGATGTTTAGAAGTCTTCTAAGACATTTGTTCTCAAAATTGTCTAATTTTTTATCTAAAGCTACCGTTGATTTCCAACTTTCACATCCATACGTTAACACTGGAATCACACAAGAGTTGAAGATTTTAAGTTTTGTGTGTTTGCTGAGTGTCTTTGACTTCCAGATGTTTGACAGTTTATTGAAGGCACTAGATGCCAGTGCGATTCTAGATGATATTTCTGGTGTTGAGTCCCCTGTAGATGTCATTTTGCTTCCTAGGTATGTGAAGCTGTTGACTTTTTCAAGAACGTAGCTGTTCAATTTCAATTCTAGCGATCAATTGTTCAATTGATGTACACTAGATTAAATCGCTGTGCTATAAATTACAACAATATTATCATCAATATATCTAAATTAATGTAATAAATATGCGTGGTATATATCAAGTTACAAAGATAATCTAAAAGGATTACAACCTTATGTGGCTGGTTCTGGTGTTGTACGTAGTGATCTCCAGATGCTAAGATTTGCTCCTTCAGATAATGGCCTCCGTCAAGTGTATCTGCTCCCTGTAACGTTGGTGTCGTTCTTCCGCAGTCAAGATATGCCTCTTCATGTATTGGCTGCTGTCTGACCCACTCGTCTGTAGACGTCAGTTGGTAGCTATAGAATACTGCTGATAACCGCTGCAATTTGCCTTCTGTAATGAAAAATGTCTGAACTTTATAACTAATGTTCTTTATAGCGTTACTTCATATCAACGGTTGCCGTACTTGGACGTTGTGTATTGGCGACTGTAGAATCTATACACGTATTAATGCCTGCCGACTAAATGTCTCATGTACTTAGTATCACAATGACCTCTGTCTGGTACGAATATGATGTGCACATTAAAATGTTATAAAATTGTTCATCCAAAAAATGTGGTCCTATGAGGTCCATAAAAATTTTCCAAAGAAGGGAAATATTTCATTCAGCGTGATGTACAAAGCATATTTCCTGCAGATCTGGGCAAGCTTTCCTCTAGAATATTTTCAGACACCGTCACAGGCTTCACTATTTATGTTCTGGGCCTAGTCTCAGTGGAATGGCATTCATTTTTTTTTCTCTGGTTCACGTATCTTCCGGAAAGAGCTCCCATATATGCCAAGTTGTATTTCTACTATATTATCTCTAACTGTTCTTCCCTGGTAAAGCTTGGCTTCAATTGTCTAGAACTATTCTTTTAACAAATAAAGAATTCAATTCGAACTCTGCAACTTAACTGCGAAACCGTGATAAATGACACTGACATAGGTTTTCAATCTCTAGCCTATGATTTATTTTCGGGCAACATCTTGTGAGACAAATGACCTGCAGGTAGAAATCATACCATCACACAGTTCGTCATCCCTGCTCCCACTGCCGTACTAACCATTCTAAATTAAAGAAAACATGTCGCCTGTCATATCATCTCGTCCAGTTGACAGTTCAATATTAATATTTCTAATTGTACTATATATATTTCAGAGAAACCTTTATATGTATTTACTCACGCCATCATTGTTCTTGTATGGCCTTTCGTTGATTCTCCAACTGAACTAATGGTCCATCAACTCTCATTCCATCTCTGCTTCTTCTTGCATTCTTCCTTTCCTTAGATTCTTTGGAAGTTCAATTACTTTCGCCATTCGCTTCTCAAAGACATTGTCCTCTTGATAAGTCTGTGCCTTCCATCTTTCACCCGTTGTTCCCCCGTCTCTTTCTCTATGACGTCCCGTTTCCAATCTTTACGTGTGTGCGTTCACTTTCCGTGCCGCACTTGTAATTTCAGTTCTTCCTAAATCTCTATTTTTGACGTGCGCCGTATGGCAAGACGGAGATATACCTTCTGAATTATGTAATTCTGTATTTATTGCTATCCCAAAGAAATCAGGAGCCTTAGAATGTGATCAACATAGAAAAATCAGTATAATGAGTCACACCACGAAGATTTTGCTACGAATTATCATGCACAGAGTGAGAAAGAAAATACAACTTGAAATAGAGGAAGAACAACGTGGGTTTGTAGACTGGAAGGGTACAATAAATGCTGAACGTTCTATAGAAGTAAACAAAGATGTACATCTTTGCTTTATTGACTACACAACGGCTTTCGATAGAGTAAGACATGTCAACATGGTAGATATACTTGCAGACCTACAAATTGATGGGAAAGACACTAGACTTATTAAAAACATATATTGGAAACAACAAGCTGCCATAAGGATTGATAATGAAGTAGGGCAATATCAGCCTATTAAGAGAGGTGTCAGACAGGGATGTATAATGTCTCCAGATCTTTTTTCCTATACAGTGAAAATATTTTCAGTAATGTAGAAGATATAAAAGGAATCATCATTGGAGGACGAAACGTCAATAACATTAGATATACAGATGATACAGTATTGATTGCAGACAATCTTGTTGATCCGCAACAATTACTAAATGCGGTTGCTGCACACAGTGAACAACTGGGGTTAGAATTAAATTGTCAGAGGACTCAACCAAACAGCAACCACCTGTTGGTTCTACCATTCACTAAAAAAGCTACTGAACTTACACATCCATGGCATGGAAAAAAACCCACATATAGAAGCATCACGAGTGATAATAATTAAACTAATTATTTAATTACTGTCTTTTTCCTTAGGTGTTGCTGTCGGTTATTCTTCTCCAGTGCGAAGCAGATAATGTTCATATTTATCCGGTGCAGAAATAAATGTACTCACAGTCATGTTCTCCTTACATTATGTTCACTGAAATTGGCTGGTGAATATCTATTATCCATAATCCAAGAATAGAATTATACACAAGCACATATCCCCTCCGTGGGGCTGAATTCAAGAATACTCTGTTGCCATTGGGCTCTGTGTTCCAATTGAAATTGATGCCTAAGTCTGTCAAGCTTTCAGGAGATGCAACTTAAGCTCTTGCAGAAGGTTCTTCCCAATATCATCTTATCGATGAAAAAGATGACGACTGTCCAACAGCTCGGTTTATGTTAACCGTTTCCCAATTTAGTTCAAAAGGCTTTGTCACACACCTGGTTCATGTTGATAGGCCATCCCACACTTGGTGATGGGGCAATTAGGCCGACATGGAACCAGAATAGAGTACTGATTCATTTAATTTTATTGTAGAACATACAATGTTGAGTCATTCATTTGTTTCATCTGGACTTTTGTCCAGAGTTGGTCTGCTGCAAGCTTGGACGTGAAGAATATTAATTCCAACACACAAACTGTGAGTCGCACAACAATCAGATGATTCGTGTTGTTGCATGCGTAGATGCATTTACTCCGCTAGCTTCTTTCGTAAGGCCTTTTCTGATGGTGTTTCGGTTCTGAGATCTTGAGTGGATCTGGCTTCTTTCAGAGTGTTGCAGATTTGAACCTTGAAGTAATCTGGTTTCTCAGTTGTTTTTCAGTTGATATTAAGTTGGTACCTTGGTTGTACTGGCTTATGTTGTTTCAGTGTATCTTCCCATTTGTTTGAGTTGGTGTTCGTATCTAGAACTTGGTGCTGAGTGTCTTGAAACTTATGTTTGACTTTTGCTGCTGTGAGACTTTCTTTTGAAGACTTATCCATTGTTGGATATCAACTTGGGAATCCAACCGACAGTTGAAGAGTTCTCACTGTTGTTAGTTTTATTAAACTGGTAGGATTGTCCCATAGTTTCGGTGACCTCATTATTGGATGATGCTTCAGGTGGTATCTCCCAGAAGTAAAACAGGTTATCCTTTTGAATCTGTGTACTAGGTATATCATGTCGACATTCTGATAAGGAAGTCCATCCTGGGTATTCTGACAGGAGTCAGAATATCAAACGCTGTGTGTCGATCATCTTCGAATGGGTCTTTCGCTGGCTATGGCAGCTAAGGAGTGCAGCAGTCAACATTGAGGTTTTTCTAGTTTTAGACTATGTTTAGGGCAGGTTGCTATTTATCACTTACATCGGATATATCACCAATCAGAATCCTGGGTCAACAAAATCCAAACCACCACTCGCTACTGTCTACAGAAATGGATGACAAAAAAAAAATACAACACATGCATTAATACTTTGTGGTGTGATAACATTTTCACAACACAATTACAAACAAAAAAGGGGAAGGAGATAGGAGTGGGTTTCCAAGTTCCATGTCCCTCCTTGCTTGTTGTAGAGCCATTCTGACTCTAAATGTGAGTAACGTATCTTTTCACTCTATATTCCATTGTCATGTTGTAATTGGGACTATTAGATGAGTGAAGCCATTATTACCATCCAAACATGTCGATATGGCCTCTCTCGTACTTGAAGAGAATAACCTATACATAATCTCTGTTGTTTCTAATGCCTCACCTTCTTTCCGTCGCTATAATCAGCATTAGGCCAAGGCACTGCTTTCTGAGCTTAGCAGTCTGCATAAGGTCACCATACAGTGGATACCATCCCACTGTGTAATACCTGGAAATGACAGAGCTGATCGATTGGCTAAGGAAGGAACAAAACAAGAACAGCCTGATGTGCCCGTTACATACAACCAAAAGAAAAGAATGATCAAATCAGTCAGAAAACCACAAAAACCTGCTCAAGATGACACCCACATTATGGACAGACCAGAACAAGTCATTATTCTGAGCCTCAGAACAGGACACAATAGATTACGCAACCACATGTATACAAAATTCAAGATATGTGAATCAGCCACGTGCACATATGGATTGGCGTCGCAGACAGCAGAGCACATACTCCAAGAGTGCCCAAATTACAACATGTCTGGGCAAACCTTCTGGCCTAGCGAGACGACAGTGGAAGATAAACTCTATGGACCGCTGTGTGAACTAAAAAAGACAGTTAAATTCATACAACAGACAACATTGCAGTTATAGACATATTTCAAGCGAACGAAAGAAGAAGACCTGGGTTTAATCATGCTTCCTCTAAGTATTACTTACTACCAGTCTCCTACCCAGTATTCAAAGACAGATTCACAAACATAAATCTGTTATTGAATTAAGTAAAAAAAAACATAACAAGTAAAAGAAAAAACAAACTCACACAGAGACAGAAAATGTAATTGGATTTTATTGATGAAAGAGGTGCATAAAATACACTCGCTTGTGTTTACAGTCATGTATCATTACTTCTGCTTTAGTTAGGTCCGTACGATGACAGAAACACAAGAATATTGATCAACATAGCGTGTGTGTGTGAGAGTGCGCGAACGCGTGCGTGTGTGTGTGTGTGCGCGTGCGTTTGTGTGTGTGTGTATTAGGGGTGTTCATTTGAAACCCGTTCCAATGGCTTTATTACAAAAGCATGAAAGAAACATTAACAGGTGTGGTAGAATTAAACAAAGCATTCATTTTGAATGAATTATACACCATGGGTTGGTCAGAAGAAGTCACTGTAGGCATTTAGGCAAGCATCCCATTGCTTAGGTAGGTAGTGAATGCCGTACGCAAACAAGGATTAAGGTTAGTCACTGAAGCAAGTGTTAACCGCGTTCATTATGTCTGCATCTGTGTGAAATCATTGCCCTTTCAGGGCTATTTTTAGAGGTCCGAACAAATGAAAAAATCATGGTGACAAATCACCATGGTGTCACCATTGACGCGAACCTGGTGTCAGCATCAACTCTACCCACTACTTGCAAACACTAGACAAGCTGGAAAAAAAGCCATCAAGAATAAACGACCGGCATGCTTTCTCGCTATGTGATTTTGTTGCACGATAATGCTCGTCCGCATGTCGCAAAGATTGTGCAGGAAGCATTAGCAAGGAAGAAGTGGGAAAGTCTGCAACATCCAGCCTATAGTCTTGATGGTACCCCATGTGCACCATGTGACATAATCTGTGTCTTATTTTTGTTAATTGTTAAACCAAATTCAGCACAAGCATTGGAGAATGCAGATAGTAGATGTTGTAATTCTTCTTCAGAGTGGGTCGTAATTGCAGCATCATCCACATAAAGCAACTCTCTGATTAGTACCCTCCTAATTTTGGTCTTGGCGTTCAATCTCTGGGCATTATAAAGGCCGCCATCTGAGCGTGAGTGAATGTATATACCACCATCCTGATCACGAAAGGCATATTTCATTAGAAGTGAACAGTATATTCCAAAGAGGGTGGGAGCTAGTACACAACTTTGCTTAACTCCACAAGCTCATACGCAAAGAATTATTTTCACTGTTCGCGCGTATCAAACTGAAAGTATGCCATATTTGTTTCTACTTTAACACTTCCGGTTATCAATGACGATGTAATGGTTTCTACATGGTATATTAAGATGATCTTGCCCTAATCCTGCATATTCTGTAAACTGTTTGTCTGAATTTGGAATTAAAAACGTAGTAGATAAAGAAAGTGACCGTCGCATTGGTTGCACCAGTAAAACGATTAATTTCACCCAACGCCCAGAACGCTCGAAAGACAATTAAAGTAACATTTTGATTGTTCATAACTTGACTTAAGACATAGTAGACCACCTCGGAACTGTTACAAATCAAGTACAAACTAGAAACCAGAGCTACCTGTTGTATAACTCTCATTTCTTTTTTGCTACTTGTCTGTCTCCGATTCACAGCACATGGTGTTTCTTGGATATCTCGATCGTTATGTAGAAGTGTCTTTTTCTTCCGCCTTGTCATATTACGAAGCCTGCCACGTACCCGTGAGTGTTGTTTCACATTATCGTGATTCATATATAAAGACTGGTGATATCTGAACGTTGATAACATGCCACACACAATAAGAACCAGTGATACAGCCACCAATATTTCACAAGCACAAATCACTGTTGCCTTGTTAAATATGTTACGAAAATAGTGGAACATTTCCCAACCATCTAGATAGGTCATGTATACTTCTGTCGTGTTGGTAAAGTCGTTAGTAAACACACGCTTTACTTTCATAAATTCGTAGCTAACATAAAAGAGTACATTGCATGTACAAATAACTAACACTGTTGCTGCCGTTCTTCTGGTTGTAAAGACACTTTTCACTCGAAAAGGTATCACAATACAACAGGCTCGAATGACAGCAATTAATGTCCGAAGAATGCTCGAAGAGTCGAACGCCATATTCATATAATACGTAGCCCAGTAATAATCTTCTTCAATATATGCCAACAAAGCTGGAGACACCAGGCCGATAACATAGATTGTATTACAGTTACATACCATCAGCATGAAGCAAAGGTCGCTGACGGACAAGGCAAAGAAACAGATGACGACGCTTTCATGAAGGCCCATCGTGAGGTAACCTACAACATTTAGGCTGTTGGTAATGAGTCCAAGGAAACCCACAAGAACGAGGCTCCAGGTTACGCTAATGTAAAATATGTCGTAAAATAGCATACTCCATAGCCATTCGTCAAAAGATCCTGAATCCCATACTGCAAGTGTAGAATTCCCGGCTGCACGTGATACATTTCTTTTCATATCTGTAGCCAGGCGTAAATGTCCTATCTTCACATGAGCTTACAACCCTACAAAATATAACTTTGTTTCTTGTAAAAGTCTCAAATTCTTTGCTGAACTTAAATCAAAATGTCCACGGACAAAACTACGCGCCAAACAAAAATCACAATCGACAATGAAAACTTTCGAAATGCCACAAACTGTAAATGAATAGACTTCAAAATCAACAACAATGGCGACTCAACACACGTTTTAGTACTGCAGAGGATACATAATATTAAGAGTCTATGGCACAACACCAGCAAACAGATTAAAATCACACTGTTGAGAACGTACATCGTTCCTGTAGCAAAACTATTATGTCTTTCAAGTGTTATTTCGTAATCACTACAGGAGAAAATCAGTGCTTTTGAACTTAAATTTTACAAAACCAATTTCGTAGAATATCATGATATGTGGAAAGAAAATGAAAAATACATTCTACAAGATCTGAATATTCAAGAAATATGGCTCTAAACAGTATGATGTCTCGGAAATACTTTTGACCATATTAAACGTCATATTGGTTTGACAAGTACAGTGACGGAGGGGAGGGCTCCTGATGGAGGAGTCAGGGTTTCCTCATAACGAAGATAGATGCAGGACACCGCTGCCATCTTAAGAAAGAGAAACCGTGAGACAGGACTCTATTCACATCTTGAGGATGAGAAACCATGAGGCGGACTCTATTCACATCTTGAGGATAAGAAACCATGAAGTAGGGCTCTATTCACATCTTGAGAATGAGAAACCATGAAGTAGGACACTGTTGACATCTTGAGAATGAGAAACCATGAAGTAGGACACTGTTGACATCTTGAGAATGAGAAACCATGAAGTAGGACACTGTTGACATCTTGAGAAAGAGAAACCATGAAGTAGGACACTGTTGACATCTTGAGAATGAGAAACCATGAAGTAGGACACTGTTGACATCTTGAGAATGAGAAACCATGAAGTAGGACACTGTTGACATCTTGAGAATGAGGGACCATGAAGTAGGACACTGTTCACATCTTGAGAATGAGAAACCATGAAGTAGGACTCTGTTGACATCTTGAGAACGAGGAACCATGAAGCAGGCCACAGTTGACATCTTGAGAGCGAAATACCATGAGGCAAAACTTGCTACCGAATGAGAATTGTTTTATGGGCAGAGATGAGAGCGTTATATTACAAAGGCCATAACATAATGACCATGTTTGGTTATTTTATTTTATATTGGGAATATCTTTCCCTACTGGACGAGGATGGTCGTCTGGAGCATCCATTTGCATCGTCTGTCTGGAATTCTGTGAGTTGTTGAATCATAATTTTCTTGACATCTTTTAAAACGACGTCATTGCTTTCCTTATTAGATGTGGTCATTCTGTGTGGCAACCCTAGCCATTGCCTATATAACGAGATTCTCTATCTGCCGTCGCCAAACTGACATTTTAATCAATTAATTGTCTGCAGCTCCAAGTTCAATTCTTCACCTGCTGCATTGGTGTGGCGTTCATCTAGTTTGGGGGATAAACGGGTGCTCCACCCTGAACAAAGAATCCCGTAGGCAGGAGAAAGGAACTTTTTACATACATAGGGATACCTCTATCCCACCACACGGGGTATAAAATATACAGATGATACAGTATTGACTGTAGACAATGAACAGGATCTGCACTATTTAGTGCTTGCGATTATTATACACATTGTGCAACTAGTGTTAGAGTTAAACATGCATGAAACACAAATTATGACCGTATGCATGAAGAAGAATACACATCTTGTAACATCCAAGAAAATGGGAACATTCTTAAATAGGTGCATCGGTATAACTATTTTGGAGCGGTTATATTATCTGATGCCGGTCTTCCTGGCCGAGGAGTTAAACGACTTTCTCCGTAATCCCGTTTATCCACGTAGGGTCTCATAGCGCGCGAGAATTGGTAGCGGTTCTCGCCGTGTTGGTAACTTACGGGATAAGTGAGCCGACCGCTCAGAAAGCAGTGGTAAACCACTGAGCGTATTCTTGCCAAGAAATCAACAACAGCGGTAAAATGCTGGTGTTGATTGCGATGTCCTGTAAAGGATATGCGAGAAAAATATCATCTGATGGAAGGTGCCTTGCAGAGGCTAGGGCAAGAATCGCCATGGCAAGGGTAGCCTTTAGCAAGATGGTAAACAAACTGAACAACACAGAGCTGCCAAGTGCAGAGAAAAAGAGTGCGGAAGTGGTATTCTTTTGTTTATAATACAGGCCGTGTGGCGTAGGTGATCATGTCAGTCCACAACCCTACGTCTCTTGCATTGCTAGGAAGTTCAGTGGGACCTAAGAATGTTTAATTGTCTAGCAACGTGTCATACCTAGATTTGTTGTGTTTGTTTTAATGTTATTACATTTTCTAATTTCATGTTTTCCTTTAGTTCTGTTTGTTGTTCCTGAGAAAGATTATTATAATCTAAACGTTGAGTTGTGTCGAAGTCCAATTTTTTAGAAAATTATTTTAAATATCGTCATTGATTTCCCCCACTCCCTTCCCCCAATACCCCTTGTCATTTACGTGGGCCTTATTGGAGTTCATTGTGAGGTATGCACACTGTGTCTGTGTTTATTATCTCATTCTTTTTTCTCAGGAGTTAATGTACCTAACTGTTTGTATTTTCTATTGTTATATCCTGCTTCAGCCGTTACTTCTCTGACCTATTTTAAAATAATTAGTGCACAATTCATTTGAGGTGTTTAATAGCTTCTGCTGGGATACCACTTGAACTGCAGCTTTTAAATCCTGTAGACATTAAATAGCTTCTACAATTTCTGGGGGTCTTCAGAAATTGGTTATTCAGAAACTACTCAAAGTATTTAGCTCATTTGTTCACTTGATGTAAGTGTTGGTGAGATCGTCTGTATAATTATTTTGGATAAGTCGACTTGACTGATTTCATTTTCTGCTGTTGTCCTTGCGGTGCTGTAAAAAGTCTCCGCGTGTTAGTTTGTTACTAATACGTCCACTAGGCCATCTAAATATTGTCATTTATCTTCTAATTCCTTAATAGACTTCCGTGAATTTCCTCTTATGTGTTGCTATTATTTAAATCTGCATTTTGATGTTTGTGTTCTTCTATTATTTAATGGTTTCGAGTGCTTTCAATGCTTGGCATTTTCGTTCCCCCTTTTATGTAAATAGAATGGAAATATGGTGTATGTTCAAAAGATTGGAAGAGATCAATCTTCATTCCAATAACAAAAAATGGGCAACTTGAAATTATGCACCATCTATAACTGTTGCCCTGATGAGTCATGCAAGTAAAATTTTTACTAAAAATCATAATAAGAAGACTTGGTAAGCAAATTGAAGAAGAGATTAAACTGGTTCAACTGGATTACACAAGGAAAAGAAACAAAAAGTCATATTCTCAACATGCGTTTAATTAGTCATTAGTCGCGGTTCCAACTTTACGGAAACGGGTGGTCCCCATTATGCTCCATTCCTGTGCCTTTGAACAATACACCAAATTCTCCCCACTGTCCAATGTGAAAAGTGGAACAGACAGGAGACTCGACAATCCAACAGACCGCACTGATATACTATGCATAATGCGTTTAATAACACAGAAGTGTAGAGAAATTAATGTAAGCATATTCTCATGTTTTGTGGATTACTCAACGGCTTTTGACTGTGTACACCATCAGAAGCTTTGGGAAACCATGAGGAACATGTGCTTTCCAAAACATGTAGTACATACAACTCATAAACATGCTATATCTAGACCAATAAGCAGCGGTTAGAATAGGTCTCGAGACACAGATTGGTTTGACATAAAGCGAGGAGTCCGTCAGGGTTGTGTGTCATTCCTCTATTTGCTTATCCGGTATGCCGAAAATATAATGAGAAATGTCAGAGATAATATAACCAAGGAGCAATCTGATGCCCTAAATATCGGTGTTCATGAAATACCAGAGATTCGATATGCTAATGATATAGTTTGGAAACTATATATATTGCAAACAGCAAGCTGCCATAAGGATTGATAATGAAGTAGGACAATATCAGCCTATTAAGAGAGGTGTGAGACAGGAATGTGTAATGTTTCCAGATCTTTTTTTCCTATACAGTGAAAATATTTTCATATATATAGAAGATATAAGTGGAATCATCATCGGAGGACGAAAAGTCAATAACATTAGATATGCAGATGATACAGTATTGATTGCAGACAATGAGCAGGATCTGCAACAATTAGTAGATGCGGTTCTTGCACACAGTGAACAACTAGGGTTGGAATTAAATTGCAAAAAAGACACATTATGGTCGTCACTAGGAAGAACGAAATACCACAATGTAATATATAAGTGAATGGGAATATTCTTCAACAAGTGAATAGGTGCAATTATCTCGGAACAGTAATAACATCTGATGGAAGATGCCTTAAAGAAATTAGAACAAGAATTGCCATGGCCAAAGTAGCCTTTAGACAGATGAAAAACATACTGACCAATAAAATGATTTCAATTGAAACGAGGAAAAGAGTGTTGAGGTGCTACATAGAGCCTATACTTTTGTATGGATGTGAAGCTTGGACAATGAGCAATCAAGCTGAAAAACATCTGATGGCTGTGGAAATGTTGTTTCTGAGTAGAATGCAAAGAATACCATGGACAGACAGAAAAACCAACTAGCAAGTACTACAAGAAACAAATGAAGATCGTAAATTGATTAGAGAAATTAGACGTAGACAGTCAACATTTGTTGGACATATTATGAGAAGAAATGAATTGGAGAACTTGGTGATAACTGGCAAGATCGAAAGGAAGAGACTAAGGGGAAGACCGAGAAGTAAATACCTGGCTGGCTTAACCACGTGACATGGCCGAGACAGTAACAATGAGCTGATCCACGACTCTGGTGATAGAGTGAAATGGCGAGTCACGACCGCCCACGCTTACCGACATGATGGATGGATGGGTAATATAGTATTATTATCCACATCACAGAATGTTATAGAAAAACTAACAACCTCTTCGAAAAAGAATAGTGAAAATCACAACTTATATCTTAACATAGCAAAAACAAAGATGATGCATACATATAAAATTAATATGGAGAAAGAAATATCTGTTAATGAGGAAACATTGGAGGTGGTGGAAAATTTCGAAAATCTTGGGTCATTAATTACCAACAATGGTGACAAAATGAAAGAAATTAAAAGAAGAATGTCTATTGTTCTTATGAACTAAAGCAACTGAATAAATTGTGGAGTGGGACAGACAGACCTCAAAAGATTAGATTTTTAAGAGCATGCATCGTTCCCATTGCAACATATGCCTGTGAGACCTGGACACTTACTAAACAAGTTGAACAGCGCATAATGCCTCTGAATATAACTGTTATAGACGTGTTCTAAGAATATCCTGGATACAGAAAAGAACAAATGCACCCATACTACAAGATTTGAATACAGAAGAAGATTGGCTACTGAAGACAATAAAACAAAGAAACTGAAATATTTTGGTCACTTGAAACGTCATAAAAGTTTAGTGAGAACAATTATGGAGGGGTATATGTTCGGGAAGAGAGGAAAAGGAAGGCCACAGTGAAGATGGGTGCAGGATGTGGCAGATGATCTCCAGATGGGTGTATAGGACGCGGGGCATCTTGCTTATGATTGCGAAGTTTTCCAGAAGGTTGTTTTGTGAGATAGGTGTTTTAAAGAACATGCTACTGAATTAATGAACCATATGTGTACAAAACTCAATATTGGTGAATTAGCCATATGCACATGCTGATTGGTGCAGCAGACAGCAGATCACCTACTCCAAACAATACAACATGTCTCGTCAAACCTTCTGGTCTTGAGAAGCAACAGTGGACGATACACTTCATGGACAACTAGTGAACTAAGAAAGACACTGAAGTTTATGCAAGAGATAACACTGCAGACATAGACAATCAATTTCAAGAGAACGAAAGAAGAAGAAGCACCTTCAGTTGCAACTGTTACAATTATTACAAGATCAGATTTATGTAATCAAGGTATTTAAATAAACGTATATCAATCATAGCTTGTTATACATTTGCATGTTGCGATATGTATCTCATTTGGGGGTTTTAGTTATGCTATAATTATTTTAAAAGTTTATACCCTTCAAAGTAAATTCTGCCAATGATAATAATATTGTACTAAACATACGTTACGAAAATATTTACAAGACTACTTCACAAAGACATTACTTCTGAGATTATTTCACCGTGATATTCTGGTGATAATGTAGTTAATCACTAAAATATTACAGTACCTATCTTTGTTATCGTTTGCTAGCTACTAACTCTTATATCAAAGGAAATCTTAATTGCTTTTTTTGTTTCTTCACTTTGTGAATCCATATTGTGGTATTATAATCGATTAGCTTTATCTATCGCGCGTGAAGTCAGTGTGGTAATTAGAAAGCGCGTCGTAGCGAAATCGAAGGCAACATGATTACAGCGGCAGGAAAAGACGAAAATGCACCGACATGTAAATTAATCTAATTAAACAAAATTAGTTTCAGTCATGATTCACTTCAACACACGGCCATTATTTGTTCCTCTTTGGCGCGTGGATACACACAGAGGTAAATCAATATGTTTATTGAGGATATTTCTAACCTCAAAATATCTTAATGCAATTTCAGTTGTGAGTTTGTTTTGCAATTTGTCGTGAGTCGAAGTGCACTCGTCCAACCAGCAAGGCGATGTCCTCATTTGAAGACGCAAATTCGAATCCTGGTGCTGCAACTATTGCTGTCTGTCTCATATTTAGCCTGTCTTCTATTTTCTTCTCTCCGATATTGTCCATAGTTGATTCTATCTGTCGTAATTTGGCATCGCTGCACTGCGCTTGATCTCGAGGATGCATACAATAGAGTTAGATATAATAGTTTGATGACCGCACTGATGGAGAACGGGGTCAATTCCTGGTTGGTGAACTGGATAGCAGCCGTTCTGTATTCTCGTCGGGTTGCTCTCCGTCTGGGTGCATGGACCACAGAGTCACATATGTTAACCCCGGGACAGGGATGTGCAATCTCACCTGTGCTCTTTAACGTGTATACGAGCAAGACTGCAAACCCAGAAGCACCAGGGGTTGGAAGGCTACTAACATTTGCAGATGATATTCCTGCATATAGGCAGGGGAGAGATTGGGTACAAACAGCCCAGGAGCTAGAGGCGACAGTAGACAAAGTGATTGACTGGTGCACTGAAATGAGTGCTGTCATCCACCCGGAAAGGCGGCTGTTTTGTGGTGCTCTCTATACAACAGGATTGTGAGTGCTGATGTCCCAAGACTCACGATAGATGGTAGAAAACGTCAACAGAGACAACAATCTGAAGTATCTGGAAATCACATTTGACAGGAGTCTGTCCTTCAAGGACCATGTGGAGATGATTGTGACAAGATCTCAAAAGGGACTCAATGCACTTAAGACTATGGCTGCAATGGACACAGAGCAGAGAATGATTTTCAAACTATACCAGCACTTGATCCTCTCAGTGATTGATTATGGACTAGGACTGCTCACTTTCTCAAAGAGTCAGCTGGTGAAGTTAGAGCGCATACAGAACGAAGCTATGCGAGTCATTCTGTGATGCACCAGAGACACCCCAGTAGTGTGTATGCGTTACATCCTTGGTTTGCCGACTGTTGCAGGCAGGTTCAAGGTGATGCAGGCGAAGGCATACCTCAGAGTAGCTGCAGACACAGATCACCCTTTGCATGAGGCGCTGGACGCAGTTAAGGGTCAGCGACTGATAAGAGGGAAATCATGGATGGCTCAGGCGGAGGATACGATCAGACACGTGTGCATCTTGGAGAACATTAGGCGAGTAGAGGAGTGGGTCAGAGTGCCAGCGGAGCAGTCAGACTTGTGCGGTTATAATTACATTGAGCCGGGAGTGCAGGGAGTGGCCAACAGAGGCCACGGAAGTGGAAATTCAACAACTAATTCAGCATAATGCTCGCTCGGGTGATGTGATTGTCTACACAGATGGTTCGGTGTCGAGAGGTACAGTGCATTTACATTTGGTTGCCTCCATATAAAAATCCATATCTCAGTAACCAACTGAGGGAAAATGATGAGATTTAGCGTATAACCTTATCATTATGTCCACCCAACAAAACATTTTTTTTTTTTTGTTCTGGAGATTGTACAGCAGATTTCAATGTTTGTTTATATGCGGTATATAATTTTCGGGTCAGAGATTAAGTCTGTAATCTTAAATGTATTACACCTTCAGCCAGAAAATCAGCATTCAATGTTGAATATTCTCCGTGGTTTACGGGATTGGCCTTATGGCAAGAACCCCGCGCTGTTTAAACTGGGAGTGTTCAGAGGTGTCGTCAATGTGGGTTCTTTCATGAAACCTGATTATTGTTTTTTAAAATCTTACCACTTATCGCTAACATTGGAATGTGTGAATACTGTTCAATGGGATTGAATGTGAAATTTTGTACACTTCAAAGCATCGCTATGAAGTTGTACACATATGTTTGTCAAGAAGCTATCGCAGGAAACTGTTTCATACTGTTACAAATCCCGAAAACAGAACAGTTCACGCATTGGGTTTGAGTAAACGGTCACTTCGTCAATGGGTGCAAGAATCTGAATTTAATCTGAAATTAAACCAATAACCAAACGGTAGGTAGAAAGGCTATTGTAGACAGCTTTGACAAGGATGTCATAAGGCGAGCTATTATAAAAATGCTGGATGCCAAAGAAACTGTGTCTGTAAGAAAACTTAGGGTTTGGTTGAGAAAGAACAATAACATAGAGCAATCCAAAACAACTTTGTGGAAAATTATAAAAACATCAGGCTTCACTTTTGGAAAGTACAAGGGAGGTAGAAATATCCTTTGCGAGCAACCACATTTAGGAGCCATGAGAAGCAGATAAAAAAAAAAAAATTAGTTGCATGTACTTCACAGGACGTAGCAGTCAACCCCAGCATTTTCGCTGTTCGTGATTCCTGGACAAATTTTACGTTCAGTAGTTTGCCATTGCTTTCTGAACGACTGGCACCTATACCTTTTTCGAAAAAAACCAGCACCGCTGTGTTTCGAACTCGGGTATACAGGCTCACCAACTTCGTTCGCAAGCCCTTAGCCATGGCTAAAGATACCTAGTGAAATAAGGGACATGCGCAAAGAAAATTATGGCATAGTGTATTTGGATGAAACGTGGGTCAATGCGCACCATACAAGTGATAAGGAATGGCCACCAGTGGATGGACAGATAAAGCGATATGTGCCCAGTAGTATAGGACAGCATTTGATCATGGCCCATGCTAGTAATACGCATAATGGATTACTACAGAATGCTGGGCTCGTGTTCGTATCAAAGCATACAGACAATAGGGATTATCATAAGATGAATGGTAATGTATTTAGAGATTGGCTCGAGAATACAGTGCTTCCATCCCTAGATAGACCGTCGTGTCCAATTATGGACAATTCATGCTATCAATGTTATTGCCAAAGAAGACAAAATACCTACAGCATCGAGCACAAAGGGAGCAATAAAGATATGGTCCGAATGGAAAACATACCATTTCCAGAAACTTATTTCTAGCTTGAATTGTTGTCCCTTATAAAACAGACGTCAAAAAGCAAGAAATATCAAATTGACAAGTTGATAGAAGAGCACCGTGAAGGATGCATGAGACTTCCACCGTACCATTCTAATTTTAACCCTATAGAACTTGTGTGGGATAAAATTAAAGGACAGGTGGCAGCTGACAATACTATATTCAAATTGTCTGACGTAAAGATACTAACCCAGTCTGCGCTATTAAATATTGACAAAAGTTAATGGAAAAAAATGTGAGGACCATGTGTTGAAAGAGGAAGATGACTATTGGAGAAAGGATGGATTGAATTTTATGCAACCGAGAGCAGTCATCAACCTATTGGAATCGTGCGACACAGATTAATTTATGGGTAGATCGCAGACATTAATCCACATGACACCTACTTGGATATTTTTGCTCCAACTATTCAGAAGAAGAATTGCGGACCCTTAACATGACAGCATTGGCACAAACAATACAACTTGTCAATAGCAACAGTTTATTATTCCACAGTGATGAATTTTCAATTCCGTAAACCCTCAACGGTGACAAACAACTGGCATTGAAAAAATAAAGCTCTAGACGCATTTAATACCAATGGAAGAGTAATACTGAGGTGGGAACTGACATATTTTGGCATAACAAGAAACGTGAGAAGAAACACGTTGTCAGATGAGGGGACAACACACGAACATACGAATCATTCTATAAACTTAAATGAAAAGAGGACCAACATCTTGGCCGTTATGAAGTAAGCCCACTACAGAGACATTCACAGCTATATTCGTCGTGCAAAACAGGTAATCATGTTCCGTCTCAGCAGAGTAGACATTGCACCCACTCCCATACGAATCCGAATACGCCTTGTGTCGTCATCTGAATTGGCGGGGCATTCATTACTGTAGAACAAGTTTGTTAGCGAGAAATCACTAATTTTTCACAAAAACATCAAAGAAATGTCGCCGCTTTCCATGATTTAAGGTGCTTTTGGACCTATCAAAGACATATTCCTTTGGGGGGGGGGGGGGGGGGCGGGTGGTGGTAAATATAAGACGGCAGGAAAAAGTTTATAAAGATGCAACAAACAGTTTTCAAAATAACTGATCGTGAATGACGGCATTCATTTCTGGACAGACTATAGGAGAAGTGCCTGGGGGTTCATAGCAAAAGCTAATGGCCGACGTTTGGTGCAGGAGAGCCTGGCATATGACACCACAACATCTAGCTTAAGAATAGAGGTGGAGGCGGTCACTGCAGCTTTCTGCTGGATCTAGAATACGATACACACACATCGTGATTGTAACTGATTCAGAAAGCATGCTGAGGAAGGTGAGGACAGACATGCTTCGTGCAGAGTGGTTTGCTTCGCTTCGGAGGTCAAGGGTGGCAAGCATCGCCGGGATCTTTTCTCCAGGGTATGCCGGTGTGATGGGGAATGAACAGGCGGGCAGATTGGCTGGCTCTGCAAAACTTGGTGGAGTATTGATGCATGACAAGACAGACGTGGTTGCGGCCTTGTGGGAGCACGTGTACACCTCGGAAGAGAAAATGGATCATCATGGTCTGGCAAGAATGAGGCAGCGAGGAGTGACGAGGGGATCTGGCCGACGCTCGACGCTCAGAGGAAAGGCGAGACGGATATATAATCAGATTGCTTCTGGTACTATTGGTGTTGGAACTCTTCGCTGGCTGCTGAGGATGGAGATGGAGCGCCTATGGGAATGCCCCGAATGCTGTGATGCCGTTCCTAGATCAATCAATCAATCAAACCTAACATAAGGTAAGCTAACAAAAGGTAACCTAACATAATGTAGCCTAAGGTATCCTAACCTAAGATAATCTAAGGTAAACTAACCTAATGTAAGGTATGGTGACCTAACATAAGGTAACCTAACATAAGATGACCTTAGGTAACCTAACCTAATCAAATCAAATCAAATCAACTTTATTAGGGTCACAAATTGGGCCCGTCTTACATTCGGCCCTTCCAATCACTCGTCTTTCGTTCAACAAGAGCGTTATACATTTACATAGGAAGAAAAATAAACATTGTGAAATGAATGCTGTAAACATAAACAAGGCTAATTACCATGTTATGAAGCCCATCTCCCACCTATCCATACATCACCCCACCCATACAACACCCCCACCTACCCACACACACGCGCACCAAGGGACACATACACACCCCCACCTACCGACACACACGCACACCAAGGGACACATACATACCCCACCAACCGACCCATCCCCCTCCCGCACATCCCCCACCCACACACACTGCCCTCACCTGATCTCCCAACCAAAACACACTCGCCACCCACAAACATTCCCCCACCAACCCACACATCCCACGCCCATCCACATACACATCCTATCCCACACATCCTCTCCCCACCCACACCTCAAAGCACCCATCCCCCAGTCACATCTCCATCGACAACATATTCCCCACCCATGCACACAATCCCCCACCAACCCACACATCGCACATCCACTCACACATCCCCAAACCATACACACACATCCCCACCAACTGACATGTCTCTCCCCCCCCCCCCCACACACACACATCTCCCTAACCACCCATACATCCCCAATCCACTTACACACACCCCACCATCCACACATACAACTTCCACCTACCCACACATGCCTTAACCTAATCCCCCACCACACAATCCCCCACCCGCACATCACATACACCCCCTACCACGCACTATTCCCAACCCACGCACCACACACACATATCCCTCACCAACACATCCCCACTTACACACCACACACATATCCCCCACCCAGATACCACACAATATTCCCACCCACACACACACAGATATCCTTACCCATCCACCCCACATACCCCCACTCACACACCACAAAAATCCCCCACCCACACACACACACATACCTCACCCACACAATATCCCCAACCAACACACCACACACCTCTCCCCACCCACACACGCATTCCCTACCCGTCCACCAACACACACTCACTCACGCATACATCCTCCACTACGCACCCACACACCCCCACCCACCCACCCCAACCAACCATCTCTCGATCACAATACCCCTACCCCCACACACATCCTCCACCCACTCACACATCCCACCCCGACACATACAACTCCCTCACCCACCTACACATCCCTAAGCCACTCACACACCCCCACCCACACATTCCCCATCCACATACACACATATCCCACCCACACTCCCCCACATACTTCCCCCAACCACCACAATCCCCTATTCACCCACACATATACCCCACCCATACGCACATTCCCCGCACCCATCACACACATCCCCCACACCACCCTTCACCCATACCACCACAAACATACCCTCCACCCACACATCATTCACACATCCCCCACCAACACACCGCACACATATCTCAAACCCACACACCATACACTTCTCCCCACAAGCCCTTGCATCCCCAATCCACCCAACACAATCCCCTACCCACACAACCCCGCCTCCCACACATACTTCCTCAAAAAATCCACACATCTCCACCCACATAAACACACATCCCCTGCATCCGTCCCATACACATATCCTCCACCCATACACACATCCCCCACACCCATTCCAACACCCCTACTTTCACCCCCACACATCCATCCACACATCCCACCAACATCCACAAATACCACTATCCACCAAAACCCACACACCCCAACCCATCCAAACGCATACCCCCACCCACACATCCCCACCCACACATATCCCCACACACACACACATCCTCCACATACACTCACACTTCCTCACATCTAGACACATACAAAATGTCTCACGTTAGTATTGAAACTAGTATGAACAAACTCTCACACTTTACTCACACACATACACTGACACTTGTCATGAGCAGTCTCATAAAAATGTTAAACATGGAGGAAAATGTGTACATAAAATGTATGTGACGTAAAATAGTGATGCTCTCTCGCTCTCTCTCTCTCTCTCTCTCTCTCTCTCTCTCTCTCTATCTCTCTCTCACACACACACACATACACACACACACATTCACTCTCACTCTTCCGCTCATTCATTCACTCTCACGCATTCACTCTCCCTCTCATTCACTCTCACGCTCACTCATTCACTCTCCCGCTCACTCATTCACTCTCCCGTTCACTCATTCACTCTCCCGCTCACTCATTCACTCTCCCGTTCACTCATTCACTCTCACGCTCACTCGTTCTGTCTCTCATTCACTCTCACTGACTCTCTCACTCAAACTACAGTGATGAACACGAGTTTATATTATGCATGATAAAATCAAATGGTATTTAACTGATAATATGACAGATGAGAATACACAAACATATGGATTCGCGTGTTACATAACATGCGTGTTACATGACATGCATCTGCTCAGCTCTCTCTCTCTCTCTCTCTCTCTCTCTCTCTCTCTCTCTCTCTCTCTCTCTCTGTATTCTTTCATATACACACACTCACACGCATGCGCGCGCTCTCACACACACACACTAACACATCAACTCTCCCACTGTCTCACTCTCTAACACACAATCCTTCACACACACACACACACACTCACTCTCTCAATCACTCTCTCTCACACATACACATGCACATGAACGCATGCACGCACGCACACACTCCCTCACTCACTCTCACACATACACGTACGAATGCATGCACTGACACATTCACCCACCATTTCTAGCTCAATCACTCTCTCCACACACGCACGCACGTGCGCACATACTCTCTCCCTCTCTCTGACACCCACATTCTCTTTCTCTCTCTCTCTCTCTTTCTCTCTCTCTCTCTCTCTCTCTCTCTCTCTCTCTCTCTCTCTCTCTCTCTCTCCCACACGCACACACATATATAGTGAACAATTATAGTTAAACAATTATACTGAACAATTATACCAGTAAATGAATTATGGTTGCATATAGTCTATATGAATTAAGTATTGAAAGAGTTTTCGGTTAAATGTGTAGGGACTCATTGGAGTTTTCAGATCTGGAGGCAGATCATTCCATAAGTGAGCACCAGAATAGGCGAAACATGTTTTGTATAGGTCCAATCTAGGCTTTGAGACATGTAACAAATTTAGGCGCTTGCTGTTCATTGCATTAGATTGAATCAGCGGCAGAAGATACTCTGGGGTATTTTGAGATATAATTTTATTCACTAATTTGGCTTTGTTGAAAAGGAAGCGCTTTTGTAGTGGTAGAAGTCTTGTACAAATTATTACTTTCAACGTGCTTTATGCCAGAAACCAGACGAATAGCGCGGTTTTGTAGAGAACATAGTCGTTTTAAATTAGATTTAGGGCAACCATCCCAAACTGTGGAACAGTAATCAAGATGTGATTGGATATAGCATATATAGAATATTTTTCGTGTGCTTTCGTCCAGGAAGTGCTGAATTTTAGCAAGTTGATAAACTTTTTGTGCTATTTTCTTGGTAAGAGCGTGAACATGAGAGCTCCAGTTCAAATGGCTGTCTATTAAAAGCCCTAGTGTTTTATGTTCAGTCACATTAACTATAGGTAACGTGCCCATGCGGAGTTCGAGCGGTGATCCAGTTATGGCTAGTGTCTGTAGTATTTGTCTGGTCGTTATTAGCATGGATTTGGTTTTGTCGATGTTAATTTGCATGCGGTTTTCATTGCTCCATCTAGTAAGATTATCAAGTTCCTTTTGTAAAGAATTCTCTAATTCACTACGGTTTTCTTGACTAGTATATATAGTACAGTCGTCTGCAAATAGATCACAAGTTGTATTGATATATAAAGGAAGATCATTAATATAAACTGCAAAAAGCAGCGGACCTAGTATTGAGCCCTGAGACACACCAATATTAAGCTGTGTGGGTCTTGATAGACAGTTGTTGAAGGACACGACTTGTTGCCTGTCGGATAGAAATGACGTAATTATGTTCACCATGTTGGTGCTTGTCTTCATTTGCTTTAGTTTTCTAATTAAAATATCGTGATCTACCATATCAAAAGCTTTTTTAAAGTCTACAAACACCGCTCCACAAATTCTACCGTTGTTGATGTTTAAGTGCCAGTTATCGGTCATTTTTGTTAGAGCACTATGGCAAGAATATTTAGGTCGAAACCCAGATTGACTGTTAATTATTAGATCATTGTTAATTAAATGGTGTAACGTTATTTTATGAATGTGTTTTTCTAGTGGTTTTGATAGCGACGATAGTAAGGAAATAGATCTATAATTACCCAAAACGCTATTATCGATTGAGCCATTTTTAATTAGCGGAAACACTTTAGCAATTTTAAATGCAGATCGAAAGTAGTTTTTGGCCAGGCACTGGTTATATATGAACGTTAAGGACTCGCTAATGACTGGTGCAGCACAACGAAGAATTCTATTACTGATACCATCTAGGCCGTGTGAGTTTGTTGATTTGAGGTTCAAGAGATATTTATAAACGTCTGCAACAGACATTAAAGGAATCTCAGCGGGAATATTGCTGGTGCACTTCTCCTCACAGAATGATGCCAGTGAACTTAAATTACACGATGAGTCTGGTATTGAAGACTTTAGATTCTCTATTTCTGATTGAAAGAACCAACTGAATTCATCGCATGTTATAGAATTTGGTATTGCTGATTCTGTAGGGCGTTTCTTATTGGTTAGCAAGTTAATAGCCTTCCATATATTTGTACTGTTTGAATTATCTACAATCAAATTTTTAAAATGATCTTTTTTTATCCTACGAATTTCATATTTAACTTTATTCCTTAGTCTGCGGTAATTGATGTAGTCTTTATTTTTGTGAGCTGTATCTCGCTCTCTCATGATTTCCAGCACTTCTCTAGTGACCCATAGTTAAGGTAAGGTAACCTAAAATAAGGTAACCGATCCTAAGGTAACCTACCATAAGGTAACCGAACCTAAGGTAACCTAACTGTCAATTTTCGTCTCTGGGGGGACAGTAGAATCAACAAGCACACTTCAAACTTCCCTTTTTTCAGTTTTGGGTCTATTGCCTGACCTTTGTCTACACACCCCCTTTCCAGTCTTTTATTCACTATCTCTCTCTCTCTCTCTCTATTACTACAAGAGCATACCCCTCTTCACATTCCTCCAGAACATACCCACACAACACTGTCCTCCAATAAATACTAAACTTATTTAATGAATAAATTGTGTCATGGGTGTGTATAGTGTAGATGTAAAGACATCTGTGGTGTATTCTATCGTGTAAGTGAGACAAGATTGACAGTCTAGGATCCACATCACAGTTCTCATCACGCAACGGCCATGTTATATCACAACAGCACAGAACTGGAATGCGCTCACCCAGTTAAGTGTCTCTCTGAATGATGTTGATTTCTTCACAATATCTCCTTGAAAACTTTTGAAACAGTATGTTCACCCCTGAGTGAATTTTTTAGGTCGTGTTTTTCAGTTTTATACATCCAATAAAATGAAAGTTATTATAGTCCAGGTAATGTCTACACATTCGATACACTTGAATGTACTATCGTTTGTGTAGGAACGAACAACCAAAACACTGTCTAGAGATATATCACCGACACACTGCTTTCATTTAGTTCACGAAATGTTCTGTTACGCTGGGAAAATGTTCTGGCGTTACAGCCTTTCCATTTATATGATAGTTCATGTGAACAATTATGGCATTCAGTTCTTTGTTTGTTTGGAATATATTATGCTGTCAGTCTCTCTTATCATGACTGCATTATAAGTTTCCTTTAGTTCAAGAAATGTCTGACCTTAGTTATGGTACAAGACTCAAATCTTGATGTTAGGTACCACTGCACCAGAATATGGTAATTTCCTTCTTCTCAGGAGTGTAGCTATTGCCCTTTCAATTTTAACCTGTCGAAGAGACAATACCAGGTGATATCAACCTAACTCAGACCCATTAGAGGTGAGAGTAGGCTTACGGCCGTTCTCAGTTAGTAACCTCTATATATTCAGAGAACTGACATTAGACATAAGAGTTCTTCACATAACTTAAGACTAGGTAAAAGAAGGAAAAGTCATAGGAAAAGCTCAGACATCCCAGTAAACACCTCTACTAGAATCTCCTAACATAGATCTATCCTTATCCCCCCCCCCTTCTGTCTATCTTCTCGTGTCATAGTACTTATTCTATCGAGTGCCCTGACACCCTACTCGACCCACTAAGTTACTCCTCATCTAAATACTGCTGACACTCGATACTACGGTCACACACGCAAATTCATTATGCTCGAGTTCTACTCTACATCACTACTACCTTATAATCACTATCCTCAGCCTGAATTGGGAATACATATGCACATCCAGTACAAATGCCCGTTGTTTTCAACCAACGCGGAACATTGTAAATCCCTTTCCGTACTAGACCAAGAATAGATCAACACTTCCTCTCGTTGTAGACCTCGTAGCACACTGAATTAAAATTGTATATTCAGACCATTTATACTTTGGCTATGTAGGACTATACTGGTATACTCCACCAAGTAGCCCCCTGTTCTCTTCTCCTGTCTTTTGATCTTCATACAACAACAGTCCAACAATCTCCTTTGATAAAAGATCTTTTCGGGACATCAATGATTATCCTTTGATATCGACTCTTTTCTCTGGATCACGGACATACGTTCCCGTACTTCAAAAGACCTCCGATCATGTTTTCTCGGGACTCCGTCTTCCCTTTCAAAGAGTTGTGATATTGCTTGATCGTGACTCCGTCTTCTGTGTTCAAAGCGTTGTGATCATGGTTTATCGGCCCCCGTCTCACAACAAACAAGTGGTAGCTGTTTTGATCGCCGATCTCTGTTCTTTGATCTTAGGGTCAACAACCTT